>QJSC01014177.1:0-20647 GCA_003697955.1 Calidris pygmaea
TCCTTCAGGCACAACAAGTGCCTGTTTTACAACAGAACACTTCAGTTGCTGCAAAACAACCTCAAACTCCTGTGGTACAGACACAGCAACAGGTTTCGCAACAAGGAACTATAACGTCATATGATGAAGTAGAATTGGATGCATTGGCTGAAATTGAGCGGATAGAACGTGAATCAGCTATTGAAAGGGAGCGATTTTCAAAAGAAGTGCAAGATAAAGGTAAAAGGATTCTGTGTGTGTATACACTATATAAATTATATAAATATATATATGTGCATATAAATCCCATATATATATATAAAAACCTTCCTGTCATTGTCACATAGTTCAGTTCTGTTTACTCAGTGTAGGTGGTTCTACGACATTCATCTCCATTCCCCTCCAACAATGAAGTGTAATCTCTCATATATGCATATTTTTAATAACTGGTATTCTTTATTTGGGATCTTAATGGATGGGAAGTGAAGTTCTTATGTTTCAAAATTCTTTTTAAGCTACTCTTATTTTGAAACATAGAACTGAAATACAATTGACGTTTATAGTTTCTTAAAATCCTAGAAGTACCATAAGTAAAAATTTGTAATAAGTTTTGGTAGTTGAACTATTAATTAACTATCTATGTTGCCTAATTTTAGAAAATACAGGAAAACTCTTTTATACCATTTCTATTCATATCCCAATTTGAACCTAATGTGAAGGAGGTGTTAGACTAAACTCACATCTATTCTTTTAAAGGCACTGTAATTATTTGGTTATATATAGTATTATATTGTCTCCAATGTTTGTTCAACTGGATATTCATTATTATGTAGGCATTACAAGTTTTGGAGAACTACCATGTATCTATATGGACTCTAGCACAAAACCAGATGAGCCTCTGAAATGTTTGCTCTTCATTTCAGTCTCTGAACTGGTTGTCTTAACTGATTTCATTGCATCTATCCTTAGTGATTTTTTTTTTTCTTTCCCCCCCTTCTTCATTTTTCTGTTATTAAATGGTTTGAAGGTCTTAGGCTTCAAAAATATCAAAAGGGGATAGAAAAAACACATGTAAATCTTGAAGATAAGATGTGATTTATAAAGTAGACAGTGTTGGGTTATCATAAGTATTTTTCAGAAGCTTCCTCTGTGCTGTGTTTAACTTCTGAGAAAAAAATCTGTTATAGTATAATGCTAATTTATTAGATACTCCCAAGAAAAATCTTGCAGAGTGGAAAACAGTGGAGATTCTGATTTTGGAAGTCCATAGGTTAAAATGGTTAATTTTGGACATACTTGCGTGGAGGCAACTGAATTTACATACAGTTTGGGTCTTTAACAAGCAGAGAGCGCACAAGTTTTCTCCCTATTCAAAGATTTTTTTCTGTTTTTAAAGATGCCTGGAGAGAGAGAGTGTGAGTTTGTTGTGTTTCTGTGTGTGTAAACATTCTTGTTGCAATTACTGAAAGGATTGATTTTTTAGGTATTACTTATTTGGTAACTAAATCAAGTCTTGTTAGAAAACCGTGTTTGTGAATATACAGAGAAAATGGGTGCTCACCTCAAGACATCTCTACTGCTTTTAATTGTGATTTAATGAAATGGTGGAATTTGTTACTTTGCTTAAATCTCTTCTACTAATTTTACATTTATTTATGGAGAGCTTGTGGTTTGTCCCCTACTACTTAAAAAGCTACTTTTATATCCCCATACTTCAAGTAGATTTTCCAGCACGTTTCATCTCAAAAAAATGCAGTGTATTTTTGATGGTGTACAGCAGCTTTCAAACACTTAGAGCAAGACTAAAACACTCTTTCTCTTTTGTTCTGGCTTTCAGGAGATGTTGAACATTAGTTGTGAAGGTTGTTTACCGTGATTACATAGCCATGGGCAGGCTCTGATTTGTTTCTTTTGGGGAAAGGAGTGATTTTTTAGAATGTGTTTTCTCCCTTTCACCACTGCTCAATAACCATCTTATCAAATAAGGATTGCAAACTTATGCTTCCCTTCTACCTGCATCCTCTGCGAGGGAGGTCTCAGTTCTTCCTGAGTTCCTGCAATTGCTATGGATCAGGTGTAAGAGTTGCTGCATTATACTGGGACAAATGATCACCATTTATTCACTAGTGGTAAATTGCCCCTATGCTAGACAGCAGTTCTTTTAACTTTAGCTGCTGAGGTTTCAGCCATGAATGAATAGTATTGACTAGAAGGATTTTTAGCAGTCTTGGGACAGATTACCTGGAAAGCTGTGACCTTGGAGAAACATGATTCTTAATTTTTGGTAATGCTTTTGCCGTTGCTTGTAACTTTGTCTACAAGTTGATACACTATGGGATTGTTCTAGTTATAGCTGTTTGGTTTTGTGTGACTGCATGAGGAAGCTTCCTCTGTTGTTCCTATGGGAATATGTCTGTTAAAAATATATCCAGTAATTCCTACATATGTCATTCATTTTTATGAAGTTGCTTACTGTATTTATGCAAAAGCCTGGCATTCATGCATTTTAGTACATATACTGTAACTTCAGATCACATTATGCCAAGAAAATAGTGTGATTGTAGCATGTACTCAATCTCATTAGAATAGGAATGTATAGTGCTAGCTGATGCTGTACATAGCAAGCATCCATCTAGAGATCTTACTCTAGATGCTAGCACATGCTAAAATCTGCATGAAAGCATCTTTGCTGCTTTTGTAATTGAGGCATGGAAATACATAATACAGTCACACCACACTTTCTGTGTAGGCATGCGTCGTTGTCTTCCAGAAATTACTTTGACTTGCAAATTTTGATAGAAGATTAGTGGTTTCTTCTGTCCTTTTTTTAGACGTGAAATCTCTACAGTACTATGCTTCATCAGAGGTTTTTAGATGCTTCTTTTTTAACAGTAAGGCTTTGGATGGATATGACATGTTCTTTCTGAGGTTGGGAAAGTGGAACTGTTTATTCCAGAGGAGAGGCAGAGATGTATTTTTGGGAGGTTCTTTCTAAAAATTATACAAGTACTACACTTGCCTAAGGTGATGCTAAGGTCTTTTTTTTTTTTTTTTTAATGCTGAGGTCCTTTTATGTTTGATACAGGTGGTAAATGGAGATTGGAGTCTTTTGGAAATTATAGTACTTTCGAACAAAACTGTTAAAATATTTAGCTTCCACCAAAGTCTCTCAAAGTAGGAGGCAGTCTCCATTCCAGAGGTGGAACTAACACAGGGTTTTGCAGAAGTGCCACCTTTGAAAAGCAGCATATCTAGATAGAACCAGATTGTCATGCTTTTGTTTTCTGAAAAAGGAATTCTTAGTGCAAAAATCACCAATGCAAAATCTGGTAGATTTGACCTAATGTCTATCAGATATGCGTAAGGATTTTATAATATAGTCCTTTTGCCTCTATATCTGAGTGCTTTTCAGAGCTCTGTCTCTGACAGGCTGAGAGAGTTGGGGTTGTTCAGCCTGGAGAAGAGAAGACTCCGGGGAGATCTTATAGCAGCCTTCCTGTATCTGAAGGGTCCTACAAGAAAGCCAGAGAGAGACTTTTTACAAGGGCATGTACTGATAGGATGAGGGGTAATGGCTTCAAGGTGGAAAAGAGTAGATTTAGATGAGATATCAGGAAGAAATTCTTTCCTGTGAGGGTGGTGAGACACTGGAACAGATTGCCCAGAGAAGCTGTGGATGCCCCATCCCTGGAAGCGTTTAAGGCCAGGCTGGATGGGGCTTTGAGCAACCTGCTCTGGTGGAAGGTGTCCCTGCCCAGGGCAGGGGGGTTAGATGATCTTTAAGGTCCCTTCCATCCAAAAACATTCTATGATTCTGTAGTTCTGTCCTTGGATTAAGTGGATTATATGGCCATTTCATCATGATAGAAAGGTGCAAAATTTGAAAAAGTTGGGTTTGTCCTTGTCCTCTGTGTGGAAGGACAAGAGTCCATCTCCTCTTCTTACTTTTTCCATCAAGGAAGTCTCTCTGTATTGACTAATTTTGCAAGCAATTTGTCTGTATCCATTAATGAAATGGAAAATTACATTCTAAAACATCTATTATGTTTAATAGCCTCAGAACAAACAAATAAGTCCATGGAGCATGAAAAGCCTCAGGTTTTTAGTTCTTATTGCCTCCCTCACAATTTCATCTATACCCTCATCAGATACAAGTTGTCAATCAATGCTAGAACATATCTTCTCTTTTGAAAGGATGTGTAACATCACAGATAGATCCAGCTATTGTTTATCAAGGGTCAGATTATTTGAGTTGGAAAAAAAGTGATTCAGAAGGGTTAATACAGAAAGGGATTATCTTTTTCCTCTGCTTAGGTAGATCAGGATACTTTTCTAAAGAAATTAGAAATAATGAAGCTTCACGCAGACTTTCTTCTAATCACTGTCAGTAGTCACATATACTGTACTACTTGGTGCTCTTGAATGCTTTCAAAACAAGCAGAGATCCATATTCTGAGCCTATTTTGTTCACTTAACTGGAGCTGTGCTTAGTTCACAATCTGAAATTGAGTACTCCAAGAAAGTACAAGAAATCCTGGAGAGTTTTAGAAAATTATGTCCCAGGAATTTCTGTTCTTCTCAGGAATCTTTTTTTTTTCCTTGAGGGGTGGGGGGGAAGAGGTGTTGAAGGAGAAATTTCATTTTGGTAGCCTCAGTTCTTTGCATTAACTCGTGCTTTGCCACTGTTCAGATACAAGTGGATTAATTTTGTTTATGGTCAAGTAGTTCAAAGCTAGTCAGTCTTTTTCAGTCTAAACCTTTCCCAGAACATTACATTTTCTTTTTCATCAAGATTTAGACGTGCTACTGAATTAATTTTCAGGTTCAAGGTTTTTACCTCAAGATCTTTCATGCTTTTCTAAAAACCCCAAATACTGTGAATCAAAAATATTTAATATATTAATGTTAAAAGGAGCTCTGAGCCTTCTAGGAAGGGGAAAAGGGGAAGATAACCTTGAAAAATTACTTGAAAAAACAGAAAACAACCCATCTTTTTTCAGAGACTCATTTTCAAGTTGCTTTAGTTTTTTGTTTTATACAGATTTGCTAAATTTTAATTTGAGCTCTTCCATACATAGTATTATGTGTTCACTGTTAGACTTTAGGCTACTTCAAAGACACTTTTATATAATGCAACTGTCTTACAGATTAAGGAGTTCTACTTTTACTTGTAAAAGGCACTGTTCTCTGGAGTTTGTGAGAACATTCATGAAATCATTAATCACTAACTGTTTCATTGGGAAGCTAATATTATTTTTTTTTAAACTTAGAAGCATTAGAAGCATATTTTAAATGAGACAAACCTACTTGTTTCTGTGGGTTTTTTTTTTCCTATATATTTTACCTCTGATGATTCATTTTACCCACTTTGGAATCTTACTGTAGATTCTTTGAATTAGGAAAAAGTGAAGCCTTAATAACTTTATTTCCAGTAATTGGATAAGTTAGGGGGCATTTGGATGCATGCTGTGGGCCCTTCTTTTTTTAGTTCATTCCAAGCCCATAGCAGCAGAGACACACATCCCAAGAGTGTGAATCTGCCGGAGCAAAACTCAAAACTACAGTTATAGGTAAGTAAACTTTTTTCTCTTTTTAAGTTCTTATCCAACTCCTCTCCCTTTCTCCCCATTACTCATCTCCCCCCAAAAGTCCCCCAAAGAGGAGACTAACAGAACACTTTTAAGAATTAATAGTTTGTTTACATCTAATTTTATGTAGCAAATGAATGAATGAAATGACAGAATGTGTAATTATAACCAGTATATTACCATTCATTTCCAGAAATATCTTATAGGGGTTTTATTTACTTAAAAATGGAGATACAAGTGTAGTCATTTGTATACTAATCTTGCAGAAGATTACAGTCACTAATACCAGAAGGTTAAATGAGACAGTGTAAAACATTGTGCCTCTATGTAATAGGACAGTGTGAGAATCAGGTATCATGTATTTTGTATATACAAACTTTCATTAGGTCTGCATTTTGTAGTGTTATGTAGTGGATGAAACTGGCACCTCATGTAGCTTTCCTAAGAAAAATCAAGTTTGCAAAGTCCAGTTCCTATAGATGAGAGACTTTTTTTTGTTTTGTGTTCAGATGTGTTTTAAGAAAAGAAAGGGGGAGAAATTCCTCTTCTGTCTAGCGAAATTGCAATGAAGCATTGCAATGTTTCCATCTATTTAGGAAAAATTACTTTTATATTTTTTTTAAAGAATGAAATACTGAATGAGCAAAAAGCACATTTAAAAAAAAAAGTAGAGGCATATTTTTTTTAATGGTGTTTATTTTCTTTTAGGACTCTTGTGTAACATGAAATCAAATTCTCACATTTATCCCAGGTTGTGCTTTATGTAGGGTAGCACAGAAACCTGATCTTGTAAGCAGGTGTAGAAAATAACTAAAACCCAGAAGTTTGGTAAGAAGTGTATTGTATTTTTATCTGTAGCATAAACTAAGATTAGAAAATTTAATTTAAATTGCATGTAGCATATGCCCTTAATTGTACCCGTTAAATGGATGGGAGAATTTATAATATTACTTACCCAGTAATGACTTTATTTTGTTCTGGGACAGTCACTTCTCTATAATGGATTTAAATCTTGATAAAGAAATGGCATGTATAATTAATAAAGCTTATTAACAGTTTAAACCCAGCATTTCTATAGTTCATAGTCACTAAGTTCACTCCAACATCAACTTAAAATGACATAGACTGTTTTCATTATCATCCCGTATAAATGTTACTGATCTAGTTAATTGACGATTACCTCAAACCAGGACAAAGATATTTGTGAATGCAAGGTACGATGTCAGAATGAAATTAACATCTGGAAGGGAGATTAAAAGTCTTCACCAATAAATTTCAAAGTAATTTGCTTATTTCTGAAGTTTGTTGTTTCTACAAATGAATTTGAAACTAATTGGATATGTTAATCTCTAAGCGATATATAAAATAAGTAGTTTTCATAAAGTCTGCTGTTAGTGTGTTGCATTTTTCTTGTGAAATTAGGTGCTGCATTGTGTATTTCAAAAGTAATTGCACTTCAGGGTTTGCTCAGATTTTTTAACAATTGAGTTTACAAAACTATAATTCTTCACAAAGTAATCACATGGATAAAACCCAGAATTTGTGTCAGAAAAATCTCTCCCATAAATAAATTGAAATCATATTGTTTGTAACAGCAGTATTAAATTCAGGGAGGTTAAATTACAGCTTCCAGCCTCTAAACAAGTGGAGATGCTTGATTATAATTTGCTGTAGTTCAATTCTTGTTATTTTCTAGTGTAATATTTCTTTTGTATTACTATAGTTGACAGGGAATAATGAGTTACCAAACATCCTTAAGTAGAAAAATTCGCTGATTACATTATTGTCATATTTAAGAAAACAAGCAGAACTTTACCAAAATGAAGATTCTGAGTTCTGCTACACCCTAAGGCCTGTCAGAGACTCCTGTAGTCTTTTTAGGTTTGGTGTTTTTTTGGAGTTTGTAGTTGTTGTTTTTTTTTCTGAATGAGTTTGGACATCGCTCCTGATGGGCTTTCTTTTTTGCATAATGACCAGAAATTTGATAAAGTCTTTTGACAGATTCCTAAAAATTAGCAGCTGTTTCTGTTCATATTCTCAGAAATCCCTTCCTCTGAACTGCAGCAGCTGGAAACCCTCTGGTCTCTACTTTGGAGCCTATGGAATTATGTTCTGTTCTATAAAGCTTTCCTGTACCAGGATCATGACTGTACTGTCTTAGTTTGTTCTATAAGGGAGCAAGCAGTGAGACTAAAATTTTTGACTGATGTTTGCTGAGTCTCTCCTTCAAGGAGAGGAGCTCGCACTGTGGGAATCTCTTCTACTGATAGGAAGGGGTCTCTGGTTGTTTAATTCTTTGCTTATTGAATATGGTTTTGGGGGGAGGTCAGGTGAGAGCAAAGTCTCATGGCCAGTAATGCTGAATGTTCATGAAAGAGTAGAAAGATAAGAATGGATATTTGCCCTCACTCCATTGATAGGTCATCCATCAGTAACAATAAAGTAATTTTAAATCTTCCTTATATCCAGATTATATCAATTGGTTTAGATTCTTGTGTTCTACACAACACTATTGGTTGGGGGGACAGGGCACTTGGACAGCTTTGAAGACATTGTGAAAAAGAATTAGGAAAAGAAAATGATTGCCAGTAAACATAGATTTGTTATTTAGCCGTATGGTTATGTGTTATTTGTCAAAAATTCCAAGTCTTAACTGTTAGCTTAAATAAGATAAGCTTGTAATTGGCCTCTGTCTGACTTGTCTTTGATGTTCAAAAATGGAAGGTTTCACAATAAGTAATAACTGCTTAGGACTGGTATATTTGGTATAAATGTATTCATTACTGGTTTAAATAATGCAAATAAGTGGTATTTCAAATGAGCGGAGGCATATCCCAAGAATCTCTGAAGAGTTTTAGAGCTTTAAAATGTTAAACTCCTTATTGTTTTGCTTTTAAAAAAAAGTTTGTAGTGGAGTCATCAAAACGGTTCATCCAGAATTCAGTGTTAGAGGATCAATCTTCTTTGTGGTTCTGAAGAGGAGTAAATTCACATTCAGTCATCTTGGATATGAAGTCTCCAACTGAATCCCTTACAAGGTTTAAATGGGGAAGTGGTAATTTATCTGTTGTGTCTTCAAGATCATTCAAGATCATGCAGAAATCTCTGGATTTGAAAGTCTACCAAATAGTATTAATAGAGTGTAGTGCTATCATTCTGTTAAAACAAAGCTCAGCAACCATTTCAGTTTGCTAGGACAAGCAGTTCTAGAAGTTTTTAGGGTTATCATTCTATTATACTAATTTGTTGAAAGAGTTTATTATGAGACTTAAGGCAATCATCGGATTTGCAAGAAAGCAGTAACATCGGAGACTTCAGGACTAATGGTGTTCTGGCTGCTTCTCTGGAAAGATTTCAGATTAAATGGAAGAATGGAGATACTTCTTTAATACAGCTCCCCTCATCCAGCTGCTGTCCATAATACTTGCTCAGCTTCCAAGTATATCCGTTTTCAGGATGGATATTCTTCAAATCACGATTGACTTGCAGTTTCAGCAAAAATGTATTCGAAAGTATCTGTGGTTATTCCAGTGCAATGTGTTTTTGCACAAAGGTTCTGCAGTAATTAATTAATTTCTAAATCTGAAAGTACTCATTGTTTTGACATGCAGATATTTCCAAAGATGAAGGCCACAACCTGTCTGCAGGAATACTGTTCATAACAGGAGAGGTGAGACATAATTGCTTGGAAATCCAGATAACCTTTTTTTCCATTTCAAACTTGTGGTTCCTGTAATATTTTGTTTCTTGCACCACAGTGACCCATTTAATTTGACAGAACATCTCTGCTATTTTTTTAGAATAAGGTAGCTTGAGCATGTTGCAATTTAAAGAGAACATCCATGCAGATTTGCCAAGCCAAAAGAATGCATACGTAGAATAACTGGGATCAGACTGTACTCTGAGCTGTCATAAATTTGTTCAAGGAATTGAACAAAATGTAGATATATTTTGGATGTATTGGGGGTGGGTGGGGGTAGAGGAGGAGTGAATAATGTTTATAGAAAGAAAAGAATCCAAAAACAACAAACTTGGATACCTGATCTCTAATATAGTCAGAAAGCTCTTCTGTGGCTTACTACATATTCCTTTTATTACAAAGACTGTTACAAAGAGTGAAGCAAAAAGATCCTGATCACACTTTATTGGTCTCAAGAGCTTGTGAGCTCTCTGTTCATAACTATGGCAAGCTTTGAACCTAGGTCTGCAGGATTTGCAAGAAAAATATTAGTCTGGTATTTTGGCAAAGTCCTAGATCCTGATAATAAAAAGAAATTCTGCGATCTGTGTAATGAAGTGGATGAAGCTTGGATACTGATGCCTTGAAGGATATGAAGTATATTTGAATGGATATTGTAAAAGTTCCTAAGTTCATCTGTTCGTTAAGACCCTAAGGGGTCTTGGGACTCATGCCTTAACAAGGCAGGTTTATGCAAACTTGCATATATTTTATTGTAAAAGAGAAGACCTGAAGACATCTGTTTTCAGAGGTTAATTACTCCTCATTTCTCTGATACTCTGTTGATTATTCTCATATAGTTCAAAGTGAGTTCAAGATTTGATAAAGCACTCGAAGCCCAATGGTGTTTTTCACCTTTCATATTTCTGCAGCTATGATGGCAACCTAAGAACTTTTTGTGCTCGTTCAGTGGAGTTTTTCCATTCACTCGATGAAGATAGCGGTACTATGTACTCATCCTACATTTAATGCCCTAGTTCAACCTGATATTTTCATATACTTGGGCCAGCTTTTTTGTCCTAGATCCAGAAACCTTATAGAGGCAAAACAGTAATGATCAAGTCTAGTTTTGAGGATCACCATCAAGATGCACTGGAAATATGAAGAAATTTGTGAGTAATCTGTAACTCCATCTGCAATCAATCACCTTGCCATTTAGGAAAAGAAAACTTTGAAGGCATCCCTTTCTTCTCAGATAAGATGTCAACAGGTTGCAGCTATAACTTACTAAAACATCAGTACTCAGTTATCAAGAGAAATGAAAAAGGTGCATCAAAAGAGTTCTGTATTTAGAGGGAATATGCCAAGTTGTGATGTGATATTCTATTTATATGTTCTCAACTTACAATTTGACATTTTGGATGATGATGAAGAGCAGCATTTTGAACCTTGTCAGTTATGGAAGTTCATAGAATCATAGAATGGTTTGGGTTGGAAGGACCTTAAATATCATCTAGTTCCAAACCCCTGCCCTGGGCAGGGACACCTCCCACCAGACCAGGTTGCTCAAAGCCCCATCCAGCCTGGTCTTGAACACTTCCAAGGATGGGGCATCCACAATTTCTCTGGGCAACCTGTTCCAGTATCTCACCACCCTCACAGGAAAGAATTTCTTCCTGGTACCTCATCTAAATCTCCCCTCTTTCAGTTTAAAACCATTACCCCTCATCCTATTGCTACACTCCCTCATGAAGAGTTCCTCCCCATCTTTCCTGTAGGCCCCCTTCAGGTACTGGAAGGCTGCTATAAGGTCTCCCTGGACCCTTCTCTTCTCCAGGCTGAACAATCCCAACTCTCTCAGTCTGTCTTCACAACAGAGGTGCTCCAGCCCTCTGATCATCTTCATGGCCCTCTGCTGGACTCGTTCCAACAGGTCCATGTCCTTCTTATGTTGGGGGCCCCAGAGCTGGATGCAGTCCAAGAGAGAAAATTAGTTCTACCTTAATTGTTTTGATTGTTTCAGCATGAGGGCTCTGAAAGGTAATTGTTGGTTGATTCAGCTACAGCAGTTTAAGGCATCACAGCTCCTGGCCGTTTGCCTTGCCTCCTATAGTAGGTGTAGCAGAAGAAAACATTTGATTGGCTCTTAGCTGACTTGTTCAGTATGGTAGGTTAATGCAAACCATCTTCACTAGTGCCTTAAGTTGTTGCACTGGACAATGAAACGCACTTGTGGAAATGTGAATGTGTGTTCCCTTCTGCTACAGGTGGTAACCTCAGTTAAAGGAACGGGGCAGATAACTGGTAACAGTAATGTCTTAAAGGCTACTGTTAGATCCGCCATCAGAGCTTTACAGGACTTTTTCAGTGTGGCTGACATGTCTGGGTTAAAATGAAAAAGCTGTCTGACTTTTTTCTAAGAACACAAGTTTCTCAATTTGTGTTTCAAAATTTAGAGTTTTAATTGATAAATAAGGTAGTGAGATGTGTGTGTATGTATGTATATTAATGTATATGCTTAAAAAAAAATAAATCAAATTTGAAATTTATCAGTCTGGAAGCTTCTACTTCATGGCCATTCCTAAGACCTGCCATGAAGCTCAGTGAGGTCAAAGCCCTCTTAGTCACAGGGAGAAAAAGAATTTTTGTCATTGTAGGAAAGTTTGAAATAAATACATTTGTTTTGTTAAGTAGTGTAGGGAAGTTAATCTATATAAGCTCTTATATGAATCCAACAGTAGATGTTGTACAGAAAAAACAAAAATCACCATGCTAAAAAGCTGTACCTTCAATTTGGCAATTTACTTTTGCTTCACATGTCTACCATAAAGTTGGCAGATGTTCCTACAGTTTTTTGTTGATCTTTGAAAAGTTCCTTATTTGTAGTTGACCAGTTTCTGCATGGAGTTTATTGTATCTGTCTTTACTGTTCTCCAGTCATTAAATGTTGTACATGATTTTGAAGTTTTAGGAAGTTAGAGATACACAAATAGATATGAGAATGAAAATGATGGAAAAAACCCTCAAACCTGTTCACATCACTGGAATTAACCGTGTTATTACTTGTTGCTGTGTTCTAATGTTAATTTTGGATGTGATCTTTCAAAATATTCATTATAAAAAAAATTAGAAGTCATATATTATAATTCTGGTTTCCAACTTGAGAGGTTGGTTGTTTTTTTTTCTTAGAGTTTCATTTCCTCTTCCTTGATTGCATCCTCCTTACCCTTCCCCCGCTCCCAAAAAGAGAGCTGGCTCATTGCATCTGATGATAAGGCACGACAAATCTAGGCACAAAATAATTTATTTTTCTTATATTGCATTTGTGTTCTAGACATTTTGACAATAGATCTACAATGGAATTTCCAACCTGTGTTTGGTCATTACTTAGACTTAAAATCATATTCGCAATTACAGAGAAAATCATTGCTTTTTTGACAAATTACAAAAAGATAGTTGAGAAATGAGAATATAAGCCTTAGTGCAGGTAGGGCTTTTGAGTTTCATGGCAGAAATTAAGTTTAGTTTAGGGTACCATGTTGGTAATATAAATAGGTTGCATTTTAAATGAATAGGGCATACTCTTTTTGATATTTTTATGTGCTTCTCATTTCTATGAATTCCACCAAATTACAGGGTGTGTGGTTGGCTCTCTTTTTATTTTTCTGTATTCTACTCTTAAAGATTTATTTTTTTTATTGTAAACTGAAAGTATTGTTGCAATGTCAAGCTCTTGACACTACATAAAATCAGCACTGATCTTTTTATTTCATCCATTAAAAACATTATGTTTGCAAACAGAAAATACTCAAGCTTTTAAGCATGTAGTGTCCCCCCATCTAATACATATGTGTTATGGTATAGACTCCAACTCTTGATATATTCCTTGTTTCAAAGAGAAGCATGGAGTGTTGGAGTTATTTTAATCTTTTTTTGTTCATTGTTTGTGTGTTCCCTGGCTACAATATTGTGTGAAGTCCAACTGATGCACTGAACCAAGTAGGGAGAACCTCTGTCTTAATCAATACAGATCCTTGCTGAGTTCATGTATAATGAAGCAGGCTGAATCTGCAGAAGAGAATCTTTTATAGTAGTATTCCTCAAAACTTGCTTCAAGTGTGAATTGATTAATATTTTTTTCTTGGTCATTATGTATTGCAGCTGCTTTATTAGATGTTTCTCCTGGGAATTTTACAGGGACTTTGATTTCATATGTTTTGAAGGTGTTAATTAATAAATTTTTGGCACATGTGGTAGACTGACGATGAATGATAGTCTGAATACATTAAAAAGTATTAGTTAGAGAAGTTCTATTCTTGCTTTTAAATTCAGTGGGTTTTGTTGTGTGTACACATACATGCTGAAGAGGATTAAGTGGTGGGGGTGGAAAGGAATGGACATTTTTGCTTGGACATTTACCTGTTTCTATGTATAGCATTTGTGATTTTTCTCTTTTAATTTGCAGATAAGCCTCTGAAGAAGCGAAAACAAGAAAACAAACCACAGGAGGCTGGAGGTGCTACTGGAGGAAATAGAGCAGCTTCTCAGGAGACAGGTTCTGCAGGAAATGGGGCAAGGCCAGCATTGATGGTTAGTATTGATCTGCAGCAAGCAGGAAGAGTGGACTCTCAGGCAACAGTAACTCAGGATTTGGACACCATCAAAAAACCTGAAGAAATTAAGCAGTATAATGATGGGTTTGTGTGTGTTCCCCAAGAAGACACTGTTGGAGTTCTTAAATTTAAACCTGAAAACCATCCCGAGATTTGTAGGAAGACATCAGACTTTGAGAGTCAAAAGACAGATATCCAGCAAAATGAAAACAGACAAATGGAATTTCAGCAAAATGCAAGCAGGCGGTTGGAAAGTAAACACAATGAGAACAAACAGGTAGAAGCTAAACATGAAAGCAAGAATGAAAGCAGACAAATGGAAGCGAAAACCAATGAGAACAGACAGACAGAATCAAAACAAAATGAGAGCAGGCAAATGGAGATGAAACAAAATGAGGGAAAACAAAATAATGGCAAACAGGAAATAAGGCAGAGGCCCGAAATGCTGAAACAGAAGAGTGAAGGCAGGCCCGAAATACCAAAACATAGACATGATAACAGGAGGGACTCCAGTAAACCATTGTCAGATAAGAAAATTGAAATATCTAGGCATAAACTAGATGTGAAATCTGATCCTTCAAGGATAAAACCTGAAAGTAGATCTGATCCAACAAAACAAAAGCCTGATGGACGTTCAGTTTCTGATACACTGAGGCATGACCATGACAGCTTTAAACAAAGATCTGAGGACAGGGAGGAGCCAGAGAGGTACAGAGGAGATCCATCCAAGATTAGAAGGCCTGAATATTTGAGATCCTCAAACAAAAATGAACATGATTCTAAGCATGGTATTAAATCTGATGGTTCAAAAATTGAGAAATTTGAAAGGAAACATAGACATGAGTCTGGTGAATCAAGGGAAAGGTTTTCTTCTGGAGATCAGAAATCAAGACCTGAGAGCCCTCGCATTAAACAGGAAGGTAAAGGAGATTCTAGTAAATCAAGACCTGATAAACCTGGTTTTAAATCACCCAACAGCAAGGATGAACGAAGGACAGATGGTAATAAGAGTAAAGTAGATAGTATTAAAGCACATGCTGACAATAAAGCAGAGTTTCCCAGTTATTTGTTGGGGGCAAGATCTGGCGCATTGAAACATTTTGTCATTCCAAAAATCAAGCGTGATAAAGATGGCAATGTCACTCAGGAGCCAAGGAAAACTGAATTTAAAGGTGAACAGAAGGACAAAGTAGAGAAGATTGGGCTAGTTGAAGATCTAAATAAAGGAGCTAAGCCTGTGGTTGTCCTTCAAAAGCTTTCATTGGATGATGTGCAGAAATTTATTAAGGATAGAGAAGATAAATCAAGGGGCTCTTGTTTTAAACCTAATAAGAACAAGTCATCCAAATCTAATAAAGGTAAGTGGGTTTTTGTTTTTTTTGCATTATATCTTGTATACTCCAGTTCTTTTAGATTTGCTATTCCAGTGGTTAGAAATTAAACACAAACATTTGTTAGTTTATATTCTTGCTTGTACGGTGATTTTGGGGAACAAAGTGAAACTTGTCTATGAGATTGTCATTATTGGAAATCTTGCTACAGTGTAACTGAAATGATTTGTTTACTCCAATGCTCCTAATGTGGGAACACTTAAATAGTCTTAAACTGTACTTCGGATACATTAATCTGGTAATTTATCTAGTTAAGTATAACTGCTATATGAATGATTTAAACTGGTTTAAGTGTGTCTGTATAAGGGACTAGTACTACTGTAACTAAATCAGTGTAGCTGGAGTGGTGGGAAATACTATGTATACAAGCCCTAAGATTCTTTTAAATTTTTAATTGGAAATGAAATGTGATTTTTCCAAGGGATGTTTTGACATGATGAAATAAGAAGGCAGTAACAAAGTCTCATCTGCCTCTTTTACACTACAAATACAGCTGTTGTGAAGCCTCCACACTTTAGGCTTTGTGACAATAAGCTTACAAAAAGGTTCTGTCTTTAGTAGAATTAAGATATTGTTGTCTCTATGGTCTGGTGTATGCAGAAAGAGAAAAGGAACTGGTAAACAATGGGCTGGCATTTTCAAATTAGTAATATGAACAGGAAATTATTCAGAATAGTTTGTAGGTTTGATATTTAAGTGATTGTCTCTTCTGCAGATTTAACACTTTTTTATACAATTGCTTTTCTTCTTGGTGCTATAATTTTGGCTTCTGTTTCAGACTGAAGTAGATAATTTCACATTGTGAAATCAGTGTTACTAACTGGTCAGGGTTCTTTTTTTTAATGTTTAGCATTTAAAGCATTTAAATTTCATACATAGTTATCTTTATAGAGCTGTCATGTCTCAAAAATAGACAAAGTGTCAAGGGAGAGGATTTCAGATGTATACAGGATTATTTATGAATGGAGTTCCAGGTATATCATTGCTCGTGAATTTGAGATGAAAATGTTTTCTTACAAAGTTGATCTGATAAGAAATGATACAGAAATCATCTTTGTGAATGTATAATTATATTTATGTTCATGTATACAGAGTTGATATCTGTATAATGAATTTATTGTGCTGCGACTGTTCTCTATCTACTAACTTGATTGTATTGACTCTTAAAGACTGAATAATTCAGGATGAGTATTACTTATTTGTAAAATATTAGCCGCCTTGTCAAATATTTTCTCTTTATCCTAGAAATATGAACATTTCGCCTCTCCCTTTTTGAGGTTCAGAACAGGCAAAATTTCCATCTCTAACAATAGTAGATATCTAGAGTCAGACACAAAATTATGACATCTTTGCTGTTAGCTTAGTCTAAAGATTTCAGATGAAACTTTTATGTTCTTGATAGGGAATACTGAAAACTTTCTGGTGGAATTCAGCTCTTGTCTCAAAAAGATAGACTTTGAATTCACACAATTCTAAGTACAGAAAATCAGTAATTTTTAGAGTCCTCAGAGCTATATACAGTGCATGTATGCTTTCTAAAGTGTTTCTGAAGTAGACTTTTTTGTAGTCTGTCTTGTATATGGTTATTTATGTAGTATATTTTAGTAATGTGTAAAGGTTTTAATGACTTATCCAATTGGCATGATTCTAGTAGCTGTGTCACACATGAGCAATGCATTCATTTTAAAGTCAGGTTTATAGCTCTTCTGCAATGTTTTTGTGTATTTTGTGTTTTCTGAAGTTATATATTTCTTGCATACACTGAAATAACTTGGGACATATTTTCCAGGGGAAAAATTATTCTGATATAAATCTCTTTGCTATTGTATCTAGAAAAAGATTCTTATAATCATACTAGAAATAGGTTTCATGGAAAGAATAATGTTGTAGCTATGTTTCTCTTAGAAATCAAGTTTTGAGTGTTCATCCAGACAGGTTTTGGAGAAAGTGTCTTTGAACTTCAGATTTTTCATGTGTATTTTTAGTTTTACGTTCTTTTACCCAATAACCTGGTAACCTACTTCCTAGGATATTTTATGCTAAATAATTAGGTGAACTTCTGTGTTTTAAAGTTTCATAATTCATAAAGATATATCTTCATAAGCCAAAGTCTATTTGTCAGGGACTGATATAGAAAATATTCATATCATTTACACAGTGTCCTCGCTCCAAGTGAGAGAAATAGCATTCACTGTTTTACTCTGTGCCATTTTTAGTTATAAACATTTTAATACACCACGAGATGTAATTTTCATAAATATTCTTTATTTCATCATATATTTCTTAAAAGATTGTAGCAAATCTTTTCTAGTGTTGCCTTTTATCATCATTATTCCACTTCTCGCATCCCTCTTATTCCATGTAGCTTAATATATTTTGCTTTATCTTATCTTATTTTATGTCCTTGTATTTCTTGTCCTTTGTTTTTCCTTTCTCATCCATCCCTCCCCCAAGAAAATGTCTTCTCCTGGCTTTGTCACATACAACATCATTGCTGTGATTTATCTGAAATGCAGTTTAAAATAGGATTCGTTCAGCAAGTTCAAAACACCATTTAGATTGTCATTCTATCTGAAGGGACTAATGCCCGTTCATTATAAAATTCAGTAAAATTGACTTGTTTTAAGCTAAAATTAATGCTCTGTATACTGGAAGTCTATACAACTTTTTACATTGTTTCAGTAAACTTTACATTTCAAAATCATACCTTTATTGTGCACATGGATAAGCCTTGCATTGTACTGTAAAAAAACAAAGTAATATTTAAATCAGATTTTATAGACAGGTTTGAAATTTTGTTAAGCTACTATATGAATGGGTGTCGTGGTTTCAGCGACAATGAGATAGCCTTAGTATGCGACTGTTAAGACTGAATCATCCCAACAGTCCCTTTTGGCACTTACAAGGAAGAAGCAACATTTTTCCCTCTCCCCTGATTTTTGAGCATTTTTCTGAAAGATGCATTCTAGCTCAGAGGAAAGTTATGGAAGTTTTTTTCCATAGTATTTTTGTTAAGGGGTCTTATGGTGAAATTTTGTGGCCTATTTTGTCCAGGTCAGAATGAATTGTAACATTTTTTTTCTTCTGCTTTTAACATCTGTGAATGCTGTTAATCCTGGTTTTAATGCAAATGTATGTTGTTGGGAGAATCCATGAAACATTTCCCTTCAAGTTTGTGCCTATTGAGGTCATATTTGTTATCCTTTCTTTGCAGAGCTTCAGCTTCTCTGCTGCTTCTTATAGTTATACTGATCAGCTGTGTTGAGATGGGAGCTGTTACCAGTTTGACTGTTACTGCATTCTGAACAAGACAAATTTTACTTTGTTAAAGTATGAAACAGATATGAGTAATGAGAGAAACTGTAACTGTCTGTGTTAAGGAGATGTCTGAGTTGGTTTATAATATATTTGAAGGATTGGCTTTTCAAAATAAACACCACATGTAATGCGAGTTTTAGTTCTAGGACAAATGAGTGCATGTCTTTTGACTTGTTCAGAAACACCTTTTGGGTCTTCAAATATCACCTAAAAAGACTTTGTTGTTTAAAAAAAAAAAGCGATAATTTCACTACAGAATCTAATGCCAAATGCTACTCCTTCATTGTGTAGATTGTTATTATAGGATTTCATTATTATTAGGTTTTCATTGCTCACTACAAGTCTTCCTAAATATACTGTGTTCTCTGCTGCTATGATCTGAAATTTGAGTGAAGACTTGCCATTTCTGAAGGTCCTCTTCATATTTTTCCATGTACAACTAAAAAATTTACTGCTGCTTAATCATCTTTATGTCATAGGGTTAAAACAATGCTTCTAGATTTTTCTATGTTTTATGCTTGTGTGTTTGGGTTTTTTTAATTCCAGATGACTTTTTCGAAGCCTATAATAATTATAATTTGTAGTCAGTGGTAGGTTGTAGCAGCATAAAATTCCATGGCATTTGTGTAACATGATGATGGTCCATCTTTGAGTTCTAGCACTGCAGTAAACAGTCTCACTTGTGAAGCAGAGTAATCAATTAGGTGCTCATTTTCTAGGTAAGAGTGACAAGAAAGGGAGTGTTCTAGGATGAAAAGCTGTATCCAGGTTGTTTGCTCTGTGAGCTGACTTCTGATGCTTGTTACAGTCTTTTGGACAGCACAGCAGACTTACCAATACTTTTTGATACAGCTAAAAACTGTAGACAAAAAGGGGAGTATCAATTTTAAACATTTGTTTAAATCCTTCATGTATAGGACTTCTACAAAGACAAAATTGGCAAACCTTTGAGAAACATAGCTTATGGATATTAACTCATGAAGAAAACTTTTGAGTTCAACTGAAATTTATTTCCAAAATAACAAATCTCTTGATGCTGAAACAGATATACTGTTGTACTCACTGAAATCAGTGGGGAAAGCAGTTGTGCTGCAAGGAAATAACTGGAGTAAAAGCATATTTCCTTTGGAAAGGAAAAGGCTGCAACTCAGCTTGCTTACTACAGATTGTACTTTTGTAAAGATAACCATTGTGAAAGTCCGTAATTCCACAAGTCTGAAATTTGGAATCACTGTCTTAGAGATCCTAGTAACAACTCAATTTGCATGTGGGAAGGCCAGAGTAGTAACCCACTAAGCATCTTGCATGTGCATGTACTGCCAGGTGGATCAAGCATGTCATAACTTTCTCTGAAGTTCTCTAGTAAATTATGCCACATTTCAGAGAAGTAAAGGATATATTTCATGGTTTACAGCAAGGAGTTTATCATGATTCTTCTCAGCTGAAGTCTTTAAAGCTTCTCTTAAACTCTAAATTTAACTGAATTTGTAGAAAAAACATCACTTTCATAAGCATTCTACAATCTTCCCAGTTTTCCTCCTTTCTGAGATAGTAGTGATTACCTCTTTTCAACTTAACTAGTCTAAAAGAGGAGCTGGCTGTCCCTCATGGCATGAGAAGTATTTAAAGATATGTTAGATTTGCAGAGGATCCATTTTAATATACACTTTGTACAATGTATGAGCCGATGCAGGCAGGACGCAGAAACAGCCACAAAACCACAGATTAAAGGCAACGAACAATTTAATGTCAATACCTCATGGATCGGGGAACCTCTGAAGCAGCACCCGGGCAGAGGCAGGCAAGCAGGGGATGCAGGCACTGCGGAGCGAGAGTCCTTATTAGCAAGAGAGTCCTTGTTAGCAAGGGAGTGAGGGAGTGAGAGAGCTCCCACTTGCTGCTTGGGCCTGTATTTCAAGGATTCTGGCAGGCAGAGTTTTCTGCTGGGCTTTGATCTCTTCAGCAGCAGGGCAAGAATCCCAGGCGTGTTTGATAAGGTGCCCCTGAGTCCATCCCAGGCCTATGTTATCTAAGTGCAGATGTTCTACTTGTTGAGCACACAAAACTAAGCAACAATTA
>QJSC01014178.1:0-37772 GCA_003697955.1 Calidris pygmaea
TTCGACGATTTTTAACACCAGAAGAATATAATGAAGCAGAAGAAAATCACGAAACACATGATCATGAAACTGAAGAAGATCATGAAGCAGAAGACAACTACTTCCATCCTTACTTTCAGTGAAGTAATCGTTGTTAATGAGTATACATGGAAACTTTACTTACTTGTGGGGTATTCATATCCATTTTAGAACAGTTGAACAGTTTGGGATATTTAAGATACATCTATAAAGTTGAGATAGGATTTTAGTGTAGGTAAACATCCTATTATGTATGCAGTAAAATACTAAGAGCAAAGAGCACTCGCCTCAGCATTAGTTGCAGTCTGATATATATAACTTGGGTTGATGATGCTCAACCACCCTTGGGTGGACAGCCTAAACTAAAGAAAATCAACCCGAAAAAGCTTCTATGTTCCTAAGTGATCCAGCTTGCAAAATGACTAAAAGACAAATCATTGTCATGCTCAATAGGAACAAGTGGATAAGGACAAAAATCTGTCCAGCTATACATGCTACTACTGACAGCAGTAGAAAATAGACACACTAGAGAGAAAAACAGGAGGGTAAGTAAGACCACAGAAATACTCCCGCAAGGTTCCTCCACATCCTCCAGAAATACAGATGTTTCTTCCTCCAATTTCTAATTGGAAAAGAAAATCACAAACTTTAAGTTTCAAATCTTCCTCGTATTATGTTTGCAGCATCCTGCCAAGCCGTATTATCGTATTTACTTCTAAACTTGCACCTAAACTATCAGAAGTCTGTCAAAGACTTTAGCTGATTACTAATATAGGCTAGAAACCACCTTTCATCAAAGGTCTTAAGATCCAGGGAGGAGGCGGCGCATTAATACAAATGAATCGTTACTATCTACATTTTACCTGTGCTTTACGCCATCCTATTTTAGAAGGCATGTAAAAACGTAATGTATTCTTTTTATTACAATTGTTCATCAAGTAGAACAGGTACAAGTAGTAGCATTCGAGGTTTTTTAAATTATTAATTTAGGCTATCCCTCTGCATAGCTAATACCAATTAGCTACATTCTGCTTCAAAGTAGAAAAAAAAGTTGCTTTTAGCAATCTAAAGAAAAGTACCATATAGTATTTGAGCTATGCAAAGTTTTTTATTACATCTTATGTCTAGAAACAGATCCAAATAACTATAGGGTAAGATAATATTATAGGGCGCTATTTTCCTGATAAATCTTTGCTAGCAGTAAGGAAGAATCACCATTTTCCACAAGAAAAAAAGGATGAATGCAAGAAATAGATCCATGCGTCATACTACCAATTTTACATTATACTTTAAGTGTGAAAATCTAAAAGGGCTATATAGAATCATGCAAGCAAATTTGTATTAGGATTTCCAAAAAGTTTCAGGCAGGTTTATTTTTTTTCTCTTACAGTTTCAGTTATTCTTTGAAGCCCATCTTAGTATATATTGGTTTCTGACGCAACAACTAAAGTATTAACAAAATGAAAATACTTAATGGTACTTTTTTTAATGGAAAGAAATCCCTCATAAGTCCACGAATATAACCTTTAAGAACATATCTAGTCTTGAAGAACAATGGGTTATAATACATTTTGTATCCACAGATTTTTACATCATTATTAAGTTGTGGGTATTAGGTTAACTAACTCAAGAAATCCATTATTTCTCTCCTTCCCCTTTTTCTTATCTACTTTCTGATATAATATTCACGGCAAAATATTTTATTAACAGTTATCAACCTCGAGTACCTCTAGTTTCATGAAGGAGGAATATATATATGCATTCATTACGATTTAAATACTTTTATAAAAAATATGTACATTATATACACACAGATTTAAAGATAAATATCTATAATTTATAGTTTTATTGATATAAACATGTAGCGTATTAACCTTACGGACCTTTTATAATTTTTCATCTATTTTAGATTTTAGTATAAGTGAACAGTGCACAAATGCAAATGTAAATTAATATAAGCTTTTTGAAACATTTGCTCAGATTTGAAAGAGAACACTATTCAAATATAGCGTGAGCATGAAATCTTTTATCACAAACTTTCTGCATTTTAAAAACGTTTATGAAGCAACGCTTAGTTTTAAAGTAGAATTAAAAATACTGACTTTGTAGCAACTAGCTATATACATTTCTTAAAGTTTAAATAGAAGTCAAACTGACAGTTATTAAAAACTAAGGACTAAGTTCTTTAGAACTAAGAACATTAAATTCATTCAGATGGGATATGAGAATTGTATTACAAGTAGAACCATCATAACTCACTTTTCATTCAATTAATATTATCGTATCGTATCTGTTGCAAATATAATTCTATTCTTTAAAATTCTTTAAAAAAGCTTTTAGGGTGGTCAGGGAACATGCTAGTCTTATGTCTGTATTAGAGAAATGAGAAGTGAAAATAAAGTACAGCATAAGTGGATACTTATCTAAGTGCAATTTGCTCCAGTAAGACTGGGCATGGCTTCTGTGAAAGCCACAAGGTTTTCACCTTGCAAATGTCTTGGAGTTCTCTGAAGGATGTAGAAAAGGGAGATCCTGGGTTTTTAAGGAAATTAAGCTGCGACAGATTAAGAGGTGACAGCACAGAGAAAATCAAATAAAATACAAGAAACAGCACAAGAATAAATGATTAGTTCTTGCTGTGGAGGGAGCCCATTGGTGGGAGCTTTGTAAAGGGTCTATGCTGGAATTTATTAAATTAAATATACTTACAAAAGAGACAAATCAGGCTGAGAAGTGAGATGACAACAAAGATTGCTAAGCGCCAATGAAGAATGACTGCAAAGGGTGCTAAAACAGCCAATGAAATTCAACATTGTTAAATGAAAAGAGATATCCATGGAAATTATTATATTAGCTTCACATAAAAACTAACGAAGTGTGACCTCACCACAACCACTCAGTAGCAAGACTTAAGAGCAAAAACAGGCGGTTCAATGAAAACACTAGTTAGTTAGTACCCAGTAGCAATAAAAAGGAAACTCAAATATAGAGAGTAACTAGAAAGAAATAGAAAACGAGACATCATGATGCCGCTATAAACCCAGGGCTCACCCAGACATCAAACACACATGGATTTCCAAGCCCTTCAGGTAGCTATATTGTCTACATATGGCATAACGAGAAAAGGATCAGATCAGTAATAAGGTTGCCAAAGCTAAAGAGTGGGTTCTATATAAACAACCTTGAGTAGGCTAGAACTCAGCAGTTCAGTAAAGAGATGGCTAACAGGAGATATTGGAGATCCACACAAAATTATGAGTTGCATACACTCCACAGGTCTGGGGATCAACTGCTCCAGTAAAAAAGCAAGGAGCCATCAAATGATGCTAGTATATACCAGGTACAAACTAGACAAACAAAAGTTTGTAAGCAGTGAGTAGTCAGGCCATTAAACCACATGCAGCAGTAATTCTAGATGTGGTTTCAAGGAAGACTGGATAAGTAATTGTATTTCTTGGAAGACATCCATTATAGGTTGTTAAGCAAACAAAGCACAGTAGATACAAAAGCACTGAGCTACAAATAGTAGCTGGAGAATGGAAGAGACGGGATGAGACAAGAATCGTATACGCTTGTCCTATTCTCAGTCTTCCCAAAGCACCTGATTATGGCCATTGTTGGAGACAGGACATAGAATCACAGAATCATATGGGGTTGGAAGGGACCTCTGGAGATCATCTAGGGCCAGACCAGGTCGCCCAAAGCCCCCTCCGACCTTGGCCTTGAGCGCCTCCAGGGATGGGGCTTCTCTGGGCGACCTGGGCCAGGCTCTCACCACCCTCAGGGGGAAGAATTTCCTCCCCACATCTCACCTCAATCTCCTCATTTTTGGGTTAAAACCCTTCCTTCTCATCCTACGGCTCCGCTCCCCAAAACACCATCCCTGGAGGGAGGGAGCTAAAAGCTGGTGCTGAGGGACAACGGGTCAGTGGTGGGTTGGTTGGTGTTCAGTTGGTCAGTGTTGGGTTGATGGTTGGGCTTGATGACCTTCAAGGTCCCCTCCAACCCAGGGAAGTGGTGGAATGGCCAGAGAATCACAGAATATTTTGGGTTGGAAGGGACCTTCAAGCCCATCCAGTTCCATCCCTTCTAATGGCAGGGACACCTTGGATGAGACCAGGTCGCCCAAAGCCCCCTCCAGCCTGGCCTTGAACCCCCTCCAGGGCTGGGGCGGCTGCAGCTTCTCTGGGCGACCTGGGCCAGGCTCTCACCACACCCAGGGGGAAGAATTTCTTCCTGAAACCCCCCTGGCGGAACAGGTCTACCTACAGCACGTTGCACAGGAACTTGTCTAGGTGGGTTTTGAATATCCCCCGGAAGGATATTCCACCACCTCTCTGGGCAGCCTGTTCCAGTGCTCTACCACTCTCACAGTAAAGAAGTTCCTCCTCATGTTTAGGTGAAACTTCTTATACTCAAGTTTGTGCCCATTTCCTCTTGTCCTGTCACTGGGCACCACTGAGAAAAGACCGGCACCATCCTCCTGACACCCTCCCTTTAAGTATTTGTACACATTAATTAGATCTCCCCTAAGCCTTCTTTTCTCAAGACTAAGAAGACCCAAGTCCCTCAGCCTCTCCTCATAGGAGAGATGCTCCAGGCCCTTAATCATCTTTGTGGCCCTTTACTGTACCCTCTCCAGCAGCTCCCTGTCCTTCTTGAACTGGGGAGCCCAGAAGTGGACACAGTACTCCAGATGGGGCCTCACCAGGCCAGAGTAGAGGGGGAGGATGACCTCCCTCGACCTGCTGGCCACGCTCTTCTTGACGCCCCCCAGGACGCCATTAGCCTTCTTGGCCACAAGGGCACGTTGCTGGCTCATGGTCATCCTGTTGTCCACAAGAACTCCCAAATCTTTTTCCTCAGAGGTGCTCTCCAGCAGGTCAGACCCCAACCTGTACTGGTGCAGGGGGTTATTTCTCCCCAGGTGTAGCACTCTGCACTTGCCCTTGTTAAATTTCATTGGGCTTCTCTCAGCCCAACTCTCCAGCCTGTCCAGGATATTGCACACTAACCTTTATTTTGATTTCTACACCCACTTCTATGTTCTTCCGGTCCTGGGCTATGATAACACACTGGCATTGCTCCTCACTACTAGTAAATGCTTATTGCCTTGATGTAGTTGAACTTTTTTTTTTTTTTTTTAAGCACTTCCAGCTATGGTTATATGCCGACGCATATTCTAGCTCATTACATTTGGGAACAGCAAGTCTACAATGCTCCGTGTTGCAGTGTTCTGTATCAGACAGACACCCACACTGATTCAGGTAAACAAAGAATTCCAGCCATCTAAGCGTGGGCTTTGAATAAACCAAATTATACCACTACATAACCACATAGACACTGGTGTCAAAACTTATTTGCTTCATGTCTGCTCTGGTATTTATTTTCAGAATATTATATAGTCTTCTTAAGTTTATGAATAGATTTGTAAACCAAGAACTAAACATGTATTAAAATGCTACTTAGTTTATCAGTAACAGCCAAACCTAACAAGTATCAACAGCTTTATTAGTTTATTTACAGCAGAGTCAGTAAATACAGAAACAAAGACTGATCTGGTTTACACCACTGTGTCTGAATTAGCAATTAAGGTGAAGCACTAGGGCGGATAGGTAGATCAAAATACTTGTGATGAGGCCATGAGATCAACTTCAGACAACCCCTAGCCACTAATTAAAATCCATTAGCAGCTGCAGCACATCAAGTGCACCCCTGAATACATACACTTGGTTTGTTACATCCAAAAAGAATAGTCTACTTACTTGAAAGAGCACCGTGATGTAAATCAATGTGCAGTAAATTGGGGAGATTCAACTCAAAAATGCTCTCCTGATCCTAATTAAAACACTGACAGAAACACAACCAGAAACACAGCAACAGAGGAAAATGAAAAGACAGTTCTACTTTCAGCTTTGGACAGGCTATTCTGAAAAGACATGTTTTCCAAGTCTTATCTACAGATAAAGAAGGATGGAACCTTCTTGAACTCTAAGCTAACTATTATTAAGCACTACCCAGAGCGTATAATAATTAGCAAGGTTGGATTAGAGCACTGTAGAACATTTTGATACCCACATAAACCTATAATGGAAGAGCCTCACAGATTTCGGGAAAATTCAATTATGACTAAACTTTAATCCACAAAATTAAAGCTCTCAAAACTTAAACCAAAATGATAGATTATTTTTTGCCACAAAACCTATACTGTAAGAGGTTACTGTAAAAAAATCTAAATAAAGAGAAATAACAGTAGTTTAATCCAACTGTCTACATTTCTTCCTTTAATCTGTCTGCATTTCTTCCTTTAGCCTCAAACCAGTGGGAATATATTTTACCTTTTTCATTTTTTGTTGCTGTTGGTATTTAATACTTATAAAGCTTACTTTCTGAGATATTTACTTCAGTATTCTGACAATAAAAGTTACATAGATTAGGAAAGAAACTCCTTCATAGAAAACAGATGGTTTACATTTCAAGTTTTCTGACTTCTTTTAACGTATCCACATTCCACTGTTACAATATGAATCAATTTCCTTCTTTGTTTCCCAACTTGATCATCGCAAGCAATAAACATAGGAATTTCCTATCTAGAAAACACTAAAGGAGAATATAGATTTTAATTTTTAGCAAAGAAGTTATACACCACAAAGAGATTTCGCAATCATTTTCCAATACTACTGCAAGAGTATGAACTTTTAAGCTATAAACCCAACTGTGTATATGCTATCAGAAGTTATGGAACACCACAAATATAAACAATTATCATACAATGTTTTAAACTGTTTTGTCCAAAATTTACATTTCTAACAACTTAATTAATTTAAAGGGAAAATAAATAATACCTTAATTTTTAATTAATTGCATAAATTCATCACCCACAGAAAAAAAAAATAATCAAACTTCCCCTATAATAAAGCACAACACAAGGAAAAAACAGATAAATACGAAGATTAGCCATAAATACAGAGAGCAAAGTAGATGCTACGAATAACATAAGGAACAGATAACAGGAACATATAAGGCAAATGAGTTTTGGAGCCCTGACTCTAGTGTCCCAGTAGACATACTAATGGTTCTCAAGAAATGATGATATCATTATAAAGAAGTAATGTCAATTCAGGAAGGATTTCTAAGCAATCTTATTAATTGAGGCAGGTTGGCTTTTGATCCATAACTGATGATATACAGGCAAAATTCAAGACAACATATGTTCAACAGAAGGGTTGGGGTAAATAGCAAACAGTACTATTACTCCAGTTACCGTTTGTATTTGTTAACTGTAGCTTGATTTCTGTTTGCTATTGTGCATCAGTTTAAAAATGTGCTTTATTCATTTATAACACAGTAACAGATACAAGAATTCTGTTTCTTTTCCAGAAATGCAAGGAATAAGGGTAATGTCTTCAGCTTTAAAAAATTCTGATTATAAATCTGAAACATATGGAAAGATGTTCATACAATCAGTAGGTCATTTTGCAGCTGTCTCTATTTTGCAGCTGGTGGCCCTAACAGTGACCTAAACTTAATCTAATTCACCAAGACTTGGAAATAGTTGCAACTTTTCATAAAAATACCAGAGGTATTTATGAATAACTGTTTCGTATCTGGTGCTTTTTTGGTCATTCTGAATATTTATGAATGTTTTATGTTCTCTATATGAGACACGATGACCATTTACCTTGCATTTAATACTACCTCTGAACCCTCCTCCATCCCTCAGGGATGCTGAATTGGAATATACTTCGCTTAATATTACACAACAAGGCTTCTACAGTACCACCTTCAATCCAGTTTCTGTGCATTGCTCAACAAACCAGGAGACTGCTTCCTCTCTTTCGGGTACTCTGGCTTTCTGTTCCCAGAGTCAATGCAGCCCCAGCATAAGCACAGACATTAAACTGCCTTAAAGCTATTTTTACACCCCTGTATCAGGATCTCAACAAAAAGCAGAGGGAGATGCAGGAGTCACAGAGAAGTTTTGTATCACACATACATGTGGCAGTCAAAACATGCAGCTGTACCATCAAAGAGGCAAAAATAATTTTAGAAGGCAAAATTAATCAAGCCACACAAACAGTCTAGCAGAAGAGGCCTGTATTTTAAGATAAGAAAATGATGCAGAGAACAATCAGGATACTTAAGGTATTTATTTTAGGTTAAAAAGGAAGAAAATATAAAGACAAATGTTGAGTTCAGTTTTAGCATCACTTCATGCCTTTGTTCTCTAATAGTAAATCTACGTTTCAGTGCTTGCAGATTATTTTGTACATGTTATCAGGCTGGTTCAATAACTACCTTTTACTCTATAAAACCTTTTTTTTAGAATTATTCCAATCCAGAGCAGCTGGTCAACATTGCAAAGTATTTAATCACACTTCATACAAATATATGCTAAGGAATACTCTAAATATTACCTTCCATATGGAGCAAAAAAATTACATACAGAAGAAAGTTCTGCATTGTGTCTAAGTCTATAAATGCTCAGAAGTCTTTAAAAGCTTTCCTAATTTGTCCCCATCTCATTCTGTCACAGACACATTTCTGCCCAAGACACTGATTTTTGAATATTGTGTATAATTGATTCCCAATGTTCATCAGGCATGAGGAAGCTAAGCAATAATCTATACTTCTTTCTTCCAAGAACACTTAAAAACAATAAAACCCAGAAACTACAGAACTTGCCAATATTGTCCCTTTAGAGACTATGATACAAGATAAAAGCAAAGTCTTTAAGCAGCTGCAAAAATACACTTTCTTTGCCTAAATATAGAACAAACCTGAGTATTTAAAATTTTTTTAAATCGCAGCTTTGGTTAATTTCATAAAGAAAATCTTGATAGCAATCTTATTGCATTCCCCCTAATGTCATAGCCCTATTAACCCNCCCCCCCTTTTTTTCTTTTCCCTCTCTTCCTTGTGTGCTGCCTCCCACCACACAAACAGAACTCTTTATATAGACAGGGCCAGTCTCTGCTTCCACGTAATACCTACAGGCACCCTGGAGAAGTAATTTCTAACCAACAGCTTTACAGAGAGGAAAGGTCACCCCCCCTCTGGTAATCTGGCTTTTTCCAGGTTAATTAGCTCTTCAGCACCTTGCAGGGGTTTACCACGAATAAGACCTAAGTGCCTCACACCGAGAATTATGAGCAACCAGCCCTCAGTTCCAGTGTAATCACTTTACAACATTTCAAAGCAATGTGAAAAGTACAGAAAAGTTCCCTCCTATCATTTTTGTATTAAGCTACTAAGCGTTAAGTAAAAAGAGCTTAACACCAACATGGTAAAAAGGTAATTAACATGCTGGCACCTGTGAGAACTGCTCATGAGAGCTTTTGCAGTATGCACCTGCATGATTCATTTTTAAGGAAAACTTCAGTTTCTTTTGTCATCTGCCTTTTAAAATGTTTGTAGAAAAGTGAGAACAGAAATGAATTAGTCACACTAAAGCTCTGAGCAGGGAAGAATATATGAGGCCACTTCAAGTACAAGATAAATAGACTGAGCTGAACATCAGCCAGTTCAAATAAGTTACAAAATCTGCTCATCTGCCTGCAAAACAAAATCTTTCCTCAGATCCTCTACGATGTTTTCAGCTTGATTTTTTGCTTTACCTGCTCTTGACATATAAACACTAATAAATACTACATTGCTTCCCAAATGCTGAAGATATAATCAGCAACACATATAGTTTGGATAGTTATCTTAATTTTTGTCTTGCTCTCCCACACGTTTTCTACCTCTGCCATCAATACCCATCCAACTTCTCTCTTTTCCTCTCCTAGAAGCCTTTTATTCTTCATTGTCTACCTGGATAGAAGGCAACATGGGGAACAAATTTTACGCCTACTGTATACACAACCCTTTTCCACCTGAAGTTAAGTTTTCTGAAAGCAGAATCCAGAGAGCAAATGTCCCTTGTTAGACTGACTTGGATTCTCTGTATTGGAAGTAAAAAAAGTGTTATACGTCATTTACACTTTCAACTACACTTCATAGCCCTACAAAATTGTAGGGAAATGACTACTGTTTAGGATTCCACCAGGATTCCACTTCAACACAATTAGTCAAATAGCCATTTAAAATGCCTAACATTTCAGTTGAAAGTATCTGGTTGAGAAAGTCAGCCAGTGAAAGTGAGGTATCGTGGGTTAAATAAAAAGGCACACCTGACAAATCACAAAGAAGACCATAAACACATCATCAGGGCCCTCTTCAAAAACTGGAGCTCAATTAGTTAACAGCAGAGCTTGTTTAGGTTTTCAGAAAACAAATCACTTTCTAAGTACACAGATCCTTGTAACCAGAGTCCAAGAGACAGGTACCCATATATCAGACTTCCAAGCACCAACCAAGCCTAGAAGGCGCGCTCTGCTTCCTAGGGTGATGCTTCCTGTTACCTTCCCTACTGCCAACGCATGTGAACCACACTTTGCATTTCAGGTCATTTGGAGATTGTGGTTGTTCCAAGTCATTTTGAACAAAAACAAAGCAGCACTGTTGCCGAAAGAAGAAACACTATTCTGCCTTGTTTGCAGCTACTTGTGCCATCCCCTTCCTTTAGCTGATACAAGCATCTGTTACACGTTAAATAAAAAGTTTGTATTTGAAATTATTTGTTACCACTTTTTTTCTTCCTGGTACGAGGGATGACAAGCAGATGAAATACGTGACAGGACAACTATATTTTGCAATGACAGTTTAAAGTGATAGTAAAACGATACTGTAAGGTAAACCTTGATGACATCACGCCAAAGTAATTATTTAACATATCACTCTTCAAATATATTTGTAAGTAAGTGTTCATGATTTTCTTGTAAGTGCTTGGATAACAACAGTGAGTACACACATTACACAATGTTTTTGTGGTAAGCATACCACTGAAATCTTGTGACCCTGATGAACACAGGCTTTTGACGTTTTCTGCAGAAGCTGCTACTAAAGTCTGCTAACAATAAAAGTTTTTTCTCTTGCAGATCAAAGCAAGTAAAAGCTTTCTTGCTTCCTAAATTTTCAAGGCCATATTTATCCAGTAATTTTCCCTCATTTTTAAAAATTGTCATATATATGGAAAAAACCTAAGCTATTCCCAAGATATTCCATGCAAATAGTTGTGAAATACAGGATTTCAGTACTTTCGAAATACTGAATACATTAATGTTTTATATCATGCTTTCAGCTTTGATACTTAATACTCTTCCCTTAGAACATTTATGCTTTGATTACATTCAAGCATTGGAAAAACTTAGATGCCCCAGAGCCAGATTAAATCTTAACATGGATGTTTAGCAGGGGGGTGGCAGCTGGAAAGAGGTAAGTAGAAAGCAGAACTGCTCTCATTGCTTCTGAAACATGCATGAAACCACAAGGGAAGGTAAAATGGTACTGACGCTGCAATTTTTTTTGTACTTTCCTCAGCAAAATCCACCCTATCACACACAGTACTTCCAACTGAAAGTCCCTATGTATTGTAACAGAAAACTCCTTAACAACCAAGCCACTTCAAAACTTTAGTTGTTCATTGTGTTCCAGCAGGACAGCAACCAATGTGATTCAGAGTCCACCTTCCACTACTATTGAGCCTCTTCCCTTCACATTTCAGTTATATAATTAGAGCAAAATCATTATACGAGAGCAAGCCCCAAGTCCAAACTACGATATTGTTTAATTTGCATATGAGCTAAATTAAAACCATTTTTATAAAAGCCTAATGAGGTCAGAAAGCAGTAACTAATTATAAACTGGAAAAAAGTTTAGAGAGCAAATGGCTGTAGCCACTCTACAATTTGCAGATTTACTACAGACATCTGGTTTCTAAACGAGGCAGCACTTACAAGAAAATTTAACCAAATAGGTCCACTGTTTATTCCAAACATTACTCCAGCTGACAGTGCTATCTAAAAAAAAAAAAGTAATGAAAATGAAAAAGAAATGTAAATCTGAATATATTCCCAATAGATTTTATTGCTACATACTTTTTAAAGACTCAAAAAAGCTACTTTGCAAACTTTAAAGTTGGTCATCTGGCTCCTATTTGTACTGACTGACAAAAATACATAATAAGGAAAAGGATGGGGGAGGAAGAAATACATTAGAAATCCAGAGACATTCTACTTGCAGTTCAGATGAAAATTCTACACCTGGACAGTGTTTAGTAAGCTATCTGTAGAACTGATATAGAACTTTACTCAAAATAAGTATTTACTTTGAAACCAGTTTTTCAATAAATTGCCTAACAAGTCATTCAGTGAAGCACTTCAACATGAATTACTTGTCTGAAAGTCTCAACACACACACACAATTCTAAAAAGTCTTTTCTGCTTCCAGAACCCCTCAGACTGAAAAGTTTCCATTTCATACTTAGGTGAAACTTTTCTAAACATATACAACTTGTAATGAAACATTTTATTACTCATAAAATGTGACTAATATGGTATACGTATGTTTTGGCTCTACCTCTGTCTCAGTCAGAAGGCAGCTGCTTTGTCTCTTAGCTAAACCATTAAACAAAATGGATAACACATGCCTTGTTATAGACCTCTAGTTTGCACAATTAATACTTGATTTACAGAAAAAGCCTTAGCAATTATAAAGAATAAATCACCACAAAGCAGAAGGCTACAATTTTAACAACTAATATCAAAAGTAGGATGAGCCAGACAGACTTAACGTTTACAAACATTATTCAAAGTACAACCCCCCTGCTCCAGGATATTACCTCTCACCCTAGGGAAAGAGTGCTGGCAAAGCATTTCTTACCCCATGGAAAGCACTTTTAAGACTGTCAAACTTTGAAAGAGTATTCATTTCAACATTTTGAGTGCAATTCATAACTTTACTCTTTTATTAATCCACTTCAGCTTAACATACAAATAAGGATACCTGGTTTTATGACAATCACAGAAGAACTTTGAATCTGACAAAAGGTAGGTGGACCTCTTTCCTAAAAGTATATTAACATAAAGCTTAAATAAAACATTCAATTACAGTAAACAGGAAAAAAAGCTGTGTAAAGATTTATTTTAAAAATTACTGCATGTGTATTTTAAATGTTTTAAGGATATGTTTGTAGCCTCCTCCCCCTGCTCAGAAAAGTGTACAACCTGCAAAAATTCAGGGGATGTTACCCTCTCTTGTTTACTTTCAAATGTAAAGACAGAGATTACTGTTACAGAGCATTTAGGTACGAAAAACACTGTATTGATGACCGAAGAAAAAGTATTTGAACCTCTCATTTTAATTAGTTCAGCTACATACATGCCAAATGCTTCATAAAATGCTTTACAAGACCCTCTTATTATTAACAAAAATAACACACTGGGAAACAAGCAAATGCAATTAAGATAATATTTTCCTTCCTAGTTGGAAAATATTGTTTATTATTTCCCAGTTCATTTTCATGTTAAGACCAGTTTTTATAATGCTAGAGTCTAATTAAAGGATATCAAGAGTTAAAAGTTGTTCCATGTTCCTTATGCGTTAGAAACCCCTGCCAACTAGTCCTCTAGGCTTTAAATATTGTTTTGACGGATTGCATTTTCATTCCCAGTCACAAAGAAAGTATTCTCCATAGTCAACACAGGAGCAGATCTTCACCAGCTCAGTGAAAGCCAGAGACATTATTCCGTGCAAGAATGAAGACTTTGCAGACTACCTTTTTCCTGTTTGCNTGCGTTTGTACCTTTGGTAAATTCAGCACCACCTAAACAGCAAGAATCACTCCAGTTTTATGACTATGATACAGATGTTACCTTGGGAAGCCTGATCCAACAAGATTATGAAATGCAATCCAAGGATATAATAAAGGTATTTTATTTATATTACCAGTTTAATATTTGTAACTGCTAAGCATTATATGAATAAGGTTTACGGACATGTATGCAAGTCTCATGGAAAAGTCTTATAATAATAGCAAAGCATACAATGGTTTCAGACATGGGGAAAGCCACAAATTAAAACCAAAAAAATGCTACCCTTTGCTACAGTTTGAAAAAGCTACAAAAGACAGGCTTTCACAAATAAGACTAAAGCATCATTTTTACCTCTGCTGTAGTTAATGTGCCTGCTGTTGTAAGAGTTTCAAGAATGGGATATAGTAGCTCAACAGTCTGAGTAACATTGTATTAAAAGAGTAACTTTGTTTAAAAACAAGGAGGGTGATTTTATTTAGCATTTTTTTTTAACATATATATGTAAGTAATACTTGAAACAGTATTTTTTATTGGACATAACCTGCCAGCACAAACCACAGTTTCTCTTTTGACTTACCAAACTAACAGAGTTTTTTGCCTTGATTTTTCAGGGGTGGGTTGTTTGAGAGTTTTGCAACTCATCAGTTTAGCAGTCCGGAACTACTATGGAATGTCTGGTCCTGTGATAGTCACCTATATTATTAATGCTTTGAGAGTCTTTAAGGTAGCAATAAATATGATACCTCATGGCACTCACCAGCACCCCCAAACGGTCAATTCTGAACTTTTTTTTGCTGTGTGCTCCATATACACACTGGTTAAATTAAACACTTAAGAGAAAAAAAACAGAGGAAAGTTAAATGAAGTGCAACAACCTCAGCCAACAGGGACAGTTAAAAACCTCATACCTCTGTTCAGGCTGCCTCTGTCAGGACCTAAACAATACACATCACGAGAATGAGATACAACACTGACTGCCCCAAGACTAGTTGCCAAGGAAAATACCACATATCCAAACAAAGTGGTTAACAACCAAGTATTAACAAATTCAAGGAAGTTTTCATTAATCTTAACTGTACTTGTTACAATAACTTAGTTTGATAAGCAAGAAAAAAAAGACTACAGGAAAAGATAGTTAGAATAAGTAAAAAATTTGCAGCATATACATAGAAAAATCACATCTGTATAACTTTTTCAAATTTTGCCAATTCTACTTAAATTATAGCTTTCCACTGTTAGACATAAACCAGCAGCTACATATTTTTCTTAAAAAAATATCTAAGGTATTTTTAAATCTGACATCTGCCACAGGGATGAAGAAACATGTTTTATAAACCTATGAAAAAGAGAGCATTTAAATGACTCTTAACTAATAGGTGGCTATCCACTCACAACTGAGTATGTTTTTTAAAAGATACTAAAAATGTTAATTTTAACTAGTTAGGAACAGCATCAGATGACATTCATTACTAAAATTGTTCTAATAAGAATATGTTCCTGTTTCGGTAAAAAGAACAATAAAGAGTGTACCTACAAGGAAACGGTGCCAACAGATGTGCCACAGACCAATCAAAGTCCATACTGGCAGTGCTATGAAACTAGAGAGAGGTCTTCTGAAGGCCAACAGTTCTGCTTAGGATAATTCTAGGAATGCAGTCGGTCATTATTTCCATCAGGTCAGTTCTCCAATGACATGTTTTCATTGCAAAATAATAAAGTAGTTCCTTATGTGCAACAAATACATCTATACAAGATCCAGTGTTCTTAGTTAAAATCATGGGATGATTTAGATCTCCTATTCATTTGTTGCACATATTCTAGTTCTATTCTATTTCAAGTGTTAACTGTGACTGAAATACATGCCAACAATTTCCTCAAACATGCCCAGTCAGAAATCCATCTTGCATGACAAATTTAACTCTTTATCGTGTGCTTGAACATACAGTTAGAAAAAAGTTTTTTAGTGAAAACATCAGAAAAAAATCTACTTGTGCTAGCGATCATCAAAATGAACTTTAGTCTACTACTAAGGAAAAGGTCAGCCAAGCAAAATTTATTACAATTATTATTATTTGAAACCACGGTCACCCCAGTCTTGAATAAAAATACTTGAAGTTTAAAAACATGAAATCTTAATTTCTACAACAGAACAGAACCATCCAATTAGACACTGTCTCATATCTGGACTAATTCATTCCACTGAATATAAACTACCAGCTTTATAGACCTTTGTGTGCTATAAAGATGAATCAATTACTTTGCATAAGTTTTAAGATAGTTAAAGTATTACATGTAAAATGTTAATGAGGCTTTGTAAGGGTAATTCATGTCTCTGGAGTGAAGCGTAGGAGGCAGGTGGAATTTAAGTATGTAAGTAGGCCGATATTCCTTCAGTGCATTCCCTACATATGTAAGTAATGAACTTTCTGTGGTTATAATCCAGTCTTCTGCACCAGTATTCCACAGCTAAGAATTTTTCTCACTAATCAGGAAATAATTCCATTATATTTGTTATTTATACTACTGGGGTTTTTTTGGGGGGGGATGGGAATCTGCTGTTTAATTTTGTGTATTTAACAATAATCTACAAATAATCAGTTTTATTTTTTGTTGACATTTCCTGCTTGCAGAAATTAGTTGTACACTGTATTCTGCAAGGAACTCACATGCACATTATTTCATGGATCCCACCTCAAGTAATATACCAGATTAGAAATCTACACCTGGTACAGATATGCTATGTCAGCAAGCATGTTTTTCATACAGGCATATTAAATATGCCTCCTATGAGCCAAACATACTACAATAGAAGTGCAGTTGTTCTATTTTAAGTCCATCTATACAGAAGTCTCTACTGGCATGAACACCTCCGACAAGGGCCATGTCTTCGCATGCCTACACAATATATTTATGCAATGTAAACATTTTTGCAGAAACCTTCTGTAAGATTTGCTTAGTCCAACTATTCAGCTCGCACCCCCCAGCTTCTCTAGACCAAATACTGCAAAAGCTCTTACCCTACACAGAAGTTTCATGCTACAACTGCTGAACTGTTGCCAGCATTCTAACTTGGGTATAAAAGCCTTACTAGAACAAACCAGCCTGTCCCAAACAGTACACAAGAACAAGAAGCAAAAAAGAACCACAGCCTGGATAGACAGCTGCAGGGAACAGCCAAGGGATGGATGATTCACAGGCTAAAAAAGGGTCAAAATGAGAAAGGCTGGCCAAAATATTTGTGTCTCAGGCTTTATGTCAAGCTGGAGGGTTTTATTTTGCAGGATACAAAAATTCCCACAATAAAATATATGCAAGCAACCGAATACTAAAAAAACAAATTTGGTATCAAAACTAACTTGACAGATAGTGTTACTTTCACATTGCTCTAGTAGATGAGCTATCTCTGTGCTACATGCCGGAATGGGGGGNAAAAAAAAAAAAAATTAAAAATTAGTTCACTTGTAAGCACTTAGAGTGTGTAAGAAGTTCTCTTCAACAGGGGAGCACACTCCTGCCAGGGCCTGATCCTTAAATACATTTAAAGAAAAACATCTTCCACAACCGATAATGTACCCCATGTGTTTTCAATAGCAATGCAGACTGAAAAGCATATTGTCTTACTCTGTCCTACAACTATTCCCCATCAAAAGAGACAAAGAATGATGCTAGCCAAGCACAATTGCCCCAGTCAACCAAAAAATCCCCTTAATACATGCAAACCAGAGTATAATCCACTGTATGTATATTATAGTTCTAGAAATAGTATGTAATTCTCAAATTCCTACAGTATTCAATGAAAAACTGACTACCATTTCCTGCATCACAAAAGACCCTTTCTATTAGCAGCCCAGGTCTTAAAACAGACTTAAGCGCAGTTAATGGAAAATAATTGCTAAATTTCAGCCAATACTTGAAAGGAACATGTTTATAAACTGAGTTGCCCTGCAACTGAAAAGACGCAATAACTAGCCCAACAGGGAATTCTGAATAACTTTAAATGCAAGGAAATGTTATTTTACTAAGTTTATTTGGGTAAAACAAAAAATACAATTCACAAGAATCCTATCAAATGTTGCATGATGTGAAAAATCTTCTGTCTTCAGAACTCCAGGTTTTTGCAGATACCCATCGCTTACATATTCCTTACGTACTATGTAATCTATATTTTCTCTCTATTTTTATTTTGTGTTTACTATTTTTCCTAAAGAACTTTACTTTTCTAAAGAACACTAGCAACACCACCTTCCCTTTTTGCCTTTCAAAGCAAATAGCTCATGTACAAGACAGATAATAGATTCTCTCATACTCTGGATGACTAATGTGATTTTAAAAATTGGAAATTAAATGTCATAAGGTAGTATGTAATAGGAAGCTAATTTTTAAACAATGTGCTATTTCAGATCCTTGTAATACTCTGGTTTTTTGTTCACTGTTTGTTTTTTAAAATAATATTTGCTCTCACACAAAGGATGGAACAAATGTTTCTCTTGACACTTCCCTAAGACTGCAAGGGGATGACAGTGAACGCAATGCACCACCAACAAAGGATACAAGTAAGTTGATTGACATGAATACTGTAACCTTTAAGCTTGCCAAAAGAACATATTTTAACATGAAAACTTAATATACAGAAGATGACAAGGGATATAGAATTAATATTTTAATTTGTGAATATCTTTCTTATGTCCTGTGGAAAATCCTGATGGAGCAGGCTGAAAACATTTAAAGGATCTCAGGTAAACTCCAAATACTCAAACCACAGCTTACAAAAATCTCTACAGACTTACCGAGTCATACTTGCTGTAGAGATGGATCCAAGTCAAATAAGTTAGGTAAGACAACCAAGAAAAACAAAATACACACCTCAGTAAATTCCACAGTTTAACCAAGTAATGATGAAAACATGACAAATAGATTTCTTCCAAGAACCGGCTCTTCTCACAGTTTACATCTGATGATCAGGGAGGTCAATGGTTAAAATATATCACAAACATTCTTCGCTAGCCTAAGTTTCCTACAGGCTCTGAGGTATATAGTCCAGACTTCTCCTAACGAGCCACAACAATTTCTAAACTTGAAAGGAACAAAGTTTTTGCCTATGTTTCAATGCTTTGCCAAACAGAGCATTGAAAAAATGAGAGTCATATTTCGTGTGTATCCATGCTCTAAACTTCCAAAAATAACTGATGATTCAGCAAGACCACCAGAGTGTCAATCTCCACCAAAGTTTTAATCAAGGTTACTTATTGCCAAATAGCATCTGTCAACACGCCCTCATCAAAAACTGAGCAAATCTGTAAGAACACCAGAGCTTCTAGTCACAGAAGCATAAAAACTGTTGCCTTTCAAACAGTGAAAGGCAGTGAAGTGACATCACTGTTTCACAATCATTTTTCATTTCCTACACTCTAGCACATGACAAACAAGACACTAAATCAAAAAAGGCAAATGGGGCAGAAATCTAAAGTATACCAAATGGCAATATTCACAAAGCTAAAGCTCAAAATCTCAACTCCATTCCATGCAGTACCTCTGTAAGAAAAAGATAATTATCATACATACTGGGTTGGTTTGCCAGTATTGACTGGCTACTGCTGTAACTCCTCACTGGTTGCAGAAGATCCTATTTTACTATGTAGTGAAAACAAACTACTTCGCAGAATGATGCTACTCTCTACTACATACCGACCAATTTGGAAGCTAACCAAAAATCTCACAATACAGAAAACACAGTTGGTCAGATAACAGTGATAACAAAACTGAATTGAACACCATATTCGTTAAATTTATTTTAACATTGCTATCACACAGGAATAATGCAAAGCACAAATGACTAATTACTAATGTCTATGAGGAACTGAACAAGCTTAAATGGGCTTAATCTGCACTAAAAAAAACATTCAGATTTTCTCTCGCTACTTAAAATAACAGCTATTAAAAAAAACTCAGTAAAAAACTGGAGCAAATTGCCTAAAGTACTTATATAATCATAATTGCCAGATTTTTTATAAAAAGAATTAGACAAAATAGTAAGTAGGAGTAACACAGAGTATACATGACCTTGCCAAAAATGCTCCAATGCAATGTGTTCACTGCCAGATGTCTCTCCTGCATGGATTTCTCTTTTCGACAGAATGGCTCTGAAGATGACATCCAACATGGCCACAGAGCTGCAGTTGTCATATTCACAATACTCTAAGCCAGCTAAACAACAAAACTGAATTAAGACCGATTTGTAGCATTTCAAGACATGCTCAGATAAGAACAGAGAATATACTCATGGAAATTACGCACAAGAAAAAGACTACAAAATTCAAAAAAAGTTGAGAAAGTTACATCTTTTCAGAACTTGATGGCAACAGAATATTTTTTTTTAAATCTAACAAGGGGAAATCTTAAAAGATACTAGAGAAAATTCTATTTTGATGATTCAAGCTTAAGTTGGTAGAATAATTTTTAACTGTCTACTCAAAATAATTTGCTTTCAGATTTACCTACTTGCCTGCTCTGTGTGTGTTTAAGCGGATCGGTGTACTGCGAGGAAATAGACATCGAAGCTGTACCACCACTGCCAAAGGAAACAGCGTATCTTTATGCACGATTTAACAAAATAAAAAGGATAGCAGTCTCAGATTTTGCTGACATTAGTAAGTAATGTTCAAATTTTAATTTCCATTTACCTGGTAGTACATTTGAAGTTGTTTAAAAGTACACCAAGATTATAGAAACAAGATATAATTTATACTTTACTGAATTTCATTATGTCTATTACTTATTTAACTGAATGCTTCTATTAGAACAAGAACTGTGAAGGCAAGATGGAAACCCATTTTGGCCCATGTATCCTTCTTAATATTCCCACACAATCAGAGAAAGAGCAGTTTCCTAAAAATAAAATTTAACTCTGCATCCCGTCCAGTCTTAAATGGCCGTGTATTATTTTTCCTTTAAATGCTTTAAATGAGGGGTATCTCTCCCAGCTATCCCATTCTACAATATGAAAAATTCTGTGAATAACTGAAACCATGATACTTCTAAGAAAAAAAAAAAAAAAAAGAAGGATCCAGAGTATTTTCCTATTTTTTTTTTAAATTTAAGACCATGAAGAAATCCAAATGTGGATTTTATTCATATTTTAATAGTATTTACCTTCATAGATCACAACTAGGATGGTGCAGCCAACAGTGTATTTAACATACACATGTGTATGTTAACATATGTGTATGTATGTTAAAGTGTATGTTAATACACATGTGTATTTAACATACACAACCATACACATTTACATGCCATGTATTTATAAATTTAATATTTAGACTTCCATTTCTTTTGTGTAAAGCTACCTTGAGAAGAATTGATTTTAGTGGAAATAGGATAGAAGAAATAGAAGATGGAGCCTTTTCAAAGCTTCTGTTATTGGAAGAACTTTCTCTTGCTGAAAATCGACTTATAAAACTTCCTGTTCTACCTCCCAAACTAACAACATTTAACGCAAATCAAAATAGAATCAAGAGCAGAGGAATCAAAGCAAATGCTTTCAAGGTAAGCAAGGACAATAGTTTAAGTAACCAAAGTAAATAAAATGAGTAACCAGACTATCCAGTATACCACCAAATGATTTTTTCTTGTATTTTTGTAATCTAAGAAACAAACTAGAACGAAGAAACTTTCCAGGTTTCATTTTGCTTTTAAGGCACTTTGGAATAATAGTCCTTAGTGCACTCTCTCTCATCATTCTTACAAAAATTTTTCTATGAAATATCTTCCCTACTTCCTCTCTCTCTTACATGCAAAGAAAAACTCAGTTCAAAATTGACGGCTCAAATAAAGTTCTGAGGACCACATAAATACTAATAAACAAGCATACAGCTTTAAGGTCATCGCAAGTTTTATAACCAATAAGCTAACACTGAAATTCCCAAACCATAGAAGGCCTGTTCTATGAGTTTCTTGATTCAATTGAATTAAACATTCACAGCCAAAGAATGTTACATGTTGGATCACTTTACAGGCTTCCTATATGATCAGAAAAAAAATAAAATAAAATACTGATGCCTTGTAACAGGCACAAGTTGTTTAACCTCATGTAAGTGATATCAGCATTAAAAATCTCTCTCTCTTTCTATTAGAAGCTGACAAATTTGGCCTACCTCTACTTAGGACATAACGCACTGGAATCTGTTCCCCTTAATTTACCAGAAAGTCTGCGTATTCTTCATCTTCAGGTATTTTTAAGTAGTTCTTTAAAATTCTATTACAAAAGGCCTCATTCGTTACATACTTCATACCAAATCCACTGTCTTTTAACAGTTCACACTCCAGTTGTGCTACAGTTGTCTAATGCTCCTCCAAATTAAACAATTCACCTCTAATATGTATGGCCATAACCATTCAGTGTTAGAAGTTGTTAGCTAACTACTGTGCAAGAATTTCTTATTCTCACAGATAGGAAGTGGTAAAAATAAGCAGTAATCTTTTATCAACAATGCATTTCAAACATCAATAACAACCCCAAATTGCTTATCACTTCATTGATTGGTTTGAAAAGACTTGATTCCTACGTATCTACATTATACACAAATCATTCCCAATGACGATAAAATGGGAGGGTAAGAGGAATAATATTAAACTTTGAAATGTCTTCAACATATACAAGTGCATGTATATATGTGTGTGTTTATTTATTTACTAAACAATTGTTTTGTTTTGCAGTACAACAACATTACTACAATCACCGACGACACATTCTGCAAATCTAATAACACCCGTTACATCCGCACAAGTATGGATGAGATAAGGATGGAAGGCAATCCGATCCTCTTGGCAAAGCACGTCAATGCTTTTTCCTGCTTGAGAACACTGCCTGTAGGAACATACTACTAGTCACTACTCATGCAATTATACATGCCAAAACTTCAGCATGGTAACAAAAGATCATTCTTTTTCCTCTGTTTACACATTTATATCCTCTCCTTTACTAATGCCATTTTCCCTGCATACCCAGAACATTTTACTACGTTGTAATGTGGTTCTCCTCCAAAATAACTATTTCAAAACAGCCACTTCATTTAGTAGTTACGGTGTCACCGTAACTTTTCTGTTAATAGAAGTGTAAAAATACATATATGCACACACAGATCTTCTCAAGTTTTATTTCACCACAACATATTCTTTACCCCTAGGTAAAATCACAGAAGCAACTGCTTGTTCACATTCTTTACCAGTACTCAGACAAATAACTACATTTTACTTACAGATAAATGCAAAATATTCTTAGAGACAAGCTACAAAGGAAAAAATAAATCTTGATTCCAATCCCACTTTTTTAATCTGAAATGAAACTTTTTCAATTGACCTTCAAAAGCATATTGGATGAAGTTGCATACAAAAGAAAGTTATGTTCAGAAACAGAAGTTCTCAAATATTAATTTCATTAAAGCTTCCTTAAAACTCGGCTTGGGGAAAATGAGAATAATTCCTATTTAGGCTTAGTGTACCAAGCAACATAGCAAGTGAAACTTTTCAAAGATGTGTTAAATCTCCTACTATTTTGCTTTCAAAGCAATCTAAGTGCGTGTGTGTATTTTACGCATGGTATTTTTAATGGAAATATATAAATTTTGCTCAGCTGTACTCACAGGAGTTATTTTTGCAACACAAGCTTCCCATTTTAATACAATGGTCAAAGTACAGCATAGCATGACTTCAAGTATCTTTGTTATTAACTGATGATGTAGGCCAAGCATTGTTCCACTGGTTTTTTTTTGACAAGGATATGTGACAATACAATTAATAGCAAATCTGAATTAATGTTTTTGCCTGTAAATAAGTAAGATTCCAGCTAGATGTCAGTGCAAAGAAACAGGATTACCCTTGTACAACAATACTTTAGCTCATTAGGGGAAAAAATCAAATCAGATCTTTAAATTAAAAAGTTGATTCCATCATTAATTTAAAAAAAGTGTTAACTTCAAGCATCATTTCACTCAACTACTTTAAACCATGCAATGTATTAAGAATACAAATCAATGTGTACAGGCCTCAACAGTCAGTTCACCTAAAAATAGACATAATTGATAGAAGACACAATGATTTGAATTACACAACTGTACATTTCTGACATTCATTTTTAGTTTCTCCCCTCAATTACCTACCACAGGTGTAAACTCTTCAGATAAACGTACTTTGTACTAATTTTGAAGCTAGTATAGATTCCTAATTTGTAGAAATAGTTAAGCATCAAATGCATGATGATGTAGTGATACATCTAGCATACTGATTTGACGGGATATTTTGTATTATTTTTGTTTATCTTATTTAGCTAAGCCTTGATTTGTTAGTGCTTGTGCTATGGGGAATTAAGTGCACACTTAATTCTGACCATACTGATACTCTGCCACTAAGATTGTTGAGATCTAAGTAATTTTCAATCACTTTTTAAGTAACTACATCAAGTATCAAAAGTGGGCTCATCTTTCTGGAAAGAGGCTGCAATTATGAAGTTCAGGACAAAAATATTTTTGCCCTGAACCCATTACCAAAAAAAGACACAGCAATCCCCAAAATCTTCCACTTTAAGTTATTTGGTATAACAAGAAAGAAATTCCATTGTCTTAATACAATTGAGAACAAAACCAAGTCCAACAGTGAGAATAATACTTGCTTTTCATTTTCCCATGTAAGTCATAAAACTTTGACGTTTCCAGATTTTTAGCAAAAGGTAAAAAAAGACAAACAAACCCAAAGCATGTAAAAATACATTCAAACTTCAAGCCAAATTCATACTAGGAAAAAATCAAAGCCACCAGTTCTCTCATTCCTCTTTTGATAAACAGATGGAGATGCCCAAGATGGAGAAAACAGCTAGAAGCATAAGTGTAATAATGTTATAGAAGCAGTGGCCACTGATCTTATTCTCATCACAAATCATCATTACTAAATAAAGCTCTTTCCAGCATTGATAGGATCAGCAAATATCACCAGAACTCTTCCTATGAAAACAATTATATGTGTATACACAAATACAAGCACATTTATATAAACACATGTAAACATTCTAAGACCTAACCATTATCACCATTATCATCATTATTACTTTTACATGAAAATGTTGTACATATTTTTGAAAAAGTAGTAAATATCAATAGTAATACTAATTAACGCTCAATATTTTGTGAGCAAACCCAAGTAGACAACTGGTACCTTCTGAATGCCTCGTGCAGCAGTAAGTTATCTGATATGTTTTAATTTGCTTTCCCGATTCATAGCAAGTTAACTCATCAAAATATTAAATAAAAAGGGCTTCAGTATGCAGGATTTTTTGCCTTCTATTTGTGTGCCCAGTACTAACATCAAGCTGAATGTACACCTTTCTATTTTTTCCTACCACTCATTCCTGTTCTGTATTTCCAATAAAACTTGAATATTTTTTTCTTGTTTATCAATATCAGCTTCAATGTGCTCTTCCAGCAATGCCAACGTGCTTCAGTTGTTCAGCATCATAACAGATGAGGGTTGTTTCCAGAAAAGAAAATTATTGCACATGTAAATCCATTTTGCAGACATAATATTTATTGTAGCAATACAGTAAGACCTGCCATACTAAAGACACATGGGACACTTCACTTACCCCTTCAAAACCTATTTAAAGCACTACCTTGTAGATTTTTTCAGTAGAAAAGAGGAACAGCAACAGAGTAGTAACGATACGCTCAATTCTTGACTGCATGTGCATGTAGCATGAAAGTTGTAGACTAACCTGTTTCAGCAGAAAACCACAACTGCTAGAGCACAATGTCAGGGAGTATATAATGCAGAACACAACATGCTTACAACTGAACGTTGCTCCACTCACACCAACATAAATCTGCTCCTCCTTTCTAGGAAAGCCTGCTTACAGTCAAGTCAATGCATATTTTAAATTGCTTTTTTGCTTAACCTGAGTTATCCATCCCACCAGTACTTTTGTTAACAAGGAAGACTTGTTAACACAAAACAGCTATTTGTAACAGACAGCCTTCTAGAAACACAGTGCTGTCCTACTTTGCTTGAAACTTACAATTGTAATTTATCTCAAATGTTCATTATTATTTGACCTATTCAATCACTTCTACATTATTTCTTTCTTCTCAAGTACCAAAACTAACAGAAAAGAAAAAATAATCTACTTTTCCTGTTTTTACACCACACTGTGAGGAAACTATTAGAAGCACTGTCTATTTCTACTTAACAAGCTGGGTAAATACCAAATTATCAAAACAATAGAAAAACTACAAACCCAAATGCTCAACCCAAATAGTCTTCTCTCCAATACAGTGCACAGTTCCCTGCCCATATACTTGAAGTCTAGCAAGCAGGTAGAAAAAAACACAGACTATTTTAATGTTGTCCATGTGTGACTATTAACAGGGTAAGACTCTTGAGTTGGTTTTTATGGATATGGCAAAAGCACACTTCTAATTGCTTCCACACAAGTTACTACAGAATATTAAGGTACAAATACACATTGTACCTAGCAATCTGCTTATTTGAATTGTCAGCTTTGGTCTTCATTAATTCTCTTACCTCACAAAGACTTCTATTTCTAAATAAAATCATTAGCAATGCTAGCAGAAATACGGCCTAAAAAACTCTTCAAAAGCACGAAGTCAATCATATTTGTTAAATACTCTCCCCAAAAAAGAATATTTGTAATATTGACAAACTTTATGTGCCTTCAGTGAATTTATTTTCACACATCTTTTAACAATGAATATATCCCTTCATTGTTTACACTCAACGACTGAACAAATACTTTTAAAAAGTGCTCAAGATACACACAACTTAAAAATAATCTCCAGACCTATCTTCTTTCTATTTTTCCTTTTGTGTAGAGTTTTAAAATAAGAAATATTTACAATAGTTCACTGAATTGCTGTCCCAGAAACCACAATGACAGCTGTCATGAGGTTGATCTGAGGATCAGGAAGCATCAAATGAAGTTGGAAAAAAACAATCAAAAAAACCCACACCACAAAGCCATAAATCCCTTGGTCCTCTATCTTCTCTATAAAGGGATTAAACAAAAGTCCTTATACAACAACCAGCAGGATCAGACAACATCATTTTGCTACTCAGCTGAGGACACGATTATTTTTTTAATGATATCAGAAATTAGTACTTTTTAAGATGGTTGACTTGATAATAGAAATTGATCAATCTCACACAGAAATCAGTAAGGCCTAGAAGACTTAAAAAGATAGAAAGCAGTTCATACTACAGCTGAAAAGTAAAGACGGTACTGAGTTTAATGACAGTAAATGCCTGAGCTAAGTAAAACTGAACTAAAAAAGCCCACACACAATTAAGCATCTAAACATCCTCCTCGAACATTAAGCATGACATGAGACGTTCGGTACCTGTAGAAGTATAGTATTCTTACTCCAAGGTTAGCTGTTTATCTTAAAACTAGTAGAAATACAAAACAAACAAAGCAAATAATGGTAATTTAAAACTAACTTCAAATATTATGTTCCAGTTAAGAGTGAGGAACAGTTTATTTCCCATTCAAGCAAAACACTTCAGAACTGAAAGCGCTGTCACCCAAACACATGCTGCCAAGTTTTCAAAAGACAGATACACTCCTTCAGAACTAACATTTAAATGCCAAAGACTACAAAAGTTATTTTCTTTTAATTTCTTCTTTTGCCTTTTTTAGGTTCAAAATGAAACGTAACACCAACGAAAAAGTGTTCTACTCCCCCACAGAAAGGCATAAATATTCTTATTTTCCCTGACAGATGAGGAACACACCAATCACAGAATCTTAGTTGTTGGAAGGGACCTCTGAGATCATCGAGTCCAACCACGTAAAATAGCACGGTAAAAATCAAGACAATTACTAAGCAAGGGCATTGCCCCTTGAACACAACACAAAAATCTTTAGCTAATATTCTCTTCTCCACAACATACAAAATTGAGATTCCCATACTTCCCTGAAGAGTGCTGATTTCACCTCCATTGCTCTGTCTTAATGAATTACTTAAAGAACTAAACATAATACTGATATATAAAGGCTAGATGGACACTACCTTGAAATGTAGGAAGGTGCGTCTACGATGTTCATACCACTCAGCATAAGTTGAAAGGCTTCTGAAAAACATCAGAAGATTTCCATGTTCTTCAATGCTACAAAAGAAAAATACACTAGGTTAAACAACACTAGTCAGACGTACCAATTCTTTAGCCTAGAATTTGCAATTCTTCCTTAAGGAATTTGTGATTAGTATTGTTCAAATTTGAAGCCAGATATCACACACAAACACACACACACACAAAAAAAATCACAACAGGAAAAAAGCTGTAGTGTAGATAGTTTCCAACTCCTCGGGAAGTTAAGCAGCAACAAAGTTGGTCTTAAATGTAAAACTTGACAAAGTAGTCGCTGGTAAAATCTTAATTTGACTGTATGCTTGTTCAGCTAATACTCTTGTTTTCTAAATAAATTCCAAGATGTTGCATAGCAAAACTTTAACCTACAGAACTGGTAAGATTTACCAACTTGCATCACCGAGCTTTGAATATTCCCAAGATCTTTCCCCTATTCAACCAAATCTTTACATGACATGTTATCTGCCTCTGCCCACGTGACATTCAGTTTTTCAAGATTAACCTTGAAACTTCAGTAAGCAAGAAGGCCTGTTCATTAGATTATATATGGCATCTAAAAAAACCTCGATAGACAGTTAAAACTTGATTTATCTGCTATTAAGGAAGAAGGTGATATTCTCATTAATTAGAAAGTAGGGTAGGACAGGGGAGAGAGATGCTGATAAATCTGTAACTGAGAAATGTAGTGCAGAGATCCTAGTGCCAAGCCCATTGTAAACAGAAATTAATAAGCCTGGACAGAGCCAGGACAGAGCCTGGACAAGCTGATTTTTGCACTCCTCCGTATGTCTGCATTTTGGGCTCCCTCATGATTTCACAGTTCAGCAACACACGGATACGTTACAGCTTCATTCATACAAGTGATGCTACACTTGCACTAATAAATTGTCATGGAACTTGATGTGCAAAGAGCAGTGCAGAGACACATTTGCAGGCCTTGCACTTAGCCAGGACGGATTTGGTAGAACTTACAGCCTGTATCATAAGACTAACATATCGGTGCTATTCTGGTGAGGAAATCATTCAATTGCCATGTTATTGCAAACTATTTTTTCATCCATAGTGCCTCTGAAAACAGGTCAGCAGTAGTCATTTTACTTTCTGGCTTTTCTGACGAATTTTCAATACAAGAGACAAAGCATAAGAGAAATAAAGACAAGTTCCTACAGTTTTCACTTTGCTAGTTTCAGAGTAATTGAACAGCCTCAACTGAAAATGCTTATGTACAATGATTAGTAGAATAAGGTTTTTCCACTTCCAGTGACAATACTTAACAGAGGCAACAATATACAGTATGTCAACTATGATGTACACAAGCAAAACAGTTTTAGTAGAAGCACACCACACCAGTCACTCTCAGACAGCCCAGGAAGGCAGGCCACAATAGAAAAAAAGGAACCCAAGGTACCGGAAATCACTAACGAGCAAAAACCTGCCTTTGAACAATCAGGATTAGAACCATTTGAATTAAGAGATCTTAAAACAGGTGTCATCACAGAAGTAGAGAGTTTGTAGAAATCAGGAACTGAACAGACCTTACCCTCTTTATTGTTAGCACCACAGTGATGGCAACCATTAAAGCATATTATATATGCAGCTTCTCAGCTCTAATCAAAAGAAGAAGCAGACAGTCCATGCACTGTTACGAGGGATGATTGTATTAAAGACAGGTTAGAGAAAACAGGTGGGGAGCTGGGGGTGGTAGGAAGGAGGAGAAGAGTTCGTCTTGGAGGGGTTTCTTTTGAAGAAAAACATGACAGAAAAAAATTTCTTCAAATTTCTAGTAATGTAAGGATCAGGATAGAGAAAGGAAAGGAGACAATGTAAGATGACAGAAACTGTCAACAAACCAACCATCCATCCAGTGCTGCCAGGGGGAGGGAGAAAAGACTCTTGTAAAGGGTGTGCAGTTTTTACTAAAGAAATGTGGTAAGACTGCAAAATTCCACAAAAGCTAAGTGTCAGAATACCTGAAGCAACACGATTCTTAAATCATAAGAGTGAACAGCTTCATGTCTCTGGTGATACGAAGCCACAGTCAAATGAAACAGACTACTAGCCATTGTCAACAGGTACCGGCAAGCACTGCCTTGAAAATCATAGAATCACAGAATGGTTTGGGTTGGAAGGGACCTTAAAGATCAAGTTCCAGCCCCGTGCCATAGGCAGGGAGTCCTCCCACCAGACCAGGTTGCTCAAAGCTCTGTCCAACCTGGCCTTGAACCCCTCCAGGGACGCGGCATCCACAGCTTCTCTGGGCAGCCTGTTCCAAGATTTATTTTAATTACTAATACAGGATTTTACAAGTTAACAAAATCTGACCGAGGAAGATACCTGACTTGCATTTGGGAATGTTTCAGAAAGTTGCAGAGGATCTAAATTCTACATGTAAATTTGACTTTTACCACCCTTTCTCTTGAAACATAAGCTGGAAAAAAATACATGAAGTTCATTCAGATATTGAAAACGTAAAAGAAAAGCCAGACAAGTTTTATCCTAGGCTGGAAAGAACAACATCATTAAAGGAAGTTACCACAGTAGTCACAGCTGCCAACAAAATCAGGCCAAGGTGAAAAAGCTGGCAGCACAGGCAAAATTGAGTCCCTGGAAGGATGTAGACACATACTGATTTACAATAGCTGACTAGCTCTACATTCTGGACAGCCTTCCTTAACCACAACTCATAACTGTACATATAAAAATCTACACACACTATAGTAAAAATTGAGACTTAGCAACAACTGCCCACATCTCACCGTCCAGTGAACATGATTCTACAGATACCGCAATACACTTTTTAAATCTGCATACATGGAAGAGGGCAACACAAAACTTTGTTACAAAACACATACCTATAATTCTTTTTAAAAAACCTGACAATTTTGATGAGTATCCACTTTCATGCAGTTTAAAAGACTATCACAAACTTTGTGACCTTATTTTAGCATTATGTCTTTTGTTTGCTTTCATTTCCTTTTTTTCGCCTCTCAGCTTCATCTTTAGGTGATATAGGGAAGAAAATTTTCAAGGCTAGATCACCAAGTATAAAGAGATAGTTTTGGCTAACTAGTTCAAAGAACCAGTTTCAAATGTAAAAGTCAGTCTACCAATTACATCAGAGTAGATACTTCTCTTATGTACAGACACAGAGGTGACTAAATTTAAGATAGAAAACTGGATTCGGTGTTTAGAACGGAGGAGGATCTTTGTAGGCATGAACAGACATATGTAATACATATAGCTTTTTGTATTGGCAAGGAAGAAAAACTGCATAAGAGCACCATTTTAGTTAACTGTCTCCTAGCACTTACACTACCCATAAACAATAACTCCTAATTAGCCTAAATTAGCCTAATTCCTAATGCTGAAACCAACTACAACAAATGCTAAAATACCAAGAAAAGTTGGTATAAAATAACAAGGTACTAAGAGAGAATGTTAAATTTAAGCCTCAGGTTTTGTTGGTTGGTTGTTTTGTTTTTTTTCCACTGGGAAGAATTTAGCATTACAAAATGTCACCAGATTAAAAAAAAATAAAAATCCACTAGGAGCAGAAAACATCCACCTCCGAAGCCAATATCCATGTAACAGAGAAGTCATCCAAAACTAGCAAAAAGCATATTCAGGCAGAGTGTAACTCCCTATCAGGTTAAAATCACATGCCCTTCATCCAAACATCCTTTCACTTTTACAAAATAACATCAACAAAACACAAAACAAGAAACTTAACTGCTGTAAAAATATTTAAGGCTCCTTTAATGCACTCCTTTAATTATTTTAAGAGAGGAAATCTATTTTAACTCACTACAGTATGCAAGACTTCTTGTAGTAGCACATAAAACCAAAGAATGACACTTACAGCTGTGGGAAGAATTTATGCTTCACTTCATTTCCAAGACACCTCACCAGTGCAGTATTCAATATAAGACAGACATTTCCTAAATCCTTCACTCTAACATAAATTCTAACTAGTTAGTATAAAGTAGGAGTGGTTTTCAAACTGTCTAAAAACTTCTAATCCATGCAATAGTTAACTAACCCAACAATTAATGGGGTATCAAGTGAAAAAAAAGACCAACAACAAGATTTTTCATTAGATATTGTGATCCTCAACACTAATAAAGTAAGTAATAACTGGTGCAAAGGGGACTCAAGTAAAATCCCAAAATGGAAGACTAAATATTGTGATTCCATTTGCATACATATATTATTGTCACAAAATATTTATGTAAGAGTACACCTTTTAACAATAGGTATTATATATTGCAGCAGTACCTGATTGAAAATAGACTGTTGAATTTTGCTTCTTTTAAAAACATGTTGCTCAACTGTTCTGGCAGTTCCCTTGTTTTCTTCCAAAGCAGGACAGGCTTGGGAATTACAACTGAATGCCAAGTTTTTAACTCTAGTTCTCTTAAAGATCCCTTTTCTGTCATGCATTATGAAAAATGAAGCCAAAAAAATTAGAAAGCTGAGGAGAAAAAAAATCCAGTCCAGTAGATAAAACAGAACAGAGCTAGACAAAGGGATTTGACAAGAATGGGCCAAAGAGGCAAAAGAAGGAAACAGAAACTGGTAGGGAGGCAGAGAAGAACAAACAATAAAGGGGGAGACATTTAGCTGGTCAAGAATGGAGGAAAAGGGAGGGAAGAAGCAGGAATCAAGATTCTAAGAGCAGCTGGTGGACTGAAGAATAAAGTGCTAGATGGGAAAAGCCTGAAACTGGATATGAAGAGAGGGGATTAGGTCAAAATAGACGTCACCAACATCAGCCCCCTACTCCGGCCACATATTTACTGCCTTAGATCAGCAACAAACATTGCGATGTTGCAGGACAAGTCAAAAAGTAAAAATGAAATTTGAAGGGTTGGGAGAGAAGGGGGCAAGGTTTGGTTCCCCCGTGTTACTTTTTCAATCAAATGACTATGTTGAACCTACGTGTCACGTGGCTTCAACAGAGACTACACTGACACAAGGACAACAGTTGGTACTTGAAAATAGAGGCTAAGGAGAAAGAACTGCATGCTTTATTGACAGCCAATCCTTAATTCATCTTACATCATTCAGGAAAACTTATATTTACTTATGAATACTGGCATAATGTGGAAAAGAACCAGGGTAGTGAAGAGACATGGACAAGACAGCAGTGCTCAAGCCAGGATGAAATAAAGTCTGCCACTACTTCAACACATTCCTTTCCAGTATGACTATTAACTTCCAAGACACTTCTGCTGTTAGAAAATACTCATGAAAAAACAGGGTAATTTCCTCTTCTAAATCCTGCCTCTTGAGAAGAGACAACTGCTATTCTCAGTTACACCGCTAGCTTTAGTGGCTTTGTCTGGAAATTCCAAAGCCTTGAAATGAAAAATTCAGCTTTCAGTACAGACGAATGAAGCCTGAGGCAACTCAATAGACCTTTGTTTTCACACATCCATTTGCCTTCACTCCCCTCCCCAAGTCTAAAAAATAATATAAACCAAACCAAATCACTTCAAGAACAGGATTAAGATTAGGTCAAATACCCAATAGTAATTAATAAATAATAGATTTGTTCTCAGAATAGTTTGCCAGCAGATTTCACAGGGGAATACTGCAGACAAATAATTTGATCATCCTGTGTACCAGAAGAAGTTGACATCCTCCAGAAGAAAATCAAAAAGTAGCATTCAGTCATGTGTTTAAATTTTAATATGTACGTTTTCTTAATATTGCACAAATACACCATTCCAGGTTTTTAAACTGTATTGTACTGTTTTTAAAATATCGGTGAAAGAAATCCTGATGCAAAGAGACATGGAAAGGTGAGCAGAGAATCAGAAACTGGCAAGTACTGCGGAGGGTTTCTGGATGTACACTTTAGCCACTACACACCCACACTGCACATCTGCAACTTACATACACATCTAAGTAACAGTTAATGTGTTGATTACATAAATTAAAATGCAATAGCTGAGATTACCTTGTTATGTTTGGTTCAGAGAAAGATAATTTCAAACAGCTATAACACATTATAATCCAAAGACTTTCTTTTCATCATGAGTTTGCAATGGTCCTTTCAGGCCTTCAAAATTACGTGCATTTTGTCTTCTCTCCAGAAGGATACAGAAAAGGGAGCGGAATTGTTTAGGTCAGGCTAGCAGTACGGTGCCAAACAAAGACACTGTCTAGCAGCAATTTCCATGAAAAGTCAGTATTGCATTTAGTATTAGATAACCCATAAAACAACACTCCTTAAAAATCTCCACCTTACCTTGACACAAACTTGCTCACAGCTGAATCTTCTCCAGATTCCATTATAATCCTGAGATCAGTAACAACAGCAGACACACTGTCTTTGTTCTGGATTGGATTGGAAAAGTAACAACACAGTGTTTTAGAAATTTCTCTAAAGTATCCGCAAACAAAAATATACACAAATGTATTATAATACTTAAACTAGCATTTTTTAAACTACAGATTTTATGTGTAGATGCTTTCGTTTATTTCAACAGTAGCAGTATTAGCCATACAACAAGGCTTTAGTTCCTTCCATGTCACTTCCACTTCTTTAAGATTCTTCTCATTTTCCAACAAAACCCCTAGCTGCTATATGTACAAGAAAACTCAAATATAGAATTTGATCTGAAAACCATACTAATGCTAACCTAAGTTTAAAAAAAAAAATTAATTTTCCTGTTAGTTTTCTTTTTTGGTTTTTGTGTTTTGTTTTCCAGCCCATAGTTTTTCCCTCAAATTCTTGTCCCTTTTTACAACAGTATCTAAGTGACACGGGCACAATAATAAAAATCAAGTGTTTCCAAATTAAAATATCTAACACCCTATTAAAAAAAAAAAATAAATAAAAGTTAACATAGTAGAAATGAAGCCACAAAAAAATATTCCTTTTTTCTAAGCATTCTTTAACACACCAGAGGAATAGGTTAGAAAGTGAATGAAAAAGCTTAAAATCATGGCTTGAAGGCCATAGCAAATGCTTCACTGTATACTGGAGACTTTATCATAGAATCATAGCATGGTTTGGGTTGGAAGGGACCTCAAAGATCATCAGGTTCCAACCCCCCTGCCATGGGCAGGGACACCTCCCACTAGAGCAGGTTGCTCAAAGCCCCATCCAGCCTGGCCTTGAACCCCTCCAGGGATGGGGCAGCCACAGCTTCTCTGGGCAACCTGTTCCAGTGTCTCACCACCCTCATAGTAAAAAATTTCTTCCCGATACCTAATCTGAATCTTTTTTCTTCCGATTTAAAACCATTTCCCCTTGTCCTAGCACTACACTTCCTGGCAAAGAGTCCTTCTCCAGCTCTTCTATAGGCACCCTTCAGGTATTGAAAGGCCGCTATAAGGTCTCCCTGTAGCCTTCTCTTCTCCAAGCTGAACAATCCCAGCTCCCTAGCCTGTCTACATAGGAGAGGTGCTCCATCCCTCTGATCATCTTCGTGGCCCTCCGCTGCACCTGTTCCAGCCAGTCCATGTCCTTTCTGTGTTGAGGACTCCAAAGCTGGACACAGTATTCCAGGTGGGGTCTCACGAGTGCAGAGTAGAGGGGCAGAATCACCTCCCGAGACCTGCTGGCCACACTTCTCCTGATGAAGCCCAGGACACGGTTGGCTCTCTGGGCTGCCAGCACGCATTGCCGGCTCATGTTGAGCTTCTCGTCCATAAGCACTCCCAAGTCCTTCTCCTCAGGGCTGCTCTCCAGCCATTCTCCACCCAACCTGTATTTGTGCCTGGGGTTGCCACGTCCCAGGTGCAGGACCCTGCACTTGGCTTGGTTGAACCTCATGCAATTTGCACGAGCCCACCTCTCCAGGTCCCTCTGGATGGCATCCCTTCCCTCCAGCGTGTCAACTGCGCCACCAAGCTCGGTGTCATCAGCAAACTTGCTGAGGGTGCACTCTATCCCGTTGTCCATGTCTCCAACAAAGATGTTAAATAGTACTGGTCCCAATACTGACCCCTGCGGAACACCACTTGTTACTGGCCACCACCTGGACATTGAGCTGTTGACTGCCACCCTTTGGGTGCGGCCATCCAGCCAGCTCCTTATCCACCGGGTGGTCCATCCATCGAATCCATGAGTTTCCAATTTTGAGACCAGGATGCCGTGCGGGACAGTGTCAAATGCTTTGCATAACTCCAGGTAGATGACGTCAGTTGCTCTGCCTTTGTCTACCAAGTCTGTGGCAGTATCGTAAAAGGCCACCAAATTTGTCAGGCACGATTTGCCCTTGGTGAAGCCATGTTGGCTGTTTCCAATCACCTCCTTATTTTCCATGTGTCTTAGCAAAGATTTCAGGAGGATCTGCTTCATGATCAGGCACAGAGGTGAGACTGACTGGCCTGTAGTTCCCCGGGTCTTTGTTTCCTTTTTCGAATATTGGAGTTATGTTCCCTTTTTTCCAATCAGTGGGAACTTCACCAGAGGGAGGGGGGCTTAGCAACTTCATCTGCCAGCTCTCTCAGGACCTGTGGATGGATTTCATCAGGTCCCATGGACTTATACGCCTTCAGGTTCCTTATACTTTATGTTTCTTATACCCAGTCACTACAAGCAAATGGGAATGGCAACATAGAGGAAACTAAACAGAAAAGCTGGAGTCAAATGCAAACATATCCCAGCAATCCCTAGTATGGGTTGGACAGAAGTACTGCTAACTCTGCCATGAGTACAGATGGAAAAAGCAAACCAAGACACTACAAAGTTTAGGGGATTGAATAAATAACATCAGGAAAAAACATTTAAAATTTAGAGCAAAAGGTTCAACACGTGCATGGAGTTGTAAAGAAGCTACTAGTAGTCACAAGCTAGCATGCTCCCTTCTAAAGAAACTAGTTTTGCAGTAAGTAGGTTACTAACATATGGTAAATGTCATCTTGGGGTCAAATAAAGGGTTTAAAAGGAAAGCTCTTGAGAAGAAAGCAACTCTTATTTGAATGACTTCTGCCTTAAGAGGTTTACACTTATTTTGGCAGATTTTCAAGCTAATTGTACACGTCCTCCCTTAATACCTAAGAGGTTAAAAATAGATAAATCAAACAATGACTTTGCATTAAGCTGTTTTCTTCATCGACTTTTTTTTTGACCTTTGGAAGTATCCACCTATGTGCAATGGTGAACAGATGGGACCTTCTTTGCTTGCAATCAAAGCTGGCAAAAACATGAGTCAGCACCTTGGGAATATAAATTGTACGCTAGTTTGACGCTGAGCCAAAACTAAAGAACCAGTTAAGATGTAGAATACGTCAGACAGTGAGCAACCAATAGTGCAGTAATACAGACATAACCTAAACCATTCAAAGCCAGTCAGAGTGAACTCAGATCTCTCTACCCTCCTTGGTACAACTGTATCCTGGAATACAGCTTTTAAACAAAATATTAAAAGTCACTCGTGGTAAGATCAAATTAGAGATAATTAGAAGAACAATCTGTTATTGTGGATAAACAGGTTTGATTTAAGGTACTATGGAGGAAAATTAACTGTATTGTAACTTAACTACTAGTTTAAATGGCTAGAGTTAATGACATGAAAAGTTATTCTTTATCTTCTGCTGCATACCAATGTATTTGTTACCTACTAAGCATTTCCCCAAACCAGCTGTTGTCTTTTATTTCTCGAGATGGGTGAAACCAGTTGCAACTTTACACTCTCTTACCCACCCTGATCTCAGCACAGGTTATTTTGAATACAACTGTTAATGCCATATCTTAGAAAACAGGCTTCTCCCTTTTAATACGCAAGAAGCCAGAGGCATAAAAAAGTTAAAGCAAAGTTTCCCAGGTCTCAGCATGGCGTGAAGTCACAACTTTCCTGAGAGCTATGGAGGCAGAGTCCTGCATCGACAGGGGATCTACTGACTGCAACACAGGATGACCTGCACAGCGTACAAAGACTGGCAAAACCAAGATAA
>QJSC01014179.1:0-20603 GCA_003697955.1 Calidris pygmaea
AGTACTTCAAAGACCCGAAAGGGTATCGGTGGGCTTTTGGTATAGCAGCTGTAGAGACTGAGGACATTACACAGCTGTCTGCCTTACCCAGTCTTTCAGATGACCCTTCTGTGGTGGGACTGATGAAAGTTAAAGAACAGCAGGTGCCCATTGCTGCTTCTACAGTGCATCGACCACAGTATCCCACCAACTAAATCTCTCTGATTCCCATCCAGAACCTGATTCGTCACCTAGAGAGCCAAGGAGCGATCAGCAAGACTCGCTCACCCTTTAACAGCCCTCCATGGCCAGTTTGAAAGTCTGACTGAGACTGGTGGTTAACAGTTGGCTATCATGGCTTGAATGAAGTCACACCACCACTGAGTGCTGCTGTGCCAGACATGCTAGAACTGCAATATGAACTGGAGTCAAAGGCAGCCAAATGGTGTGCTACAATTGACATTGCTAATGCCTTTTTCTCTATTGCTTCAGCAGCAGAGTGCAGGCCACAGTTTGCTTTCCCCTGGAGAGGCATCCAGTACACCTGGAATCGACTGCTCCAGGGGTGGAAACACAGCCCTGCTCCTTGCCATGGAGTGATCCAGACTGCACTGGAGAGGGGTGGAGCTCCAGAACACCTGCAATACATTGACGACATCGTTGTGTGGGGTAGTACAGCAGAAGAAGTTTTTAAGAAAGGTAAGAAAGTATTCAAGATTCTTCTGAATGGCAATTTTGCATGAGAGATCCAGTTCTTGGGAATTAATGACAAGCAAGGGATGTGATTAACAAAATAACATTTATGTCCCCAGCTACTATCAAAAAAGGAAACACAAGCCTTCTTAGGCTTGTGGGTTTGTGGAGAATGCATATTTCGGGTTATAGTCAGATTGTGAAACCTCTGTAATACCTCAAGGAAATTTAACCCTGGGTGAGAATACTCAGTTTTGAGCTGTATGATGTTAATTGCTACATAATAAAAACCCCAATACATGCACAGAAAAAGATTATAGAGTTGGTTATGCAATCTCCTAATAATGGCTACCTGGTACACTCTTTCCTAATATGCATCTATAATTAAAAACATACAGCAGGTAATTCCATCACCATATAATTTTTTTTTTTTCAAAAATGCAATAAAGGCCAACTACCCACAGCCCATGAAATATAACCAGCAGCAGTAGCCGCAACAGCAAAGTCAGAATATATATATATTCAAGAATATATATCCAGATATTGGAAGCTGGCAACACTCAATTCTAGACAACGACTAACTGTGTCAAGAGTTGAGACTGACCAAATGTATATGACTTCGAGACGTGTATCAAAAAGATAGTGATACTACATTAATGAGACAAAGGACTTTTGAACTCTCACAGTACCCAGCTAATGTTTATAAGTCAACCATACTGATATTAAGTACCAGGTCAAAGCCTACTTTCTTTTCTATTACACATAAAATTCTCCTTCCAGAAATACTCTGGTGGTATCAAGAAGATATCATATCAGTTGGCTGAATGAAGTCACTAAAGCAAATGTCTAAAACTCTGCACTGGGTTGTTTCTTTAAAACTATCTATTAAAGATGCTTTTAGGAACTATCTTTGAAATCGCTAGATGTTTCAAATGAGTGATAGCAAACTAACATTAATTCAAGCTAGTCACAAGTAAAAATGCTTTTGAAGTCTGGTTTTGAAACCAAAAGGTTTCAAGGAAAATCTTCCAATATCCAGTTCTGAATGAATTGAGTATTTGAAAGCACCATAATGGACTATCACTTGGGTATTTTAAAAATTAATTGAGCTTTCCCAATTTTATATGAAAATGATTTGATTCCATGAGATTGGAAAGCACCAATAAACGATGGTCAGGGTTAGATGGTGTGCTGCACCATTTGTCTACAAAGTTTTTCACTGTGCAGGTCACTAGTGAGTTTTGCAGTTGTCCTGGTTTGAGGGGCATCATTTTCCCCCCCCAAAGAACATGAAGTAATTTCAGAAGAGAGAAAAAAACTACAAAGAAAGCTACATTACTCAGCTAAGTTCAACTAAAAAGCAAATAATTAAACAGAAGAATGAACGAACAGCATTCACTTTCAACATTTTCATCCACAAAATGCTGGACTGTAGGATTTTTAACTTGCAATTGGTAATTTCTCTTCCCTGTTCTGCACGCTAGTCCAAACAATGCACAGCTAAAACAGTCTGACTTAGTTTATACAAGACCAAATACCAGCATACAGAACAATTCTTGACTGGTAACTTGATTTTCTTGTTGCGTCATTGCTGATAATCGTTACTACGGAGTCCACAAGATTTACTGACATTCATTAGTCTATCAAGCTGCAAAACTTCAAATTAGCCTAATCAGTCATAAAAGGCTCATATTTTGAGTTTTTTCAAATAAATAATACTTTAAAATACTTTGACTAATTATTTCAATTTACAAAACACACAATGTAGCAATAATCTCTGTGTACATTTAGGATAAACTTTCTGAAGTATTTTTGAGAGATGCTCTTTCACAATTACTATCTGATCAATTTCTATAAAATCATTAAAAATTTTACAGCAAGTTATAAATATATGGTGAATACATTACTGTTTATTTTCCAGCCCTTCTGAGATGAGTAAAAGAGAAATTTTCCCCCTAAAGTGTTAGTCTATGATAAGGAATATCCCTTTGGTCAGTTGAGGTAGTCCCGGCTGTGTACCCTCTCAACTTCTTGTGCACTCCCAGCCTACTTCCTGTGGGGGAAGGGGCAGCATGAGATAGAGAGAAGTTCTTGACACTGTGTCAGCACTGTTCAGCAATAACTAAAACATCCCTGTATTATCAACACTGTTTTCAGCACAAATCCAAAACATAGCATCCTGCAAGCTACTATGAATAAATTTAAGTCCATGCCAGCCAAAACCAGTACAACTTCTTATACATAAGTCTCTACGGTTTAATTAAATTTATGTATATCCTTTCAATTCCATTTTCTAGAATGAGAGCAATAATTCTTATCTTAAAAAAAAAAAAAGACAAAAAGCCCCCACAACCACAAACAGTAACACCTTCATAAAGCCATTGAGTACATAAGAAAATCTATAAAATAAGGTCATTTTTTTACCCACTAAAAACAAAAAACAAAACAATAACACCTCACCTGCATCAGCTCTGGACCGCTGACCTGGCGATTTTCCAAATGGGGTCTTCATTCATCTGTGTTTAAGTGAGCAGCAAAGCTGCTAGACTAGGGTGAAAATCCGGTTCTTCCCAACTCCCAAAATATCTTCTTACTCTTGTAATATAACGGCTACTTATTAATCCACCATCCAATCACCAATTTATTACTCAAATATAGGAGAAGCACTTTCAGTTATAACACTCTGAAAAACAAAACAGAAGTATAGTCTGATTTGAGACCTGGTTAAAATAAACACTGAAGTGAAACAAAATATTTTTTCTTTCATGCTCAATGAGAAGACTTTTCATCTTCTGTTATTCTGGACGCATTCAGTGAACAAAGGGCAGGGAGACAAGAAAACAGACAAATATTAAGGCTCATACTTTTACTCATATTCTCAGTGCAAGTTCTGTATCAGATCAACGTCATCCACAGACAGATAGACATAGAAAAACTTAATAAAAATTTGCTTAGTGTAGGGAAGAATGACTACTACTTTAAAAACCCGGCCTGAAAGCAGAAGAAACTGCACTACCTTCACCAAAGGTAAAGCACAAAGAAGAGTCACTGCGTTCATAACTTCCTTGGGGACTATTTACACATCTTTGTTTTGCTGGAATAAGAAAACTTGCGCCTCCAATCCTTTTTCTTCTGGTATTTGCACATGGATATGATTATCTTCAAATACAATTTGAGCATTAAGTTTACTTAATAAATCTCTTCCCAATAATGGTATAGGGCAATCGGGTACATACAGGAATTTATGCATAAACACTCAGGATCCATATCCGCATTTCATAGGTTGAAAGAAAGGCCTTATTTCTCTATTCCCAGTGGCATCAACAATAGACATATTTTCACTGCTTAATTTTCCTTTACAAGAATAAAAAAGAGAGCGTGCTGCTCCTGCATCCGCTAAAAATCCTACCTTTTCATTCCCCAGCTTCAGGGTAACCAGGGGTTCTGTTGGGATCAATTCCGAGTTTTTCCCTGGTCCCCATCACTGAGAATCCTGATCCAAAGTAACTAACTATGCTACCCTGGGATTTTGTGCGCTTTGGGGAAATGATTTCTGAAATCTATTCTGGGGACATTCTCTCTTCCAGTGTCCTTTTTGTCTACACAATGCACACTGATCCCTTTCCAGAGTGGGACAAAGATTCCCATCTCTTTCCCCTATACTCCGATCCCTTCTATTCCCATTCCATTTCCTTCCTTGCCGATTCCCTTCTGCAATAGCTGCCACTAACAATCATGCATTCCTTACTTGCTCTCTACCTCATCTATGTTTCTCCTTCTCTTGCCTATTGTTATACACTTTCCAAGCAGTCTCTAACAATTTATTTATTGCTTCCCCTTCTAATCTCTGTAACTTCTTTTTTATGTCTGGATTGGCTTTATGAGTTCCTGACATTTCCTTCCAAGCTTTTAAATCTGCTACAGAAAACAGTATTTTCACTCACACAGGTTCCCCTGCAGGTCCTACCGCTTGCCAAATATGACCAGCCACAGGACTATAATGCTGCCCATCCTCTGTCACTTCCTCAACTTCTCTCCTTCTTTCCTCTCTTGGTGGTGCCACCAGCAACTGATTATCTTCCTTTTCTACTTCATCCTCCTCTTTATATTTATTACACCTTTTGCCAGTACTACAAGCTGAACAACATTGCTACAATGATCTTGATTTCCCATAATCCTGTTCTTATTCCAGCACATTATTACCTGTTACCATTAAACCACAATCTTTTCTGCTCTTATAGTCATTTCTCAATGTGAAAAATAAATCAACATAGGGAACTTCATCCCATTTACTTTCCCTTCTACAAAACAATATTAATTGTAATATAGTAATTGTAATCACTCGGTGGATCAGAAACTGGCTAGATGGCCGTAGTCAAAGGGTTGCGGTCAATGGCTCGATGTCCAAGTGGAAGCCAGTGATGAATGGCCTTCCTCGGGGGTCAGTACTGGGACCAGTGCTGTTAAACATCTTTGTCGGAGACATGGACAGTGGGATTGAGTGCACCCTCAGCAAGTTTGCTGACGACACCAAGCTGTGTGGAGCGGTCGACATGCTGGAGGGAAGGGATGCCATCCAGAGGGACCTGGACAGGCTTGAGAGGTGGGCCCATGTGAACCTCATGAAGTTCAACCAGGCCAAGTGCAAGGTCCTGCACCTGGGTCATGGCAACCCCAGGCACAAATACAGGTTGGGCAGAGAAAGGATTGAGAACAGCCCTGAGGAGAAGGACTTAGGGATGTTGGTGGATGAGAAGCTTAACATGAGTCGGCAATGTGTGCTCACAGCCCAGAAAGCCAACTGCATCCTGGGCTGCATCAAAAGAAGTGTGGCCAGCAGGTCACAGGAGGTGATTCTGCCCCTCTACTCTGCTCTGGTGAGACCCCATCTGGAGTACTGTGTCCAGCTCTGGAGTCCTCAGTACAGGAAGGACATGGACCTGTTGGAACGGGTCCAGTGGAGGGCCACGAAGATGATCAGAGGACTGGAGCACGTCTCCTATGAGGACAGGCTGAGAGAGCTGGGATTGTTCAGCCTGGAGAAGACAAGGCTCCAGGGAGACCTTATAGCAGCCTTCCAATACCTAAACGGGGAGCGGAGCGATAGGATGAGGGGGAACGGTTTTAAACTGAAAGAGGGTAGATTTAGACTAGATATTAGGAAGAAATTCTTTACTGTGAGGGTGGTGAGACACTGGAACAGGTTGCCCAGGGAAGTCATGGATGCCCCATCCCTGGAAGTGTTCAAGGACAGCCTAGATGGGGCTTTGAGCAACCTGGTCTAGTGAGAGGTGTCCAGGTACATGGCAGGGGGTTGGAACTTGATGATCTTTAAGGTCCCTTCCAACCCAAACCATTCTATGATTCTATAATATTATATTTTAACATGCCATTCTTTGGCCATTTTTTGTGATCTTCCAGCACATATACAGGCCACAATTGACTACAATATTCAATTAATTTCTTTTACATTAGGGGATCTCTCCCAAATTTTCCCCAGTGCTTCAAAATACATCCTAAGGAAGAAGCCTTTGCAATACCCCCTTCCCGGGATGATGACACATTTCCCATTATTCCAACCCTTTTCCTGCTCCAGTCGTCACCGTACAAGCGCAGGAAATAAACCAACCCAGCAGCTGCAAATATCAATTATAACCCACCAACACGTACCCTTTCTGGTACAATTTACTCGGGGGGCTGGGAGAGTTATCATGCAATATCTTACCATGCAATATCTCACCATGCAATATCTCAACTTGTTGTTCAGCTGGTTACTCACCACCTGACGGGGAATCACCAGGGAAGTCCCTGGAGTCCAGTGCGTGCTGGAGTTCCGCTTGTGATTTCCCCGCAGCAACGAGAAGCAGTCAAACTCCAAGCCTATATGCAAAGTCTCATCTGGGTCAACAAAAACTGTTACCTAAAACAAAGGCTCTCAAAACCAGAAGCAGTTTAGAGAGTAGATATTGCTTTATTCGACGTCGAGTGCTAGGTAGAAATACACAAATCTAGCACACCTTACTGGGGACATTAACCTGTTATTTATACACAAAAGATTCTCATTATTCAGCCTACCTAATCCATAACTCCACCTAGGCTTACATATTCATTAGGATGACCAAATAGCCCTTTTGCACATGCGTATTAAATTTCCAGCATCAGCAAAACGCTTCTGCGCAGGCATGAGCTCCTCGGTGGTCACTTGGGTAGGGATGCCCTTCCTCACATTATCCTTTTAAGGTACTGAGTCATCTCAGGACAGTCAAAGGTTACTTTAAGTTTGCCAACTTCTTGAGGAGGAGAAGGATGTCCTTTGAAGTAGCCACAGCTCTGTCTTAATTGGTATAGGAGTATATCCTTTGACATATGAGAGAACCTTGAAATGATTAACTACTTCTTGTTATCCCATCCTTATCACTATCAGCTCGGTGACTTTTCTCACACAGTAAGAAGGTTAGTAGGAAGCAAACATTTTAGTTAGCATATGGTTATAACCAAAGCAGAGGCCTGTCTTTGGTAACACAACTACTTTTATTTGTTAGAAAACAAAGCAAAATGCTTCACACCCACATATCAGAATTCCTTCTCTACAGATACTTTAAAAAAACTGTAGAAAAATTCTTAATACTGAAAAGGTAAAAAACTCACATTCTATTGCAACACTCAAACTACCAATTTGTGAAGTTGTTAGTTTATAGAAGTTTTGCAAAAGTCATTGGTGATTCGCTACACCTCAATTCAGATTGCTGAAACATTTAGTAATCATATTCCTCTAGATTAAGGAGATATTGGAGGATAAGTGAGGTGCCTGAGGACTGGAGGAAAGCCAATGTGGGAAAGTAATGGAAGATTGGCAAGGAGAACTGTAAACATGCTCAAGTGACTCGCATGTGGGGTGCTGGAAAACACATCTATCACACTAACTGTTGCTTAGTTTTGTGTGCTCAACAAGTAGACCATCTGCACTTAGATAACGTAGGCCTGGGATGGACTCAGGGGCACCTTATCGAACACGCCTAAGATTCCTGCCCTGCTGTTGAAGAGATCAAAGCACAGCAGAAAACTCTGCCTGCCAGAATCCTTGAAACTCAGGCCCAAACAGCAAGTGGAAGCTCTCTCGCTCTCTCACTCCCTTGCTAACAAGGACTCTCTTGCTAATAAGGACTCTGGCTCCGCAGTGCCTGCGTCCCCTGCTTGCCTGCCTCTGCCCGGGTGCTGCTTCAGAGATTCCCCGATCCATGAGGTATTGAGATGAAATTTGTTCTTTGCCCTTAATCCATGGTTTTGTGGTTGTTCCTGCGTCCTGCCTGCATCGGCTCACACATTTGGCGTAGTCGGCAGTTCCAGGAACACCCATGCCATGGCTGATAAAAAAGCTGGGGACTAGGGAGGCCACTATGGTGATTCCCCCTATTCTGGGATGGCCCAATACTGAGCACTGGACTCCCATGGTGACTTTCTTGGCTAAATTGGCCCCAACGGAGGCATGGCCTGAAATAGATGATGGGGCGGTGATTACCCCCCAGAGCACTGAAGCGGCTATGCATGGGTTGCTGTGGAAAGCGGCATCGGATTCTTCTCACAAATTAGCGGGTAGATTGGGGTGGCTGTTAGCTACTGGACTAAGACCTCTTGACCGTGAAGTTATTGCATTGTGTGGTAAAGTGAGAGAATTGGAAAAGGAAAACAGGAGTTTAAAAGATGCAAAGGTGATTGCACAAGAAGTAATTACTGTTCAAGCAGAGCGGTGCTATGAGATGCAAGATAATGTAGACCGGTTGGTAGCGTGTATTGTTAATAAACAAAGGGAAAAATATGGGAGAAGTAAGCTTTAAATTTCCAAAGTTCATGCTCTCACTACAAATCGGTCATGGGATCCCGAGGAATGGGATGAAAATATTTGGAGTGAATCCTCACACTCTGGGACCGAGTTTGAATTTGATCCGGGCTTAAAAAGCACTGAGGTGGTGGAAGCACAACCCCTCATACAAATGAGGGGGGAGCAGGAACGAGCAGACAGAGGAGTGCAGATCACTAGTACTTACACTCTGAAAGAGTTAAGGGAATTTTTACAGATCTATCAGCAAAAGAGTGGGGGAGGCGTACTGGCATGGATTTTGCAAGCATGGGATAGTGGAGCTGCTTCTATCCATTTATCAGTGAGTGAAAAAGATTTTCTAAGCCCTAGAGCCATTGATGATCAGGTAGAACAAGGATGTGCTCAGCTGCAAAATGTCAGAGGTCCTGACAGGAGAGACATTATTGTCCCAATGTCCTATCAGTGGTTGTGTGCAGCAGTTTTAGCAGCAGATACAGAACCTGTTGAATTTGTGTTGTCCCTCAGAAACTGGTGTATAATGGAGAAAGGTATTAATTTGGTGCAGCAGATGAGGACGGCTCATGTGTCGATTACAGGATCCAATCCGGACAGTGTAGCAGTGACCAAAAGTATCAGAATGCAGTTTTTTGAGAGGAGCGCCTGCTTCACTAAACCCCGGGATTATACCAGCAGTGACAAATGCTGTGGGTAATGTAGGCGCCCCAGCAAATACCTTGAGGGGAACCGGGGCTGTGATTTCGGGACCCTCCGTGCAGGTGGTGAATAAAGGAGAGGCAGAAAAATGGAAAGGAGTTACAGCACAGGTGACAAGGAAACAAATGTGGAATGATTTTGTACAAGCCGGTAGCCCCAAACCAGGGATAGATGGGATCACAACATCAGAAATGTTTCACCGGTGGCAAAAATTAATGTTTACGCCAAAAAGCCGACCACCCCCAGCCCCACCAACAACTCCTCACCCCCCCCTCCACCCCACCTGGCACCTCAGTGCAAGATGGTGCGCCGCAACAAAAGCAATATACTTTACAAGTATTGCCTAAGAGATACAAACTCACTCCCTCCATTTGCCACCTAAGGATAGCAGCTGATTTAGCAGCGTGGTCGGGTACAGTTACTGTTTGCCATTATATTGATGATCAATTGATTATGGCGGAGTCACAACAAGAAAGTGAAGCAGCTGCCGAATTACTAAAAGTTCATTTGCAGGACCAAAATTGGGCAAACAATCCAAAGAAAATACAGGGCCCTGGTGCTACTCTACAATTTTTGGGAATAGTTTGGCAGGGACAAATTAGAAAAATACCAAATCAGGTACAGCAAGCAAAGCAGCCATTTCCTGTACCAATCACAGTAAAACAGTTACAGACCTTTGGAGGACTTTTAGGGGACTGGAGAACTTTTACGCCACATTTGGTCATATTAATATGCCTTTGGCAGAAATTAACTAGGAAGAAAGTTGTCTGGCAGGGGACCAAGCAACAACAAGAAGCCTTTGATGCCTGCAAATATGCTTTGATTGAGCATGCACAATTATACACTCCTAAGCAAGGATATTCATTTGAATTAGTAACAATTCCAGATCATACAGTCTCAGGATTGTGGTAGATGACTGGGATGAAAAATCAGAAAGAACCTGTAGGGTTTTGGTCCAAGGTATTACAAGGTTCTGCTATACATCATAACCCAACTTCTCCTGTTATTTTGCATCCTTTGTTATTACCAGATTCTCGAATTTTTGTATTTCAGGTGTTTTCGGCGAATACCTGTAACTCATCTAGAGGAGATAGCATGGGAATGCTGTTATTGGTGTTGCAAATTTCACTGAATTTTCACTGAATTTTTAGAGTTGGAAGGGACCATAGAGATCATCTAGTCCAACTCCCCTGCTAAAGCAGGATTGCCTAGAGCTAGAGCATGTTAATCAGGACGGCATCCAGGCGGGTCTTGAAAAATCTCCAAAGAAGGGGACTCCACAACCTCCCTGGGCAGCCTGTTCCAGGGCTCTGTCACCCTTACTGTGAAGAAGTTTTTTTCTCATATTTGAGTGGAACCTCTTATGTTCCAACTTGTGCCCGTTGCCCCTCGTCCTCTCACTGGGAACCACTGAAAAGAGTCTGGCTCCCTCCTCCTTCAAACCACCCTTTAGGTAATTATAGGCATTGATAAGGTCTCCCCTCAGCCTTCTCTTCTCCAGACTAAAGAGTCCCAGCTCTCTCAGCCTATCTTCATAAGGGAGATGCTCCAATCCCTTAATCATCTTTGTTGCCCTTCGCTGGACTCTTTCCAGTAGCTCCTTGTCCCTCTTGAACTGGGGAGCCCAGAACTGGACGCAGTATTCCAGTTGTGGCCTCACTGGTGCAGAGTAGAGGGGGAGAATGACTTCCCTTGACCTACTAGCCACACTCTTCCCTATGCAGCCCAGGATTCCGTTGGCCTTCCTGGCCACAAGAGCACACTGCTCATTGTCATTTTGCTGTCCACCAGGACCCCTAGGTCTTTCTCTTCAGAAGTTGCCTCCAGCAGGTCCACCCCTAACCTGTATTGGTGCCTGACATTCTTCTTCCCCGGGTGCAGGACCCTATACTTTTCCCTGTTGAACCTCATGAGGTTCTTCCTTGCCCAGCCCTCCAGCCTGTCCAAGTCTCACTGGATGGCAGCACAGCCCTCTGGTGTGTCTGCCACCCCTCCCAGTTTGGTATCATCAGCAAACTTGCTGAGGATACACTCTGTCCCCTCGTCCAGGTCACTGATGAATATATTGAACAGCACGGGTCCAAGTATTGACCCCTGGGGGACACCACTGGTTACAGGCTTCCAGCTTGAACCCGCTCCATTAATCATTACCCTTTGGGTCCTGTCACACAGCCAGTTCTCAATCCACCTCACTGTCCCCTCATCCAGCCCATACTGCCTTAGTTTCCCAATGAGGATGTTATGGGAGACAGTGTCAAAAGCCTTGCTGAAGTCAAGGTAGATGACATCTGCTGCCCTCCCCTCATCCAGCCATCTAGTTATAACATCATAGAAGGCTATCAGATTGGTCAAGCATGATTTACCCTTGGTAAATCCATGTTGACTACTTCTGATAGCTTTCTTTTCCTCCATATGCTCTGAGATGGCCGTTCCATGACCTTTCCAGGGATGGAGGTGAAGCTGACCGGTCTGTAATTTCCCGGGTCCTCCTTCTTGCCCTTTTTGAAGACTGAGATGACAATGGCTTTTCTCCAATCCTTGGGCACCTCACCTGTTCTCCAGGACCTCTCAAAGATAATGGAGAGTGGCCCTGCAATGACTTCTGCTAGCTCCCTCAGCACTCGCGGGTGCATCCCATCAGGGCCCATGGACTTATGAATGTCCAGTTTAGCTAAGTGCTCCTGAACCTGGTCCTCTTCTACTGGAGGAAAAACTTCCTCTCTCCATACCATCCCCCTTGCCTCCAAGGCCATAGATTCACAAGGGGCAGCCTTAGCAGTGAAGGCTGAAGAAAAGAAGGCATTCAGCAACTCTGCTTTCTCTGTGTCTTCCACCACTAGGGTGCCCATCTCATTCATCATTGGGCCCACATTTTCCTTAATCTTCCTTTTACTGTTTACATACTGAGAAAAACCCTTTTTGTTATTCTTAACTGTAGTGGCCAAGATGAGCTCAGCTTGAGCCTTGGCCCTTCTAATTTTCCCCCTGCATATCCTCACTGCATCCTGGTATTTCTCCTTGCCTGCCAGGCCCCTTTTCCAAAGGTCATAAACCTTTTTGTTCTTGAACTCCACCCAAAGCTCTCTATTTAGCCAGGCTGGTCTTCTTCCCTTCCTGCTTGTTTTTTGGGACTTGGGTATGGCTCTTTCCTGCGCTTTGAGGAGTGCCTCCTTGCAGTAAGACCAGCCTTCCTGGGCACCTTTGCCCTTCAGGACTGTCTCCCAAGGGACACTTTCAACCATCCAACATTGAATTGAAGTTCACTCTGAAAAAGCACAAGCCATAGCTCGACAATCCGTGTGGGCAGTTACCCCACAGCAGGTTATCAAACCCAAAGCAATCGTAGGCGAAGGAGCTGGAGCAGCACGTATGTATCACTGGGAGGACATGTCACTGCTGTTTTCCTCCCGTCACAGGTTGGCTCATCATGCTTTGTGGCCTGGTACTACAAGCGCATGCCCTGGATACATCTCTGCAAAATCAACGTGTAAACACTCAGATTTGGTTAGCCTCTACTGCAACTAACTTGTCTGCATTTAATACTAAGGGAACATTAACAGCTGTAGATCTGTAGACAGCTTGTTTCAGTGGTGCATCAACACCAGCAGCTGCATTATAGGTATTGAGATTAAATTTGTTCTTTGCCCTTAATCCATGGTTTCGTGGTTGTTCCTGCATTCTGCCTGCATCGACTCACACAGCCAATGACAGCCTAGTCTTCAAAAAGGGCAAGAAGGAGGATCTGGGAAACTACAGGCCAGTCAGCCTCACCTCCATGAAAGATGATGGAACGACTCGTTCTGGGCATCATCCCAAAGCGTATGGAGGAAAAGAAAGCTATCAGAAGTAGTCAACACGGATTCACCAAGAGGAAGTCAGGTCTGACTAACCTGATGGCATGACTGGTTGGACAGATGAGAGGAGGGCAGTGGATGTTGTCTACTTTGACTTCAGCAAGGCTTTTGACACCGTCTCCCACAGCATCCTCATAGGTAAGCTTAGGAAGTGTGGGTTAGAGGAATGGACAGTGAGGGGGATTGAAAGTTGGCTGAAAGACAGAGCTCAGAGAGGGTTGTTATTAGTGGCACAGAATCTAGTTGGAGGTCTGTAACAAATGGAGTCCCCCAGGGGTCAGTACTGGGTCCAGTCCTCTTCAATATATTCATCAATGACCTGGATGAGGGGATGGAATGTACCCTCAGCAAGTTTGCTGACGATACAAAACTGGGAGGGGTCGTTGACACGACGAAGGGCTGTGCTGCCATACAGTGAGACCTGGACAGGCTGGAGAGCTGGGCAGAGAGGAACCTGATTAAATTCAACAAGGGCAAGTGTAGGGTGCTGCACCTGGGGAGAAATAACCCTGTGCACCAGTACAAGTTGGGGGCTGACTTGCTGGAAAGCAGCTCTGAGGAGAAAGGCCTGGGAGTCCTGGTGGACAACAGGATGACCACGAGCCGACAATGAGCCCTTGTGGCCAAGAAGGCCAATGGCATCCTGGGGTGCATCAGGAAGGGTGTCACCAGCAGGTCAAGGGAAGTCATCCTCCCCCTCTACTCTGCCCTGGTGAGGCCCCATCTGGAGTACTGTGTCCAGTTCTGGGCTCCCCAGTTCAAGAAGGACAGGGAACTGCTAAAGAGAGTGCAGCAGGGGGCTACAAAGATGATTAGGGGCCTGGAGCATCTCTCTTACGAGGAGAGGCTGAGGGACTTGGGTCTTTTTAGTCTAGAGAAGAGAAGGCTGAGGGTGGATCTGATCAATGCTTATGATTACTTAAAGGGTGGGTGTCAAGAGGATGGGACCAGTCTTTTTTTCAGTGGTGCCCAGGGAGAGGACAAGAGGAAACAAGCACCAACTTGAATATGAGAAGTTCCATCTAAACATGAGGAGGAACTTATTGACTTTGAGGGTGGCAGAGCACTGGAATAGGCTGCCCAGGGAGGTGGTGGAGACATTCAAAACCCACCTGGACAAGTTCCTGTGCAACCTGTTCTGGGTGGACCTGCTTTGGCAGGGGCATTCGACTAGATGATCTCCGGAGATCCCTTCCAACCCCATGTGATTCTGTGATAATGCTTTAAAGTCTTTTCCAAGATTTAAATTACAGACACCTCAGGTTATCACCTAAAATTTTGAAGAATTACAGATCAACTATTTCAGACTAATGTTTCTGGACAGCAAACATTTCTCCTAATTGTGGAGAAATCTTCTAACATCTCCTAACATCTCCTAACATGGCTAAAACAACAGGTTAGGTCAGCTCATCCTTTTAGCCTGGTTTTCTTAAGTAATGTGATTGCTGTAATCATGTTTTCTGTCATCTGTCAGTCATTGGTGGCCTTCTCCCTTTCACTTTTTTTCTTCCCAACAGCAGCTTTGGAATCTACTGTTACTTTTGACAAAAAGTTAAAAAACAGAGGAATGCCCCTAACTAGTGACCCAGCTGTGGGAAAAGGCATACCTTATGTTCATGCCTTACTGAACAACTGAATATACAAGGATAAGCCTTGAGGTATAGTACAAGTGCTATGCTTAAATGTACATTTATATCTACTAACACTTTGCCAATTCTTCCATGAACCACATCCATTAACTCTGAGGAATACTAGGTGAATTTCATCTCTTCCTGAAATTTACCCATTATATACACAGTAATACTGAACAGTACCAGAGGAACAATATTCAAGGTTTAAAACACATTTGAAGAAAAATAGGAAACAATTAGCTTGCCTAACTATTTTATTAGAACAAAAGAACACTTTTTATACCAAAGACATCAAAAATATTTCACTATAGTTTAAAAACTTCCACATTCAATCTCACAAGGACTGCGTACACATGCAAGAGAAATTAACTTCTTTTCTCCAGATGAGATGAGAGATTATGGTTTAGAGAGAATCAACTGTAATCCAGCATTATACTTTACTTTTATACTAAACAAACAACAAATAAACCCCAACCACACACACATGGAAAACATCAGCACTTAATTAAAATACCCTTTTCTGATAAGTTGTTGACTTGTCATCCGGGAAGTTGCAAATATTTCATAACATCTGTATATATTTTATATGGTGGGTTTTTTTCAGATTTCCAATCCATAGCTGCCAGAGTTCAATGCTCTCTGACCAGGCTCTTTAATATATTCCACGCATGGTGGGCATGATGTTTAATATCAAATATAGTTTTTTGAAGACAGTTGAAGTTACATGGGATTTCTGAATTAGCAGAGTGATCCAGCAATATACCCAAATAACAGTACAAGTTTAAATTACACAGCAAAATATAGCAATTGTAATACAGAGTTCAATCACAATACCAATGTGATCCCCATTACTGGTCTCAATAATGTGCTAAATGTCATGATGCTGGGCATCCCCAATGACCGTGAAGGAATACACGAGTCGAAGCCAGCTCAAGCCTGTTGCTCCCTTCAAAATTCTTTTGTTAGTTGTCTACTTTTTATACTATATGTTGGACTGAGCCATCTATTCACTCCCCTCATGTTGCTCTGACTAACTGTGGTGGGTTGACCCTGGCTGGACACCAGGTGCCCACCAAAGCTGTTGTTCCTCAACTGGACAGGGGAGAGAAAATATAACGAAAGGCTCATGGCTTGAGATAAGGATAGGAAGAGATCACACTCACCTTCATGGGCAAAACAGATTTGACTTGGGGAAATTAGTTTATGTTATTACCAATCAAATCAGAGAAGGTTAATGAGAAATAGAACCAAATCTTAAAACACCTTCCCCCCACCTCTCCCTTCTTCCTGGGTTTAACTTTACTCCTGATTTTTTCTACCTACTCTCCCCCTGAGCGATGAAGAGGGGATGGAGAATGGGGGTTGCAATCAGTTCATCACACGTTGTCTCTGACGCTCCTTCCTCCTTCCTCAAAGGGAGGAGGACTCACACTCTTACCCTGCTCCAGTGTGGAGTGCCTCTCATGGGAGACAGTTCTCCACAAACTTCCCCAACTTGAGTCCTTCCCATGGGCTGCAGTTCTTCATGAACTGCTCTATCATGGGGCCCTTCCATGGGGTGCAGTCCTTCAGGAATGGACTGCTCCAGAGTGGGTCCCCCACAGGGTCACAAGTCCTGCCAGCAAGCCTGCTCCAGCATGGGCTTCTCTCTTCACTGGTCCATAGGTCCTGCTAGGAGCCTAGTCCAGCTCACAGCCTCCTTCAGGCCCATCCACTTGCTCCAGCATGGGGTCCTCCACGGGCTGCAGGTGGATATCTGCTTCACCGTTAACCTCCATGGGCTGCAGGGGGAGAGCCTGCCTCACCATGATCTTCACCACAGGCTACAGGGGAATCTCTGCTCCGGCACCTGGAGCACCTCCTCCCCCTCCTTCTTCACTGATCTTGGTGCCTGCAAAGTTGTTTCTTTCACATATTCTCACTCCTCTGTCCAGCTGGAATTGCTGTTGCATGGGGTTTTTTTTTTCCTCTTCTTAAATATGTTATCTCAGAGGCGCTACCACTGTCACTGATTGGCTCAGCCTTGGCCAGCGGTGGGTCCATCTTGGAGCTGGCTGGCATTGGCTCTATCAAACATAGGGGAAGCTTCTAGCAGCTTCTCACAGAAGCCACCCTGTAGCCCCCCTCCTACCAAAACCTTGCCACAAAAACCCAATACACTAACTCAGGGAGACATTCGCACTCCTTTAATGATATCTGGGAGAAACATTTATACTACCAGTTGATCCACTGTTTATCTAAAAGTCAGCTTTCTTTGCATCAGCTGTGCTCAGTCATACCCTGCATTATTCTCTGAGCTTCATGGGCACATTGCCCTTGCCCATCTCCACTGAGCCTTCTTCCATTGTAGGGGATTAATGGAAAACTGAAATCGTAAAATACTTTATAGACATTTTAGTTTCATTTTTTGTTAAGTAGTTATATTTACAAAGAAAAATTAAACAACACACAAGTTTTGGCTTTCTACCAGTTGGTAAGCATTTTATCGGAATGATCTGTCCCCAATCACTACTACGCTAACAAAGACATACCTCTTAAGAGGAAAAAAGCTTCCTAATCCTTTAAAGTCACAGTGCATTTGCTAACACTTAAAGCAGCATTTCACCGTGCTCTCTGAACTTAAGGACACAAGACTACTGAAGTGATAAGCTGATCCAGCAATTCAAACATTTTCTATAAACTGAGCCAAGTAACTTCCACGAATTCAACACTTAAGATTTTCACAGAAAGGAAATTACACTTAAAATTTCCTAAAAATTTGTACAAACCGTCCCTTGTTCACAGGATGTCTATACAAGTGACTCTTGTTGACAATGGGACTATAAATGCTGTACCATTACTGTTAAAAGGGGGAAAAAAAAGTGCTACCTAAAGTTCATCTGGTTTTCTTTCCATTTTTAATATGAAAATATATAGAAAAACAATACACTGTATACAGATGTTTTCAGTAAAAGCCAGCATAATAAAATACATTCTACCACCACCACAGTTAAAATATCTTATTGCAGGACAAAAGTCAAACCAGGACAAAAGTGAAGCCAGAATAAAACAGATCAGATTATATTCAGATAACTAGAGACTTTTATCTTCAGCACATCCTGAATTAATTCTAGGGATCAGATTATAATATTTTATAATGATCCTGGAACTGAATGAAAAGTTTTTAAATCTTTTTGTAAACTTTTATCTTTCACCTTTGTTTCAACACCATTGAATGCAAGAGAAAGTACATTGCAGTTTAATTTATTTTTAATAACAATTTTAGCATAAGTAAATGGATAAATTAGATAAGGATTTTACCATATTGTAGAGCAAAAAAAAAAAAAAGGTTTTCTGAGACGGTCTGGAGACAAGAGCTCTCTATTATAGTATAAAACTATGGAAGTCGATATAATTTAGGAGTTCTAAAAATCAAAAAGCATACTGGAAGAACAATTATTAACAGCAATATTCAACTGAGCAATTATCCCAACATTTCCCCCCCTTAGTTAATACTCCAAATGTTTTGGAACTAGGTAGGTAGCTTTACAAAGGATATTAACCTTCCATAAGCCTTCTCTATGAGTCAATCGTTTGAGCAAGTTTTGTCTGAACCACCTTTCAGCACGTCCTTAGCTTAGCTCCACTGACATAGTATTTCAGGTGAAACACGAGGTTCATGATCTTGAAGCATTAGTGTAGTTTTATGAGAACACATGTAAATGGTAACCCTCAAAGACTGCATTTAAAGTTCATTTAAAAAAAAAAAGACAGAGACAGAAATCCTGAAAGTACCATTTCTGATGTTTCCTGCCATACTGGAAGTAGCAAGATATAGTTGTTACTGAGACAAGCAGTATAGTTTGTTCCCTATTTTCACTGGATTTTCCTCATGACATACATTGTTAAAACACTCGGTCTCTCTCATTTCATTCAATTTAGCATTTAAGGGGTCTTATTTTTGCAATAGATATATTTTGAAATAACCACAGATGGAATGTACACTTAACTCAGGTAGCAGTAAAGGCTGCAGTAAGAACTTCATTAGAGTTGGTATTATAAAATAGTATTTTAATAAACTTGCTTAGCATTTTAAGTTTCAGGGGCTCAATTACCACACTCGTAACTTCTGAAGAGTATCATCTCACAAGACAAATTTTCAGAGCTCACATACTACATTTGAAAATTGTAATGAAAACACCAGTAGAAAGAGCATGAAAGCATAGGATTCTCTCTTCCCCAAGTCACAAAGCACCTATTTCTGTCTCAAAAATTTTATTGTAGTTAAAGTACAAAACCCATATTATTTCCTCAGAAATATTGTAGAAGAGTTTTTAGCCTAGTCTGTAGCACCTTTATGCTTACACAGATGGTTACTGTGGAAGATACAAGGCACGGAAGTTAAGCATGTTCTTGTCGACATTATAGCACCCATCTGTCAACAGACTTGAACAAAAAAGCCAAGTAGGATTTTTCCACCTTCTATGGAAAAATACCCTGCAAACAGAAAACCCAAATGCAGAGTTATTACATTTGACACTGCGATCCTGGAAAACTGCTCTAAATAACAGGAACACCACACTATATCAAATTTAAGGACCAAGAGTTTGGAGATATTTCACTAGCTATTTCTCACCTTCAAAAGCTTTGCATTACTGGGAGAGAGATTGATGTACTCTAAAAATGTAGAATATACTTTTAGAAGGGTAAAATATATTTTAGAAGGTAGAATCTCTCACGAGGTAAGAAAAAAGAGCTGTACAAAGGTCACAAAGCCCTGTGAAACCAGACACTTGGTATAAACAATAAATGCCTTGCTAATGAATATACCCTTGAAGAAAAACAGAAGGCTGATAATAAGGAACATCCCACAACAGAAGGCGCCAAAACCGGATGAAAACCAGACAGCTGCTGGATAAGGCATGAAGTCAACAAAAATTTGCAGTAACTGGGGAAAAGGTAAAGGTGGCAGTGGGAGATCACGACCACCAACTCAATTGGAGACTGAATTGGACTACACCCTCACCAGTACTGGAGCATGCACGCATCAATTAAAGGACCGTGTAATTTTAAATGAAAGCAAGAGATGTACTAACCAACAGAAATTGTTAAGATAAGGTATTAACTAATAATTACAATTAAGGGTGTGTATTTCTCTGTTTTGAACCATATCAATATTCCTAAGAATTTGTAGGCAGGTTTGCTAGCTTTGTGGATTACCACCTAGCACCCATCTCTGCAGAAATGAAATAAATAGATAATACTTCTACTCTGTGTGTATATTGGCGTCTGCATACTGGGTAAATAACCCCGCTTTGGGACAACAGTTCCTGGCAACCCAGATCCGACTGTGCTGACAGCCTTGCCCGGATTGTCTTGCCGTGCCCAATGAGGAGCAGTGACCCAACTGGGGTTGTTATTAAAAATAAATTAAATTGCAATGTACTTTCACTTGCATTCAATGTTGTCTATCACCCAATGACCCCTCCCCACCTGGGAAGGGGAATCAGGGAAAAAACCAGGAAACCCAAGGGTTGAAATATAAACAGATTTAATAGAATGAGACTAAATAATTAACATTAATAACACTAAAGAACCAATATTGATCCCAATACCAATATAAAATATACAAGGATTATACTCAGCCAATTCTATCAGCAGGAAGCTGTGCACTCCCAGCAGTGGACAGCAAATGTTGGACACTGCAAGCGCTACGGCTTTGGGAGGAAAGGAAGGCCTCAGGGGACCAGCACTGGGGCAAGAAGTTCTCAGGATCACAACCATCAAGGAAGAGAGAGAACTTCTCAGCAAACTTTCTAACTTATATTGAGTGTGACGTTCATGGTATGAAATAACCCTGTTGCCTGGATTTCACTCCTCCTCATCCCTGCACCCAGCTAGCTTGAAAACACTGAGACCTTGAAACCCGCTGTC
>QJSC01014193.1:0-67423 GCA_003697955.1 Calidris pygmaea
TCTCTGTATGTCCTAACAAGATCTCTGTACTCCTCCTGAGTTGCCTGTCCCCTCTTCCAAAGGTGGTAAACCTTCTTTTTTTCCTTAAGTCCCATCAAGAGCTCTTTGTTCATCCAGGCCGGCCATTTTCCCCGGCCTTTAATTTTGCGCCTCATGGGGACAGCCTGCTCCTGGGCCTTCAGGATTTCCCTCTTGAAGAGAGCCCAGCCTTCCTGGACTCCTTTGTCTCTCAGGACTACCTCCCACGGGACTCTCCCAACCAGGGTTTTGAACAGGCTAAAGTCTGCCCGCCAGAAGTCCAAGGTGCAGGTTTTGTTAACCCCCTTCCTTACCTCACTTAGAATGGAAAACTTAATCATTTCGTGGTCACTAAGCCCAAGACGGCCTCCGACCTCCACATCCCCCACTAGCCCTTCTTTGTTTGTCAATGGTAGGTCTAACAAGGCACCTCCCCTGGTAGGCTCACCTACCATTTGTGTTAGGAAGTTATCCTCCATACACTCGAGGAACCTCCTAGCCTGCCTACTCTCTGCTGTGTTATATTTCCAGCAGATGTCTGGTAGGTTGAAGTCCCCAACTAGAACAAGGGCTGGCATTTGTGAGACTGCAGCCAGCCGCTTATAGAATACCTCATCAACCTGCTCATCCTGGTTGGGCGGTCTATAGCAGACTCCAGCACAAAATCACCTTTGTTAGCCTTCCCTTTCACCCTTACCCATAAACACTCAACTTCATCACCACTGGAGTCTATTTCTATGCAGTCAAACAACTCCTTAATGTACAGAGCCACACACACCCCCCTCCTTCCTTGCCTATTCCTTCTGAAGAGCTTATAGCCACTCATTGCAGCATTCCAGTCATGACTATCATCCCACCACGTTTCCGTGATGGCAACTATGTCGTAGCTGTCCTGCTGCACAATGGCTTCTAGCTCCTCCTGTTTGTTGCCCATGCTACGTGCATTAACGTAGATGCACTTGACCTGGGCTACTGATTTCACCTCCATCTTTGGCCCTTGACACTCAAGTTCATTACCAGCGGGCCTGGTTTTATCCCCTTCCCCCTTAACTTTTGGCTTAAAGCTCTGTCCGTGAGCTTTGGTAACTCTTAGCCTAGTACCCTTTTCCCCTTCTAAGGAAGGGTTTTCCCATTGTTCTCTAGCAGTAATTTCTAAATGTCTATCACCTTTCTCTGATGAAATGTCAGAGTGGGAATCCTCGCTAATGTGGCCTCCTTCAAAGGAGGGCCCTTCCTTTCTGGAAGGGCTGGCACATTTACCTAATAGCATTGTCGCGCTGTTCCCGGGCACCACTTTAGTAGCCCTGGTTCCAACCCCATCCCCCTTCAAATCTTCAACAGGCTCCTATCATCATCCAAAGAAGGACCATCCTGTTCTAAAGATTTGATTCCATGTGTGAACATCCCTACGCAAAGAATAACAAAAAAAAAAATTTTTAAGCATTATTTTCATGAGTGTTTAAGCATCACAGTCCTAGAAGGCCCAGACTCCTCCAGGGCTATGGTGTAAGAACATTTTTCTCTGTCGAAGGTTAACATTTATGCAATACATTGCATCTGACTGGCAGTATGCATGTAGCACTGTTTAGGAAATTTATCACTGTGTGTAAACTTTTTACTCCTTTTTTTTTTTCCTTTACTAAGTTCAGCCACAGCTTGTCCCAGTATGTTTTCTTGGCTCATACATGATATTGCTGTTTCTGATAATTTGACCATGTTTAAATGTATCGTTTTACAAAATGTTGGGTACTGTACATATATTTCCATAGCTGTTGAGTATTTTGCTGTTATGTTTTTCTGTCCTACTGAAATTGCATCCCTCAATTTTTAAACCATATGAGCTTAAGAATAAAAATATTCATTTGAAGACCAAAGGTGGTCCAAGGGGTCAAAGGCTTATCTAAGTATGAGCTTAAATTTGTCTTCAGTAATAACCTAATCTTCTTACAATCAGATGTGTGATGTAATCAAAATAATATCTCAATTTTTTATTCTAAATATTCTTTTCTCATTGTTGATTGGTTATTAGATTTGTGGCTTCAGTAATCACTCTGGCCATGAGGTAAATGACACAGATGATGCAGTAAGCAACTGTTTCAGTTTAATAAAATCACAAGCATTTGCAGATCTGTTCCAGACTTCCTGTATTCACAACTATCACAATAATAAGGTATAGATAAAGGTATAGCTCTGAATAATTCGGGCTGCAAATTTCTCATGATTTCTGCTTTCCCTTCTTTGTCTTTCTTCTCTGCATCATTTAATGACTACTGTATTTTTTCTGCTTTTCCCATTATTTCTCTTCTCTCCTATGATTACTTTTATTCCAGCTGCTCTTCCTCACTACCTCAGTATACTTTAAAAAGTGGGCATATTTTAATATGTTCTTATATTCAGTGTGTTTTTATATACTCAATAAAACATTTATCATGCAAAACAAGACTTGACCTAATTTTTTTTTTTTTTTTTTAAGTGTCAAAACCTTATGCTGTGCAAGTGTGGGTAAGCTTTTTGGCTATCTTTTATCAACAATCTTTCCCTAGTTCTAAGTTGAAGAATATTTAATTTATTTCTGTACTATTTCTCTTTATTCTTTTTCTTGCAGAGTCATGATGCTGAACAGATACATGAGAAGCATCTGTGTCAAAAGCAAATAATAAACTCTACTTAATAAGACTTAGGAATAATAATCCTGTAACATAAATGGTATATGCCAACATTAATGAACAGCTATCACACAGACCATTGAAATAACAACAAGCAACAACAAGTTTAGGACTCGGCAGAATGGATGTGGCAACCTAGACAGAGCTCCAACAAAAACATGCAGCCCTCCAGGTCTCAGGCTGCAGGCAGCGCAAGAGCCTTTCATTGGCAAAGTGCGGCAGTAGTGACAACAGCTGTGTGAGGTGTGATCAGATGGATGATCTGCTCAGGCTGGTGTGGTGGCAGAGCTATGAGAGGAAATAGAAAGGTTAAAGAGCATCAGGGAGTCTGAGAAAGAGATAGACTGGTGGAACTGTGCTCTGCCCTCACTAAGAACAGAAATAGCAATGGCCACGAGAGAAAAAACCACAAGATCAAGAGGATCCTGTATCCTCCCATCAACAGGCTGAAGCCAATAGCTTAAAGGAAAGAAGCAAATGGAGGCAAGTCCACACTTGGGGTGGCAAGCCCCTCCTTGCCCACCTCGCATACCCGGGTGCCTCTATACAAGAGGTATGAGGCTCTGGATGTGGAAGGCCAGTCAATGGGGATGATGGTTCATCTTCACCAGAGGTGCTGCCAAGGTCAGAAAGGCCTACCCCCTGTATCACAACCACCTCCATGAGGAAGAAAAGACAGATTACAGTTGTAGGTAACTCCCTTCTGAGAGACGTGGGTTAACAGGATTGTGGAAGAAGCAAGACCAGAGGAAGGAATAGAAGAAGCAGGAACACTGGCAGGGGAGGACCCATAAACAGCACATAATGACCCTACTGATTGAGGGAATTCCGCAATTCTGGCAGTTGGGGGTTGCAAGGGCTTGTCGGTTGGGAAAGAAGATACATCAGTACTATATAAGCTGCGTGTTTGTTGTAATAAACTATTCTGGTTGCATCACTGACCTCTGACCGGCATCCATACCTTCACACGCTACAGAGAGGAACAGAGGGTCCAATATGTCCCCTTGTACATAGTACTGGTGTCGTGGTTTTGACTTACCTCAAACCAGGACAACTGGTGAGGCCTCACCTCAAGTACTGTGTTCAGTTTTGGGTCACTCACCACAAAAAAGATAGTGAGCCACTTGAGTGTAACCAGAGAAGAGCAATGAAGCCAAAGAAGAGTCTAGAGCATGTGTTATAAGGAGAGGCTGAGGGAGCTGGGGTTGTTGAGTCTGGAGAAAAGGAGGCTGAGGGGAGGCCTTATCACCCTTTACAACTACCTGAAAAGAGGTTGTAGCAAGGTGGGAGTTGGTTTCTTATCACAAATAACAGGTGATAGGACAAGAGGAAATGGCCTCAAGTTGCATCAGGAGAGGTTTAGATTGTATTTTAGGAAAAATTTCTTCACCGAAGGGGTTATCATGCATTGAAGCAGGCTGCCCAGGGAAGTGGTGGAATTGCTATCCCTGGAGATACTTAAAAGATGAGTAGATGCAGTGTGTAAGGAAATAGCTCAGTGGTGGACTTGGAAGCACTCAGTTAACAGTTGGACTTGATGATCTTAAAGATGTTTTCCAACATAAACAATCCTATGAGTCTATAATTCCAGGATTCTTTGACACAAAACAAGGAAAAGAAAAAAAAATCCTTCTGTGTAAAAAAATATTTAACTTAAAGTGTTCTTTTAAGTATGTAGAATTCCAGACATTCTATGGAAATCTCACTGTAAGTTTATGCTTGATAAAAACCCTTTAAGCATCTACGGTTGGCATTTTAATTTAGAAAAAAAAATATTTTAAAATTAGAGGCTGTTACTCAAACTTGGTTTTATCCTCATTCTTGTCAATTTTCAGTTACTTAGAGACATTTAGAACCTGGAAATAGTGTCTACTTTCTATTACATATCCCATGTTATTGCTTTTAGATTCTGCCCTTGCAGATACTCAATCAGTTTCTCTAGTTCTCTTAGACCTTTATCAAGACTTCAGGTCTGAGAAATTGAAACATCCAAACTACAACTGATAAAATTGTACAGCAAAATATAACGGCCTTCTAAACATATCAGCACAACCTTTACCATAGGATTCTCAAATTATTCTCTACTGGAAATAAAACAAGTGAAGAAAGAAATGTTTCTCATCGAGTTCCTCAAATTTCCACTGATAAGGCTGTAGGAGTAGAATACTATGAAAATGTCATCATATATGTTGTGATAAAAGTGCTTTTTTATAGATGATAGTTTGATAGAAAATGACAACATTCTTCATTATACTTAGGACCCTAGCCCACACCAGAACTTTATCTTAAAAGACGTGCACAAATGTTTAGTGTTACACCGTAAAAATACTCTCTAAGCAACCAACATTTCAACGGAGTAAACACACAGCTTTACTGAGTATTAAATAATGTGTGAGCAAATCAGGGTGAGCTTTTCATTCTTTCTTTTCATCATTTGCAAGACTGAAATTATTGCCACAGAGACAGAAAAACTATAATAGAAAGCTACCGCTATTCCAATACATTTCAGATACATCTTCTGTGGGATTCTCATACTTCGTCTATTCTCTTGTCTTTAGTGATCATTGTTAATCTGTGCAATGGACAAGTAGAAGACTAACATGGATGAGCAGTATGTACTTCTTTCAAGCAGATTTAATAGCAGCCTATAAATACTTGATATGTGAATCACTGGCTTTAAATCTTATTTTGATGTAATTAATGAGCATAATTGTACTGCAATCATGGCTGTTTCCCATGAAATTTTTTGCTAGCAAGATGTCAGACTCACACAACTACCATCCTTCATGACTCTGAATCCATCTTATAGCATAAAACTTGTCTGTCATTTATCCTTATCTTTTTTAGACTTGCTCTTTTTAGTGTCCACAGTATTAGAATTAACCTATGCCATGTTTGTACTGAGGGACAAAATGGATAAGCTCATTTCTAACTGACCAAAATTCAGCTGGTTCAGACAGATTTTTGAGATGTTGCCAAAGCTCCTAAGCAAATGCTTAACTTGGACTCTGGAACAAGCCGCACTAACTTGTACAGTGTACTTACTGTTACACAACTGCTTAAAAGTTTGACTAACCTTAGCGAGCTCGTGAATCAGACCTGTAAAATGTATGAAAGGCTAATGGTAATCCCAAAATAATTCTAGAAATGCGGCATAATTTTGCCACTGAAAAGTAAATTTGAAACTGCTTCAGTCTGTTTAGTTTTTATTATTACTGTTATGTTTTAGATGAGCAAAAAAAAAAGGCCTATGGATTACAAATACTTTAATCAGGATATAACTGAATATAAGCATATTAAAAAAGTATAAAGTAGTGTAAACATCAATAGTATGTAAATGTTCTGTAATATTATCATGGCATTGCTAAAGACAATGTAGGAACATCTTGCATAAGTGTATGTCTGCATGACCACCAAGCTGGCAAAAACATTCATGTAGTTGCACGTAGGAAGCATTCAAGCAACAAAAGTTCATATAAGGACAAGATAAGCAAAATAAGATATTTCAAATAAACAAGGCATTCTGCAGAGATCCTGCATTCAAATACATGAAAAAGTTGACTGGCAAAAATCAAAAATGGTGAAAGCAGTATCAGGAGTGAATAAGAGCCCCTCACAGACCCTTTGGAAGGGCACAACAGTACAGAAACACCAGGTAAAGCAAGGGAAATCAGAGAAAAGGACAGACTCATTTCAGTTCTGACCTCTTTCAGCAATGAGCTCCCTCGACCGATCTCCTGGGCCTCAGTGACTAACAGTCACCAAAGACTGTAGGTTTCAACAATAACTAAACAGCTTCAGCTCTGTAGCCTTGTATGATCAGAGTTCATTTAAGGTTTAAGTGCTAAAGAAAAAGTTTCAAAAATGCAGTAATAATGATTAATACCGTGTAAGAAATAGCCAGTAGCATTATGTGTTGTTAATGAATGAATTTATCAAACTTCATCAATTTTTTTTATGTCAGAAACTTCTCACCACAGTCGTGTCTAGATACCCGACATACATACATACTCACACTTATACCCATAAAAACTTATACAGTTGCAACATTGCTTACTACTTCACCAAACAAAATCTACCAGTTGTGCACTAGTACTACAATTTGCGCTGTTGACGTATTCAACATATTTTAGAAATTCATAAAAATAGAGGGGTAAGGACAGACAACAAAAGTTATGACAGGTTTAAAAATGCTCGTTCAAGGTAACAAAGCATTACTAAAAATGATAATGAGAACAAAAACTTTGGAAATAGAAAGATGAACACAGCATATTTGAATAGTTTCTACTTTACCTTGCCACGAGAATTACATTTATTTGTAACTGAAGCTCTTACAGTTTCATTCCAAATTTGGATTTAATCACTACCATTTAAATTGCTCTACTAGAGTTTTTAAAAGTTTGGGTTTGTTTTTTTTCAGGTGTGCAACACCACAGAAGAAAGTGCTTAACAATTATGACTCGTGAGGCTGTGACTCTTTCCTTTATTTTGCAATAGCAGTAAAATGTTCCATACATTATGTAAAGATCTATTTAAATACTGAATGTTTTCAGGATGCTATGTGCTATCACCAAAAACACTATTCACAGAGCACTGATGAAAAAGTGCTTCTATTTAACACAGAGCTAAGTACACTGTCAAGTCACTGAGTTTTGCTACAGAATGACATGTACTTTCTTTACTGAAACACTGAGTAGCAACTTATATTCAGCTTTTTATCAAAGGTAGGAAACCAATGTACCTTGTCAGGATTTTACAGCACAAATATATATCTTATGAATGCAGCAGGTGTAATTGAAGACATTCCTCTTGACAGCTATGGACAACTGCTGCTTAGCTGGAGTTTATCACACCCACAATAAAGCCAACAGAGAAACCCTTTAAGCATTCCTAATCCATTTCAGGGCAACACCAAATAGTTTTGTCTTAGAGTAGTCCTGAAGATGGCTCATGGCAACTTGGCTGACTTTGTGTAAAATATATTCTGATTTAGGTATTCTGCATGTTCTGCTACTGAACCATCGGGATATAGTAGTATCTTAAACTCTTCTTGCTTCCAAAGTGATTATATGATTATGTTCCCATTCTTTCAGTACTTTCCAGAAGCTGCAATTTGACTCTCTAGTCTTTCCAAAACTCTCCTTATTTTTCCTGATTGTTAAAGGAAACAACAAAGATAATTGCACAATGTGGATTAACTACATTTACAGTAGCTGCAAGAGAAAGTATTACTACTAGGGATTTTTTTAGTACATAGTACACTACCTTTCATACATAATTAAAATGGTATCATGCTCTTCTGTATTTCTTAATGGTAGGAGCACTTAATTCTGTAAGATCAAATTTTAGGAACATTGTGCTAAATACCTCTTTTGCAGACTGTAAAAAAAATGGATTTTAGTTTAGGTTCAGTTTTCCTCAGCCAAAGATCAGGGAACCAATCTTTGCTATAGGGTAAATATTCATAACACCAGTAATTTCAGTTTCAGGTTCCCATGGCTGGATTTATCTTTCAAAATTTAAACATATAGACTGCCTTTATAGTAATGGATTCATCTCGCCCTAAGCAGCTGCCTCTTTATGTCTAAAATAAAGTAAGCCTTGAGTGAGTAGAATGGTTGTAAACATATTAAGTTCTGTTGTTCTGACATTATATTCTAAGTTGATAATCTGCCATAGGGACCAGTGTTTCTCAATGACTTTTTTTTTCTGTATAAACCTTAGTGTAAAAATCTGCACTATGATTCAGACATTTTAAAAACCAGCTATTTAAATTCTCATAACATGGAATACATCACCTACAGATGCTGTCATTTAATTGAATTTTGTCTTTGGAGACAGTTTAATTTCATATATACTTTTTTCCAAGCAAAAAATATGTCTCTGTTTTTTCTATTACAAATAATAACTACCAATAATTAGCCAAATGTTAAGGAAAGAAAAGTTCCAGGCCATTGACATAAATATATTTTCAAATGATTAAACATCTGTAAATTGAAAAGGATCAAAAATGCTGTAGAGGTTATAAATTCAATTTAAAAGTTAGGCTGCATTAAATTTTTTTCTAGTTGCCTGTACAGTATCTATTCAGACTTTTTTGTATATTCCTTTCAATTCAGGAGTTACACAATGCTTTGGTTTTCTAACCCTTCCTTTTTTCAGGCCTCTCTCCAGTTAACTCTGTTCATGTGTTCATTTCTCCATATTTAGTAGTTCTATTAACATAAAGTCTGAATACCTACATTCAAGATCAGTACCTTGAGCTAGAAAATGCTTACAGAATGAGGTAAATTCTCAACATTGCTTTTTTCTGCACTGTTCAGCATGAAATTCCTACTTATCTGTTGTGCTTCATTCAGATGTTGCACTGTGTAGAGAATCTTGTCATTTACTGATGGTCTTTTTGATTACAGTCTTCACCGCTTATCCTTAAAAACCACTCATAGTCACAAAACTGTTTTGTTGGATTTAGTAGATATTGCTATCCCCATTTTACAAATGAGATGCCAATGGATAAGAAAATTAAAGATTTGTTGCTAGAATTACTTAATGGTTAAAAACTCTGTTATTTTCATGAATTTGTGGAACCTGTGCCAACAAAAAAAAAGACATACTTTCTGAGCTGGCAAACTACAAAACAAAAGGATAATTTAGTAACTAATAAATAAAAATAGTGGTCTCTACTGCAGAAATTGAATTATAACTTTGAAAGTAAAATACTATTCTCAGCTGCAGCCATTCAAATCCAGAGCAGCTCCAGGTTTGTGTTTTTAGTATTTTATGGAAACAGCTTGCATTTATTTGCAGACTGGAGGAAGGATTTCAGAATGCACCCTAGAGCTTTATTAAATTTGCTTAGAGGAATATTATTGCAGAGCTCTTTTATTAAAGAGCACACATTACAGTATTATAGGAAAGAGCTAAAGCAATAGCAGTTACCAGAAGTCTTCATTTTTTTTCAAAAAAAGCAGAAAGACCCAATGTTCAAAAGTAACGTGGGAAATTATTTTACTACTGAGATTATTTCCTGAAAAGCACTTTGGAAACTCAGTATCTAACTTTCTTTTTTTTTTTTTTATTGGTTGGGTTTTTGCAGGGGGAGGGTTGGTTTGTTAATTTTTCCACCTCCTTTCTCACACACTGGTAACAGAAGTTAATCAAGTGTAAGTTCTGTTCACTATGTTTGTACCTACATCAGTATGACTGAAATGTGAAAACATCTTTCTCAGTATTTACTGTAATTACAAGAAAATAAGAAATAAAAGAATATTTATGAAGTGTGAGCCTTATGGTCAGAAAGGACTTTAAGGACTTCCTCTTTAAGGAAGAAGATAAAACCCCCCTATATACAAAGTTCTTTAATGTCTACTCTTCCCCTCAAGGAACTTAGGTCCCACATTGGCTGAGTGTTGCTTTTAATCTGTTCTACATTTTGAATAGGGTTGACTTCCAAAGAGGACTTCATACTTTCAGAGTTAAAAAAAAAAAACACTACTCATACTAAAAGGCCCTCTCTGAAATGTCCATCCCAAAGCAGACTGCCTGAATTATCCATGAAGTAGATAATGCCTCTTCTTCTTAAGATTTATGACCGGCACGTAAAAAGCCCTAGGCAAATTTTAATTTAATCGTGCTCTTCAGAGGTGTGGGATCTAGCAACCAAAATTCTCAGACTTTTATTCCCATCCAAATTTATATTGCTGTTTCTCTTGAAAATAAATAAATTTGCTAAGTTACAAAAAGCACTGAAAGTGATATGATGGGTACAGATGCTCAACAGTATTAGGTATCTTTATGCATACCTAATTTTGAAGGAAGGAATCCTTTTTACAAAATTGCCACATTATCTTTTCACCAAAAAAAAAAAGAAAAATCTTCAATGAAATTAATCTGAGTATCAATACAGTGGATTTAAACAGGACTATAATTATTTATACATTGAAGTTCAGCTGTACCAATTTAAACTTATATACACCTGAATTATAAAAACTAAAGATGAATAAAGAACTCAAATACCTTTTCCTTCAGGCATTCCCAGGAACACCAAATGTTACAAAAATTTTTAAATCTGAAGTAATTCAATTTTTATTCTACATAGATACATTTGGCCAATAGCCCACTTTGCTTATTCTGGATTTATAAAAATAGCTGCAAGTGGCAAGAAGAGTGACAGTACTTGAGATGTTGCTTTTAAGTCATTTCTACAAAAAAAGATTGTACATATAGTCAGACTCACTGTCACTTCCAATATATACTTATATTCATCTTCCAGCTGTCATTTCCACGCTTGTTGAGCATCACTGCCACACAATACTTCACTCACAGGCACTAAAGGCCAAATCTCTCCTTTCCATACACAACAGGATTCTTATTGACTTTAGTGACAGTTGTACTCATGGAAGAAACAGAGTTTAGTTCACTATCTTTTATATTCAACAGTGCAAAGGAAGTTTAGGTTGCTATTGGATTTTTTTCCATGTACAGAAACCCAGTACTATCAAGACATACAAAGCATTATATTTCTCCTTCTATTTATGCTTGCTGCATTTACTTAAAGTTATCAGATACTCTCCTATGGTATTTTTTCTTCAGCTGTCAGAAACATCCAAAAGATTAACTCTTCAAAATAAGAAATATGGCATTTGAAATATTAGATAGATCTATACATAGAGAGAGAATTACTGAGTTATTTGTGTCTTCACAAGAAGTAAGAGCATTTTTCAAAAATTCTTATCTTCCTACTTTTAAAAATCCTATTGCTTTGAGAGGCAGGTCACACTCACCTAAAACGTTAATGATCAAGTTGTTAATGTTGGTAGGAAGTATTTAAAACACATCAGTGTAAAATAAAATCAGAATGCAATGTATTAAGAAAAAAAAAATCACTGCAATTAGAAATGTAATTTATTAAATCATATTCACCGGAAGTAACAATTGATCATAATTTTGTAAACTTGGGAATAGTCTTATCCTCTGGGATAAATCAGGAGAAAGAGGACTGTGAAAGGCATAGGTAATATGAATTATATGCTTATGCTCTTGTAATTATTCTGTCAAGTTAGGACTGAATAATAAAACTTCTTTCTCTTTTGTTTGGGTAAACTGCTGTTCCAGTAGAAAATACCATTTGATATTACTGGGATTAGATTTCCCCTTTTTATCAGTTTGTAAACTGGTAAAATGATGTATATATTTGTAAAATAACTTCTATAGTAATATACATGTTGTTGTAATGAAAGGTGCTATAGAAGCATTCTCTAGTATTTATATTCCAGCAGTACAAAGGAAGTGGAGATGAACATTCTTCCACTTTGCACAGTCCTGAGCATAATTCAACAGTGAATTATGATATATTTTAGAGAAAAAAAAATGCAGAGCAGTCTCAAAAATAACCTACTCTTTGTCAGAACTAGAATAAGGGGAAGTAATTATGGAGTTCTAAATATCTACCTACCAGTCACAGAATCAATGAATCATCATGGTTGGAAAGGACCTCTGAGATCACTGAGTCCAACCACACACACACGAAAGACCCCCACAATCTTGGGCACTAGAGCCACATCTATAAGTTTCTTAAGTACCTCCAGGGATGGTGACTATAGCACCTCCCTGGGCAGGCTGTTCCAGTGCCTGACCACCTTCTCAGGAAAGTCATTCTTCCTAAGATCTAATCTAAACCTCCCCTGCCACAACTTCAGACCATTTCCTCTGCTCCTGTCATTATTCCCTTGGGAGAAGAGGCCAAGCCTCTACACCCTCCTTTCAGGGAGTTGTAGAGGGCAATGAGGTCTCCCCTCAGCCTCCTCTTCTCCAGACTAAACATGCCCAGTTCCCACAGCCTCTCCTCGTATGACTTGTTCTCCAGAGCCCTCACCAGCTTGGTAGCTCTTCTATGGACATGCACCAGCAGCTCAATGTCCTTCTTTGGAGGGTCCCAGAAGCCCTCGAAGTGAGGCCTCACCAGTGCCCAGTACAGAGGCACAAACACTTCCCTGCTCCTGTTTGCCATGCCATTCCTAATACAAGCCAGGATGCTGTTGGCCTTCTTGCACTTCAAAGAAAGCCCAGAAAACTGTGAAAAACTTCAAACACTCAGGCTAATTACTTACAGGTTAATTGTCTTGGACCAATAGGGCCACACTTCTGGAACTCCGCATGTTTGTATCTTGTATACCTATGCAGTTGAAAGCCATGTTCAGACAACCAAAGAAGCTCAACCCAGCAATTATTATTTTTTTTCTACTTTCATTGGGAATAATTTCTGCTCATCCCTGCTGAGAAAGATGTCCTAAAACCCCTTTTTTTAGCCTTTCTTTTTTGCTATCGTTGATTTGCATGTGTGCCGCCTTTTTTCATTATGCTGAGATAATATTGGTTGTCTCAGTTTTGTCTCTTCAAAATTTATTCTATATAGCTTGCAAGAGACAGTACTTTCATAAAGTATTTTAAGATTTGGGATGAAATGAAGCACCGTATAGAGGAGTCTATTTTTCTACATGACTTTGTACAGATCCTTAGTCATGTAGGTTCTTAACTTTGTACATTATTTATGCACCAAAAATTAGATAGGATGAATGTGGGCCCCTGTATTCATTTTCATTATCTTGCTTGTCTTGCACTACATATCTTTTTCAATTTTTTGGCTGGAAACTCTAGAATAAGTGATAATACTTCAGTGACTTTTTTTCCAGATTTGATTCTTCTTCTTACACATTTTTTTTTTATTAGTTCGTCAAATACAGCATTAAAAGCTTTACTCAATGTGAAAGAATGTGCTTCCCTCACTCTCAAATGCTCTCTGGACTTTTTCAGCTATCTTTTAGAGTTTATTTGCTTTGTTTCCTTGAAATAAATGTTTAGAATCATAGAATAGTTAGAACTGCTCACCTGAAAAAAATTTAGGTTCAAAAATCCATCTATTTAATAAATGTCACAAAAATATTAAATATTTTGAAAGGAGTGACACCAGAGTCCGTTATTTTTTCAAACTTGTTGTTGCTGCTTAAGTTGAATAGATCCTTGACTAGATCACTGACCCAACCGAAAGCTACCTTGTACGAGGTTGTCTACGCAAACAACTTGAAATATAGACAATTCAAAGTAGGAAAATAACACTTCAAATAGTTCATTCCATGACATGTGGAAGTTGACTCTGATCTAGTGTAGAACTGTGCAGTTTTAGACCTAAAAAAGGATAAAATATTCTTCCTTTTAGTTTTATTTCCTTCTAATCAAAGAGATCAAGAGTAACAGTAAGAACTGATGAGTTAATTTCTTATTCTATACATTTCTGTAAAGCTGTAGCAAAATAAATAACAAAACAGAATTATTTGAAGAAAAGTTAGTTTTCTTACTCTAAACATTTTCAGTGATTGACATTTAGAGTTTTGTTTTGAAGTAAAGATTCTTGGTTAGTAAGTTTGTTTTGCTGCTCTTTAATGTTCTAATTATAAGGAAAAAGTGTATGGTAGGAAATTTTCCTACCCTACAGCCCATTCAAAATATAGAATTTACACTTTCCAGTTTCTCCGTTTCCCCATTAAGTTTGTCTAGTTTCTTCTGTATTTCTCTCTGTAGTGCTGTCTGCTGTAAGCCTTGAGGTGATCATTGTAAAGCTCTTCAATCCATTTTTCAGCAAGTTTACTGTTTGGAAAGACCCAGGCTTTCATTCATGGGATGTAGGCTTTATGTCACAAAGGAAATAAACCTGTTTGATAGCACCCGTTCTATCTATTTTATATCTGAAATAAACTCTAGCTCAGTGCTGAAGCATTTGAAAAACATCTCAAAGTTACTGTTGCACAGGCCCCAACTTCTGCTTAGGCTGTTATAAACGTGATGCAGGAAAGATTTATATGTGTCCCGGTTTGAGGTAAAACTGGATCAATTTTGTGTTCCGTAACTTTGCATTTTAGTTAGGCCTTTTCTAACTCTCTGAAATTAACGGCATATTGTGGAGAAAACTGTTCCTTCTCAGAGTTATAAGACCAATGTTTGTGCTACATGCCAGGGAATTGTACGCGGAGAGGCCCTTGCTTATACTTATTGCTATAACAACCAAGGTCAGCCAATTTTCTTTATTTGCCCTTGGAGGGTAGGAAACGGAAAAATGTAGAGGGGTCACATCTGTGGGGAGGAACGGACAGGACAGGTGACCCAAACCTGACCAACAGGGGTATTCCATCCCATCTGCCCCATGCTCAGTATAAAAGCTGAGGGATCAAAGGGTCAACTCTCTTCCTGCAATGGCCGACGTCCGAAGAGGACCCTGTCTGTTCATCTGCCTTTGATCCTGATCCGTGTGTTCCTGACTCCAGAGCTGGAATCCAGTTCCCATCCATCGTTGAGTCCAGTCTGGGACTTCCCCAGTGCCTGCTGGTGACGGGACTGTCATCCTGGGAGCTTGATACGGTTTTGTATATATATTGTATCTATTTCATTATTTTCTTCTCTTTTATTTTAATATTATTTTTGATTAAAGTAGTTTAGTTCATTGTAAACTTTTCAATCTCCTTATCTCTTCCTCTCCTCTTTCGGGGGAGAGGAGGGGGAAGGGCCATCTGTCGGTTCGGTTGCAGTGATTTCGGCTGAAACCACGACAATTTGTAATTTCAGATTGGGCCAAATCCTCAAAGGCATAAAGCAAAAGGGAAATGCAGTTGTCTAACAGTTTTCTACGCAGAAATAAAGAAACTTTCAAATGTAAATGGAATACAGTGATTTAGAAAAATATGGGAATGTAAGAATATGGAACACCTACCAAAGAAATAAGTATTTGATCATTACTCCTTTTGCCAATGGAAGTGGTCTTTTCAAATTGGTTTTATTCTTCTATAGCTACTGAAGCTACATTTTTTTCTTATTTTATCGTCATATGCATATTGTATAAATATAAACATACATTTCAAACAAGCTTCAAACAAAGCACCAAGACTAAGAGTTTTCACTAGCAGATGTGTAAAATCTCATAATGAAATGTGAGCCATTACATACTGTATATGTCAATACATCTGCTATGTTTTCTCCCCTCCCCCCAGCTGTCTGAAACAAATTTAGGCAAACTTCTCTTCTGTGTAGGTTTCTGTATGGCTCACATAGAATGACTGAGGATGGTTGACCTAGTTCAGCCTTCCAGATCTAAGGCAGTATTAGCTCTAGCTATGAATCACCCAACAGATGTGTATTTAACCTCTTTTTAAGGCATCCACAGTATCTCCATATTAAACTATTCCAGTGTTAAATTATTGTTACCACCAGAAAACTATTTTTAGACTGTAACCTGAATCTCCCTTGCACTGATTGAAACCAACTAAATATGAACAGAAAGAACATATTATTCCCTTCCCCCTAGCAGTATCTTTTGGAGAATTTGGAGAGCATTAACATTTCCATACTCAGTCTTAAGTTTTAGAAATTAAGTCCCCTTATAAACCCATCCTCATGCACTCTGTTTTCCATACAATTACTAATTTACATTACCCCATTTTGATCCATGAGCTGAGTCTTTCAGGAAGTGCAGTGTCCAGATCTGGATGCAGTTCCCCAGCACAGATCTCAGCAACGTAAAGCAGAAGATTCTCTTTCTATACCCTGTAGACAGGTTTTTCAGTTATCTGCCAATACACTGTCTGCTTTTTTTTGGTGGTAGAATAACAGTTTGACTTATGTGGAGCTTGATTATTTCCCCATATTAATTTCTATGAAACTGCTACTTGTCCTTAACCTACATTTTTGCAGATGACTGTTCTTAATTTCAAAACGAGTCATTTTTCTTCCCTGTTTAACTGTAATTTCTATTTTTTCAGATTATTTCTCCATTTTCTTTAAATAATTTTAAATTATAGTCCTTATTTTAAAAAAATGTTCCCCTCCTCCAGGTTAATATTTTTTGCAAATTTAATGAGTTTATTCTCTATTCCATCATTTATATGATTACTGAAAATACTAACATTGGATTCAGTACAGGCCTCTAAGGAATCTTTCTGCTACTTCACTTTAATAATGATTCTTTGACAGTTAATAGCTAACTTTAATAGCTAAAATCTTTAACTATGATTTTCTCATAATTTCCACACATATCCTGTAGTACTCTCATGAAAGTATGATTTCTAACACTACTGACATAAATCACTGTATTAAAAGAAACTCGCAAGCAAGAAAAACAAACTGCCAGATGTTTGTGAAAACAATTCAACCTTACATAGCTTTGCCATACCTTTTTCATCGCTAAATGGTCTATTATCTGGGTACAAAGCTGATTAAAGTGATGTATATGCAATCAAAGATGGTCTTTAAAGAACAAGCACCCCAGTAACTTGAAGTAGTGAGATATTCTGGAAATCTTGTAGCAGTCATTTTTTAAAATATCAAGTATAAATACGTGTGAATAGTAGAATTAGAATTGCAGAATTAAGTTGATAACACAAACAATTATTGTTTGTATCAGAATTTTAAACAATCTGCAATTCACAGGATTGATATGTTTCTCTATTTAGACATTCAGAAATTTTATTTTATTTTTCTTAAAATTATAAGACCAGTTTACTTTTCAGATATTCAACTCAAGTCACTGCCCTGTTATTGAAAACTAAAAAAAAAAACAAAAGCAAAATCCTTATTGACAACTCTATCTCCTTCAGGACATTTTAATATTAGAACAGATTTCCACTGTCTCACCCCCAAATATATGCCAAGTATTCATACATGAGAAGTAGGTTTTCAGTCTTTCCTCAATAAAGACTTTAACAAATAACTTCGTATTTTATATTTTAATGCACTGAGATTTTGAAATCACATACTAGTATTAAAAAGTCTTTATTATCCCTCCTGAAAACTTAGTGTAAGTGGCACAAACTTGTTTTTTAGGATCAAAATTCATTGCCAATGTAAATCAATAGCATTGTGTATAGAAGACCAGAGGGTTTTTCAAGATTATTTCTTAGAGTTACTGCTTTAACAGCAAGAATTGGAAGAGCAGGAAAAAAATAAATCAGTAAGTCTAGGTGTATCTGACCTTCCAACATTATCCACCTTAAGCCTTGTCAATCATTGATCCATGAAGTTGGTTTAGGATTTAATCATTTGTAAATCCTCTACTGCATTCTTATTTCTCGCTATAAGATACAGATTGACTGATTTTGATCTACATAAAATAAGAAAAGGTGGTGAGCCCCAGGCACCTCTGACGTGAGTTGCAAAGTTGCACATTTTATTGCACAAATGAATGACTAGAACTCATGGTTACAGAGTTCAGATGAAAGAAATGAAGAGGGTATTGACAGGTACTCTCTTCTTTGTGAAATCATGGTAGTTACATATTAAGCAAAGTAATCCTAGTATTAATCTGGAGGACCAAAGTCACAATTATGCAACTAAACACAATTTAGCTGTACACTAGTCTCCCAGCTAATTATCGTATCAGTTTTCTTTGGATGACAAAGACATAGGAGGAATTATTTCTCCCTTCATTACATCATCCACCAATTTCATTCCTGTTTTGATAAGATATGGCTTTCTTCTCATCAGAACAAATTTTCTAATTTGTTTGTGATCAGATGAAATAGATTTAATCCAGGTATGAAGGTAACAGAAAATAGTAAAAATAAATCAGAACGAGGAAGCAAGAATTTTGTGTGCAAGAATCAGCACTTTTTTGTTTAATTCTGCTTACATGGCCACCAAGAAAGTTATGTCACAAATCACATGCACTGCAAGTTAATCAAGGGAATATTTCTATTTATTCAAAGCACTTGCACCATATTCTGTGCAATAATCAAGTAAAACAAGACCAGATTAAATAATTGCTACCAAACTAATCTTTAGAATTGATATTCAACAAGTGATCTTAATGAGAAAAATACATAGATGAAAACTGGAGCTGAATGAGGGATTCACATAGAAACAATCTAACATTCATTTTCTCCTCTACTAATGTGCTTCATTTCTCACTGAATTTAAGAGATGTCTACTTTGAAAATGGAAAATGGGCATATTTAATTCTGGGGGTCATAAAATTCTACTAAGGCTTATTCATGCTGTATGTATTTTCCTATTAGCATTCATTTTCTAATTTTCTGGGGTTTGACAACTTTGGTATTATTTTCTTCTGTCGACTGTGAGCTGATGAGTATGAGTTTTACTGATGTCCTGGTTCTAAGTAAAACAGAACCAATTTTCTTTTCAGTAATTTTACTTTTTAGTGAAGTCTCTTCTAACTAACTTCACTCTGAAATTACAGCATGTTTTTCAGGCAGTGTTTCCTTCCAGCAGATAAGGTTTGGTGTCTATATTTAGTACCAACGGATGGTATCCAGAGAGACTCCTGTTTATAATTACTGCTATAACAACTAAGGTCAGCTCAGTTTGTTATGCTCCAAGTGGGAGGGTCGGAAGAAGAACAGCATAAAGGGGTCACACCTGTGGGGAGGAGTGAACAAGACAGGTGACCCAAAACTGACCAACAGGGTGTTACATCCCATCTGCATCATGATCAGTATAAAAGCTGAGAGATCAAAGGGGTCAGCCTCTTTATTCAGTGGCTGGTGTCGAAGGAAAACTCTCTCTATTTGTCTGCTTTTAATCCTGATCCATGAGTTCCTGACTCTAGATCTAGAATCCAGTTCCTGTCCATTGCTGAGTCCAGTCTGGGAGTTTCCCAGTACCAGCCAGTGATCTGGTCACTCATCATCCTGGGAGCTAGATATGTGTTTTGTAAATGTTGTATATATTTCATTATTTTCTTTCTAATATTGTTATATTTTTCTTTTTTATTATTTTATTATTAATAATTCATTAAAGTAGTTTAGTTTCTTATTCAACCCAGAAGTTCTCTCTCTCTCATTCTCTCTCCTCCCTCTGAAGGAAGAGAGGTTAAAGAGAGCATCTGTCATTCATTATTTGGCCAGCCCAGCCTACACAACACCAGCTGAGAACCCAGTCATACCGAATACCTTGCTAAAAAGTGTTAGTGATTTGTTTTGTATTTTATTGCAGTGTTCTTTTAGAATAAATGTCCGATCTTACTAGGTATTTCTTTTGTACTCATTTAATATTGGTTGATATATTTAAACTTTACATACACCTTTATAAAAATTTTTTCTTAAAGTGTAAAATACTCATCAATTACTGTATAAGAATAATGAGGTTCTTTGTACAAATCTGTTGCTCTGTGCTATAAGTGAGGTTATTAATGAAATTTAATCAGAATATCAATACTTTTCAACATTAAAAGTCAAATCGTCTTCTCTTATATTTTAATTTCCTTCTAAATTCTGCTTTGTAACACATTAAAGTAAAATTTAAGACAACTTCATAATATCATAATAGGGTGGAAAACAAATGTACTCGTGGCCGTGTTAAAGGCTTAATGGCCAGCAGGTATATTGATCAAGAGCATGCTGCATTAACTTAATCCTCTGTTTGGCTCTTAGCTACTTTTAAGGGGTACATCACTGGGCACTGTTTTCCTTAACCATCATGACAGTTAAATAGTGTTCTGGCCTCATAAATTCTGTTAATGTCCTGAAAATGTTGCACAATATTCACATCTCTCAGGAAATGTGCCACAAACTGAATCTGATGTACAGTGTGAATTCATGGAGTGTTTCTAAGAGACTTACCTATGTAAATTAAACTTAAGATTCATGGAAAAAATGCACATGTCTCAGAGGAGTCATTTCAAATGGCAGTTAAAGTTGTAATCTCTAGTATTTTATAGGTGGTGGGAATTTAAATGTTTAGTTTATAAAACAGTGAAGTAAAATTTAATTTAAAAGATTTTTTCCTGGGCTGAGAGTCACAGGACTAACTTTTGTTCTAATGCTGGGGAAAATTGCACTTTTAGAAGACTCCAGTGTCTGAATTTGTAAAAATATTTACTTTAGAGCCAGCCAGGCTCTGTGGGATTCAAGGTCTCAGTGTTTTCGAGCCTTGCCAGGTGCAAGGACAAGGAGGAGTAAGGCCTGGGCATTTGACCCAGCCTGGCCAACAGGGTTATTTCATACCAGGAACGTCACATTCAATATAAATTAGAAAAGTTTGCTGCGTAGCTCTCTCTCCCTTGATGGCGGCGGGTCCAGACAACTCCTTGCCCCGGAGCCGGAGCCCTGAGGCCTTCCCTTCCTCCTGAAGCCATTGCACTGGCAGTGTCCGCCATTTGCTGTCCCAGCGGGGAGCGCACGGCTTCCTGCTGAGAGAATGGGATGAGTATAATTCCTGTGTATCTTATACCAGTATCGGGATTAATACTGGTTCTTTAGTATTGTTGTTAATTATTTAGTCTTAGTCTATTAAATCTATTTATATTTCAACCCTTGTGTTTCTTTGTGGTCCCCGATTCCCCTTTCGGGGTGGGGAGGGGTCATTGAGTGATCAAATAATTGTCTAAATGACAATAGATTGTTATGGATTTTCTCAAACCATAACAGATTTTTATGTGCATATAGTATAATATTGTCACATTCCTTAGAGATTCATGTTTACATTTGCTATGTAGAAGAAAAGATGTAGATTTTCTTCTTTTTTTTTTTTTCTGTTTTCCAAAGGTAAGTGATCAATATGCTCTCTTTTAAATTGTATTTCAAAAGAAGGCTGATGCTCAAGTACCTTTATTTGTTTCTCTCTGGAAAATATTTGTCTTTTGTTAATCACAAAGTTTTAGGTCCAGATTCTCAACTGAATTAAATAGGCTCACTAAGCTGAAATCAACAAAGCCAGTGTACAACTAAGACAGCTGTGCAAGTGACAGCAAAGACTATGAGGACAAAAGAGATTCATATAAAACAGCTGCTGCATAAGCAATGTCAATCGAGGAGACATAATGGTCTATATATGGAGCTATCAAGATTAAATGATGGAGTGACAGCTATAGGGGGAGAAGTACGTATGAAAGATTACTTTAAGAAAAGCTTTAAGTGATAACTGGTCAACATTCGGGAATGCTGGAATGTATCAAAAACAGGCATTCAGTAATACATGAATACAAGGGCACCCATGAAGGCAGAGCACTGCGTTGTTAGTGAAATAAAGAATGTCACAAGACAGAGAGCTAAAATGAGATTGAGAGGCCAGGAATGCCTTTAGTTTCTGGGCAGACTGCTGTTTTCCCCTTTCTACTCAGATTCTAATAGTTTCAGGTAAAAGATTATGCACTTGCAAAGTGTCCTGCTCAATATCATCCCAGTCTTGTCAGTGTGCTTTTTTATTTCCACTAATTGTACTATTTATTACAGCTCAGTTGGTTCACAGCTGACAACATAAAAAGAATCCTCCAGTGATGGGCCTGCTGAACAGTGCCCCATGCTTCCTTCACTGCCTATATCAGAAATTAATAGAGAAACCCTATTACTGAGATGTGCTGACATCATTGATTAGGCTTCTGAATACACTAGAAAGTAAACAGAAACATTAATTTTAATTTTAAACTCCACTAGGAATTTGAGAGTAAAACAAAACTGGCTCCTGCAGAATACAAGTAGAGCTTTCTTAATGGAACAACAGCCATTTATTTTGTGGTTTCTAAGGGTCACTTCCAGAATAGATAGTAAAAGCACTTTTAAAAAATATCATTTTCCCAACAATTTGTCTATGTGATTCAAAGATACTTATTTTTGATTGGCTAGACATTGTAGAAAAGGAGAGAAAAAAACAATCTATACTTTTATCAGTCATTGTAAGGTATTGCTGACAGGTACTATTATGTTACACTCCAGTGATTTTTATACACAGAAATAATATTGGCAAACTTTAAGAACTGTGACCAAAGCCCTGGTTCTGTTAAAATCAGTGACAGTTTTACTATTTAATGAGAACAGGACAAGTTTCTACATCTTATGGTATTCACCTATGCTGGTCATATGCCAGATGTAAAATGTTTGGGTCCAGATCCTTGGCTAATGTAAATCTTAGCATAACTGAGCCGAGATCAATGAAGTCAAAGAAAGTGGAAGGAAATACAGAATAAGCAATAAAAATAAAGTAGTGGATGTGGAACAGATTCTGCTGTGGCTTGTGTAGCAGAACTTTTTTTTAAGAATTTAATATTCAAGTTTTAAGATTTCTGCAGAATCAGGTGGTTCCTTGGTTATAGATATTGGTAATGCCCAGTATTGATACAATTCTGTTGTTAGTATCTCAGGTTCTGCTAACTATCTTGTACACTCCACTTTTTGGACAAAGAGTTTTGTCAGACGCTTCTTTTGTCACATAATCTGGCTATGACAATATCCTACCATCTTAGAGTATGTTGTGTTTTTTTCTCTTACATTGTGTTTTCAATCCATCTTAATTGATTAATTTTTGAATTTGACAAGACAGGCCATGTTTGGAATAAGCTGCTTCTGTATTTCTCATTTTGTCATTTTTGTTATATTGTCTTTATTTCTCCTTTTCACCTGTTTATTTTTATCGAAAAAATCCTTTATGATTCCTTCCATTATGCATGGATCACCTTCCTCTAAAGCTTCTAAAACTGATCACTCTTTTTTCCTGACAGTGTTGTAGAAATTACGTCAAGTAAAAATAATCACAGGATATTTTAGATCTTCACATACTATGCATTCCAGTCCTATATTCCAGCTACTCCTCATCTTCTCATATGCATAAGGCACTATAGTTCAAAATAATTTAGTAATTTCATTAATGTCAATTGATTAGACAACAAAAGACAAAAAGTGTTTTCACACCTGTAAAGCAAAAGATGATGCGGCAATGAGGACAGTAATGAAGTTTGTGATGTGTCTTTATGGAGTAGCAGTGTGAAATACTGACAATTTGGCAGGGAATAATATTGTGGACAATTACGATATGACATAAAGATAATCCGTGTTGAATCCTTTTTCATTTAAAATAGTTTTGCATTTTAGTCTGCTCTTGCAGATTTTGGTTCTCCTTTGAGGAGCAGGACGGAGAGATCAGAAATGGAGTGCTTGAAAGAGTGACTATAATTGGCTTTTTCTGCCATTTTTGTCATTCCAGTTATTGAGTGTCATCTCTTTTCTCCCTTTTTCAAGAGGTCATTGAGAATGACTAGGAACTAGTTATTCTACTACTGAAGACAATGTATAGAATCATGTAATTATGATCTGATAATTGTTATGTATGCTAGTTATTGTGGCAGCCATGGAAATGTGAACGTGGCCTTTTGTGGCCTTTTGTGAATGGTATGATCTCATGACCACCGGTCTCATTCTTCTCTCCTTCTCTTTATCTCCCTAATACAACTTTTGTCACATTGAATGTGCTTGGCATATACTCTCAGGAAGTATGTTTTCTTTGGAGTACTTACTACATTTGGGTTATTTGATACACATAGTGTGAGATGGCGTTTTATCATACTAGGACTAGAAGGCATAACTTTTAAGGAGGGATTAAGGATATTAAGTTTGTTCAACCGAGGATATTAGGTTTGTTCAGCTTAGAGAAGAGGGATGAAGACTGATGTCTACAACTTTGTCATGAGTGGGAGTGGAGAGGGAGCTGCATTTCTCTCTGATGTCAGGTGACAGGATATAAGGGAATGGTTTAAAGCTGCAGCAGGGGAAGTTCAGATTTGATATCAGGAAAAAGCTCTTAACTGAGAGATTGGTCAAGCACTGGAACAAGCTCTTCTGGAAGGTGGTCATGGCCCCAAGCCTGTCAGTGTTTAGGAAGTGTTCAGACAGCACTTTTAGACATATAGTTTAACTTTTAGGTTGCCCTGTGGCAGGGACCCTCGTGGATCCTTTACAACTCATGGTATTCTGTGATTTTACAATAGCTGTAGAGAAACCTGAACATCAAGCCTGAACCTGGAAAACTATCACTTCATGAAACTACATACTCTATGAGTGCTTTCCCCCACCCTGTAAGTAAATGTTTATGCTGAAGTACCATCTGACATTTCATAAAGCTGTAGTATCTCTGCTTGACTGATAATGTCAGAGAATCCATCACTCAGATTAAAAATGGTGAATTATTCATTAGGATTCAGAACTCCTCTCATGGTTCAAAACAACTTTGATGACTTTAGCAAATTAAAAGCAAAGCATTTGGATTCCAGTTATATCCCTGTATCTTAGAGTTGTATGGTATATACATGCTGTCAGTGAACCTAATGGTTATGGCAACCTTTACGGTACTTTCTTAAAAAATACAGTTAAGTTTTATTGATACAACATACGCAAGATGCAATACACAGCATCTTTGTTTACAGCAGAAACCATAATTGGCTAGTGATTGCTTATTATATAAAAAGCCTGATTATCTCATATTAAGAGGTAAGAGCATGGAAATGATTGATGTAGCATAGAGTTAAAGAAAAAACACGGGCACTCTCAGAGGCCTTGCAAATCTTTGTGTACTTCATCTGTTAAATGCATAGAACTTCTAATGAGTCATGATTCCTTTTAGATAACGATTATAGATATGCATCAGCACTTTCCAATACAGGATTATGCTAAATGTTTTTTTTGTTATAAAAAACTCTCTACAGTTACCTTTCTGGTACTGTAGCTGGTATTTAATTAAAAATAATTAGTGTAACAAGCTATGTATTTTTAATTGTTGATGCCCAAATTATTTTAAATTCAAGGTTAATGAAGATTTTGGATTCACTTCAAGGCAAATAATGACATATGAAGTTTTCATTCCATTGTTATTCAGTTAATAAATATAGTATTTTGATTTTTTTAATGAAGATTTTAAATATTAATGATTGACATAGAGACAATTCCATCACACAACCCTTTAGGTCCCTTTTCTTGTGAGACTCCATCACCAGATGTTTTTATTCAATTTCCAACGATTTTTCAATTTTAAGAAAGATGTGTTCCAGTTACAGTAAAGGATTAACACTTCTAATTGTTTACAGAATTCATGTGTAATTCCCAAAACAACCATTTTTTACAAAAGATTTGTGTTTTTTCAGCAGTTACCAAAACTACATTTTTTTTCTACCAATGGGTCAGATGCCTACTTGGCAGTCATGAGACCTGGAATAGCTGGTAGGGTGAGAACCTTTACAAATTAAATAGAGTATTTTGAAAAGCACTCTGTGCCCTATACAACTTACCTTAATCAGTTAATATCTAGTTAAACAAAGAAGAATATCTGAGAATATTTTACAGAGCTTAACACAAGTGGGATATCAACTACTCTATGCACCTTTGGGCATTAGGAAAAATGGTCACAGCACCAAGCCTGTCAGAGTTCAAGGAGTGTCTAGATGACGCTCTTAGGCATATGGTTTAGTTTTAGGTAGTCCTGTGAGGAGCAGGGAGTTGGACTCAGTGTTCCTCATGGGTCTCTTCCAACTGGAGATATTCTATGATTCTAGGATTCTGTGATTTCCAGAATAAAGAAAAGTCCAGAAGGTTTTTTCTTTCCATTTTAAAGAACCAGTGAAAGTGTTTTTTCTGCCATTATCTTCCAATATTTAAATATTATTATTCTTTCCCCTAATCTAACAGTAGTTCTTTGTTAAATAACTTTTGTTAAAGTTACCTTATTTGTACAGTCACCGTGATGACAAATGATCTAAAAGTCTATATTCTCTGTGGCAAATCTGATGCCAGAGGTTTTTTAGGTTTTTGGGTTAGTTTGGCGGGGCTTGGGCTTGGGTGGGTTTGTTGGGTTCTTTTTTCATTGGCTTTTCTTTTTGGTACACGGATGATATAGTTTTTTGGTAGTTTTAATCCGAAGGGGAAAATACTTTCAGCAACTGACTATTTTCTAGAACCTGATTGTGGTGAACAACTAGCACTTTGCCTATGTGGATAAAGGGCATTAGCTCTTTATACTAGGTTATTAACTCTGTAAAGGAAAGAAGAAAGTAAAATTATTTCTTTAAATAAGTAATTAAATGTATAATGTTAATATAAAAATATCTAAAGGATAAGAAAAAAGAACTAGAGCGATCCCTCAAGGAACTCTTTTTCTTTAAGATACACTAGAAAGGAAGAGCTTCCATTTCACAAAGTATATTTAGGAAGTTGAAGCATTTTTCAGCAAACATCTTATAGGTCATGTACTGTCATAGCTGATTTAAAAACAGGTGAAGATTAAACTATTTGTACTTATCAAAGAGCATGTATATTTCTTATGACTTAATTCCCATTTCATGAAAACTGAATCAGTCAGAAGGAGAGTCAAACATATTACTGTGCTAGTCTATGTGATGTGCTGGCAAGTGCTTATGGGAATCGTTTGTTAAAACATCAGCAAAGTAGGTTAGGGTAATTTCTCACCTCCTTTTGGAAGTCACGTAGTTTCTGTCCCATAATAATTATCACTGGTGGGTTTTTTGACTCAACTGTTAGTCATAGACAAGAATCCTCCTCTTGATATTGAATAATAATTGAGAGCTGATAGAGAAGATCCTTGACTGTGAAGGTAAGAAGTCTATTTCTAGTCTGCTGTCAGAAAAGCAGACTTAGAACAGTGTTAAAAAAAGGGTTCTAAAGTTCAAGTGACAGACTAGGAAAAAATCTTTGCATTAGCTTTTTGGCTGGTAATCAGAAAGGCGTGATAGCATTTCATGAAGGTAAATGGAAAGAATGTTTTAGATAACCAAGATGAGAGATGATGCACAAGGTTACTAGTGATGTGGACCCATAGAAAGGATATCTTTGAGCCATTATGCAAAAGAATCTGGCTAAGTGAATCGGTTGGATGTGAGAATCTAGAGAAGAGCCCAAGCCTGAGCTGACACCCAGTTAAAGGCTTATGATACAGTTGTGCAAAATGATTAATTAAAAAAGCAGGCAAATTTTAGGGTAAAATGTGGTTAAAAAAAGAAAAAGAACATCAGCAAAGACAAAGAAAGTTACATTATAACATTTCAAAATGAAGCATATGGAAGACAGCAGGTAATTGCATTGGAAAAAAAACCCTGAATTCTTTTCTTACTTTTGTATTTATTCATAGCTTTTTTTAGAAAATCTTTTTATTCTGGTGCTTTTGATTTTTATTTTTTTGGGGAGGGGGGGTTTGTTTGTTTTTATTTTTGACATAGGAGGGAAATGTCACCAAAGTGAATTGTCTTTGTTACCCTCTAACTCTACATATGATGTACACACATATTATAACACCAAGACAGATCACTGGAAGAGGGACTTTTGTGGCAGGTGTGATCTGTAACCCAAATCAAAGAAATTTGTAGGAGTAACATGTAAGACAGTGCTATACTTATAAATAAAAGGAAAACTAGGCAAAAGTTGCAGCCTTACACTGTGTCAGCACATTTCTTATTAAAAAGGAAAAGATTAAAGAACATGAGTTAAATAATTATGAAAGTTTAACAGGAAGAATAATTGAGTGAATGAAATCAGGAAATCTTGAGATATGTTTATTTTACTGAATGTATTCTGTTTCTAATATCCAGGGGATTAAACTGTAGGTGCTTTGGTCCTCAAACCAGACAGTATAAACATTTAAGTGACATGAGAATACAAAATGTTGTCTTCTTCATCAGGATTTTTATTCATGTACCTAGGTTTTCCTGTGGATTTTCGTACAGAAGTAGAGTATATACTGTTTAATTTTGCAAAAGAACAATTAAAAAAAGATCAGAGTGGTTAGAGTTGGAAGGGAAACAAACTAGATTTTCTATGGATTGATGTAGGCTTCATATTCATTCAAAATGAGGTTTCACTGAGCTGGAAATTATGAAATAATTGAAAAGTCTGGTTAGTTCATTTGATTCAGGTGGGAAGAGATTACACAATCAGTCTCCTCTGGCTGTCAGAAAGAGTTCACAGATAAAGGATGGAGGTGAGAAATAGACTGACAAACATATTTCGTTTCCCTGAAGAGATCACAGCTGTGGTATGACAAGAGAATTGAAAGGGCAGGGATTTTAAAGTCTCCTGTTTAATTTCCATATCTTGAGCAATGTTCTGTTTTCCCCCTACATAAATGGCTGCTTCTGATGTTTTAAGGCTTAAGTGTTTTAGTGAACAGAACAATAGTCCTATAATGTCCTCAAAGGGGTCCATTTTTTGATATCACAAGTAATCCTACATCTGTGAATTTCATACACAAAGTAAAGATGGATATTGGTTTTGGGGGTTTTGGTTTATTTTTTTCACTGGTGTGTTCGATTAACCTTGGCTGGCTTTCAGATGCCCATGAAGTGACTCTTTTCACTCCTCCTCCTCAGCAGAGAAGGGGGAGAAAATAAGATGAAAAACTCGTGTAAGATAAAGACAGTTTAATGTAAGAAAGCAAAGACTGCAAACAGAAGCAAAGCAAATGAACAAAAAAAGACTTATTCTCTACTTTCCATCAGTAGGAGATGTCCAGCCACTTCAGTTTCTTCAGAAGACAAGCACCTCAGCAATGAAATCCCCTGTGCCCCTCCCCTCCTCCCCCTCCCCTTAGCTTTTATTGCTGAGCATGATATCATATGGTTGGGAATATCCTTGTGGTCAGTTTGGGTCAGCGGTCCCAGTCATGTCCTCTCACAGCCTTTTGCTCCCTCGCAGCCTCCTGGCACACCTAGACACACGTGTGTGCGCATGTGTGACAGCCTGGACACTTCACTAGCACGGCTCAGCAATTTCTAAAACATTGGTGAATTGTCAACACCGTTCCAGCTACAGCTACAAAGCACAGCACCATATGGGCTGCTGTGGGCAAAGTTAACCCCATCCCAGCCAGACCCAATACAACTGTGTACATGCATATCTGTCAATTCATGTTTGATTTGGCAGAGACATCCTTCTAAAAGGCAATCTAAAGAAGTGGGAGGAGTAATAAATACATGTAAGGAGGACTAGGCAAGCATATAGCTTCTGAAAACATTGCACTAAATTCCGTGATCACGCGGCTAAGAAGCAATTGTGTTTCTACAGCAAACATTTCAACCTAAACTTTACTATAGTCTTTGCACTAAAAAAAAAAATTAAAGATCAGTCTTTAATGATGCATGTCCTAGACCAGAGGTATAATTTTCTCCCAGATCTCACAAATTGTTTTCTTTTATTACAAGTTCCTAAAATATATTGAATATTTCTTTGTTTAAATCAGATGTAAATTATTACAAAAGCCTGTCCAGGGCTCCAAGCACCCTCACACAATTAATCATACAATAAATGCAATTAAATTCCCAGCAGTCTAAAACTGATTTTGCAAGAATGAAATTAGTAAATCAATCAGATACCAACACTCTCTATTGATTGAGGAACCAAACTAACATCATTCCACAGAGAACCTGTCACATAGATCTATATTTTAGTATGCCTGGGAAATCATTTGATTTGGCCTCTTTTTTTTCTTAATATATACAAAGACACCCCCCCTCATATTATCGCCCTTTCTTCTCTTTAGCGTGGTGATTTCGCATCATCTCAAGATACTCCATACTATGCAAAATATTTGCTTTTGTCACAAAATTAAGTTAAACAATAATTTTATCCAATTTAGAAGATAAATAACATTATGATTTGTGGTATTGCATTTGACAGACAGGACATATCTCTATGACAGAAACATATATGATGAAAACATATATCTATGTTTTCATTAAAAAGCAAAAAAAAAAAAGCCACAAAAAAACCAAACCTACTTTCTTTCCATGTAAATGCAGTCTTTTCAATCAGAAAAACCCTCTACAGGGATCTATGTTAGTTAATGGTATGAGAATATTTCTTTTGCAGTCTGAAAATCATCTAAAACTATGAATAATAGGAAAAAACAGAAATATCACTTTAGTCAATTTCTTCTCTCGCTTCTCTGAGGGAAAATAACCATAATCTCTCTTTTGGTCATGGCCATATATCCCAGCATTACTCCACACATTAAGGGCCTCATTTTGTCTGCATTGTAGGACATATGGGACAAGCAAGTGGTGTCCAAGGAACGGAAATGTGAGAAAAAAGAGAATACTAGAATATGGAAAGAACTCCGTGAAAGAAGCAGCAGAGCTGTAGTATGCTGTAGATGCCCAAAACCAGACTTTCTAGAGTCATTCCAGAATCATACAAGGACTCCAGGATAAACTGTTGCATGTTGGTGCAAACTACCTAATTTAGATGAACTGTTTTACTTGAGTCCATACATTTTATTATTGTTATGCTAGCACCTAAAATTAGCCTTGCTCATTTTAGCAATGAGACTCAGGAAACAAAAGCAGCAAGGCAGAAAACAGAGAGAGAGAAATAATATTTCAATGTTTCACATAATCTTGTGAGATATTGCAGTTTTGAATATTCATGTAAGGGCATCAGCTCCCTTACAGTGTTTATAAGGGTCATTGGAAACCTTTGGAAAACATAATTAAAATTGCTAACTATTTTATTTTTAAGGTTATGAAAATGATCATTGATTCAATGGTAAAATATCTTCTGGGACAAAGGAATTAATATAAAGAGCTAATTTCTTAGTCCATATAAAAACTCCTAACAAATCTCCTCAGTAAGGAATGCTTGGAAGAGTCAAGATTTATTAATATACGGATTTTAAGAAATATATTAAAAGTAATTGAAAATTGCAAACATGGTAAAAATTTACATTGAAGCTGATTTTTTTTATTGCTAATTAAGTATGAAAAGTTAGACAATGGCATACTGAACTTTCAAATACACATTACAAGTCAGGATGCTTTAGAAAGTCCACTCAGGTTTAAAAAGGGCACAGTGAAAGTGGTACACAGAATACTGTTACTATGACAGAAAGTACACATCCCAACACTTTAGGCCACTTTGGTTTATGCAAAAAAAAATCATGTATTTGTTGAAAATCAACATATAAGGATCTTCAGAGAATTACCTCAGTGTCTATTAAATAGTTCAACATACCTTTTATGTACTCACAATTTATATTTCCACATATGACATTAATATAAGCCCGATTATCTATCACCCTGCAGGAATTATGTGTATGCAAAGTTAAAGAGAGATTCCATGCAGCTGATAGTGGTTTGTACACTATTATCATGCTATAAAAAAACCTGAACTCTACCTTATACTAAAATTTTAACATGAACATGTATTATGGATTGTATGATACACTTCACGAACATGTCTTTGCAAATTTTTGGATGAGACCATTGTATATGCAGCTGTGTATTATTACATAGCAAGATAGTCAAATGTGTTTACAAAATGCACATGATTCTATTATTCTTCTATGTCTATCATGAGGTTATTTCTTTTTGCCTCTACTTCTTTCTGAATTCTCCTTAACTTGAATTTCTTTTAGAATAGCTTTCAACTCTTTCCTGTTTTACCTCATAGCTACTCATTCTAAGAGCTGTTCTAAAAACAGAAATGGTGTGTACAGTGAAAGGAAGTCTGCCTGTAATTATTGTTGTAACAAGGGCTCTGTCATGAGTAACTTTGTCTAAAGGTTATTTTATCTTTATTTTTTTCAGAAGGTCAAAGGGGATTGTCACTTCTCACATAATTCTTGAAACTAACTTAGTATTTGCCTCCTTCAGCCATTATCACAGACATTTAAAACCCGGTTCTTGTTGAAGGTCTTAATGACATTTACAGAATAGAATTATTACCTAAAGTGATTCATTCAACTGAAAATAAAAAAAAAAAATCAACCAAACCAAAAAGGAATTGTGGGTAATCAACAAATACTTGAGCAAAATTGTGTGTAGTTTAACATTACCTCCAAATTTTAAAAATGACTAAGAAGATGACTAAGGACGAAAGTGGGAGAGGCTAGTGATGGTAGAACTTCAGCTGAGATGAGTTTTGAATCCTCAAAGGTTTCTCCCTCTGCCTAAAGCTTTTCCTGTGGGTACTGATTTTTATTGTCTTCTTGTAGGCAATTGTCTTCTTTAACAACTGCATGCTATTTCTAGTGATCCTTGTCTTTGTCATTTTAGCAAATATTTTCCACATGTCAGAGTTAAGGAGCCCCTGGACAATGCCCTCAGTCATACGTTTTAGGTAGTCCTGCAAGGAGCAGGGAGTTGGACTCAGTGATCCTTATGGGTCCTTTCCAGCTCGAGATATTCTATGATATGTTATTCTATCAAAAACTCTACTGATTTTTTTCATTTTATTTTTTATTTTAGTGGAAAATCCTTGGTTTTTTCTGTTTTGTTTTTTCTCCCCATTTTGTGGAAAATCCATGTTACATTTTCCTGGTCTTTTTTTTTCTTCTTTTTCCTTCAGTCTGTAAATTCTGCCACAGACTAAGTTCTCTTCAATTTTTGTGCAGTCATCTACTGTCACAAGGCACTACTCTAGCATCAAAATGCAGATGCTTTATTCATGCTTTATTTCTCCCACCAGACACTTGTAAAGTGAAGATGACAATTTGCTATGAGGTAAGCCCTTATGTTCAGTTTGTGGAGGCATTATATTTGCCACCCTCCAGATCTGAAAGCCCTGTTTTAAGTAAGATATCACTCACTACGGTTAAGAGAAACCATTTAATCCTTTAGAATTCATGAGCATATATATGGTCCTAATGATTTTCTCTGTAAGTTGTGTTTTAGCATTTCATTTTCAGAAACATTTTATTTCCACACCTCCTCTAAGTTACCTGTAAAGGTTTCCAATATGGGAACTTTCTCAGTTCCACAGTTAACTAAGAGGCGAAGAATAAATTTAATTATTATGGTATTATCTTTTTTGACTATTCTTTATCTTAATAATATATGCTTTTAAATTAGGCTTATGTTTATTCTTCTGCCATCTATGTGGATTCTCAATGTTCATTTCCAGATACTGTTGTATTTTTAAAAATTGTCAGGTGTATAAATATGGGACAATCCTTATTCTGACTGAGCGCTTTTCTGAAAATTCACACCAGAGAAAGAATATTGTCACTGAGAATGCCTTGGGGAAACTATTTCTTCCTCATTACCATGCAAATATTCCTTATCCCTGAGAGGGTGAGCGGGTTACTGTGAAAGGGAGAGGAATTTCTACTCAAAGATTTAATAAGTTAAGGGATTTTTTTGAAGACTTTCTTGCTACTCAAACTGATTTTTAATTTTGGCAATTTTCATATTATGAAGGTGACCTCTTTTAACTACATTCTGCTGCCAGGGGCTCCCTCAAAAAATGGCTAGTTTATTACAGGGAAGATTTCTGAGAGCTTTCACATCAGGAAAGGCTAATTCTTTGAAAAGCTGGGAATCACTGGAAAAATACCCTATCTGAAGTACTTTAGAATTTAGTAAGGTTTGCTACTGTCATAGAGACCTTGAAAAAACCTGTGTGATGCTCTACCTTCATATTTTAAAACAAGTAGCTATTGAAAAGTTTCTTGAAACTTTAATGTTTGGTTTAGATTCTGATCATCTCAGATCCTTGGGAAATTAAGATTGTGTCTCAACTCTCATTACAAATTACAGTGCCACAAAAGTTTAATTAATTAAACATTAAAAGGTTTTTTTTCATTGAGTCCACATTGTGCTTTCTATGAATATTTTATGTGATGGTTATGGATTTGGATCAGTGCTCTCTCAAACTATCATCTTACTTCAGTCAAAATGAGTGGGTTTTATCTCCACTGTCCTTTGACTTGATGATGCACTCCAAGCATTTACTACGAGTACCATATTAGTATCTATACTTCTGTATCTTATGTAGGACTTTATATTCTCACGTTTTCTTCAGAAGCTGACTTATAATAATATCAGTATTTAAATATTTTGATTTTTTCTTTTTTTTTTTTTTTGGTTTTCTCAACCTTTATGCAGTTTCCTATCTAAATTGAAGTATTCTGAATACATTTTTTCCTGTAAGAGTATTTTTCCTCCATTTTTGGTACCAATGCTATTTTTAATTATAATTGTTTCTCCTTTTTATTTCATGGCCATCCAGGTTCAGATCACTCACCGTTCTAGATTCAAGAATCATAGAATCATTGAGGTTGGAAGAGACCCTTGGGATCATCGAGTCCAACCATCTACCCTACTCTACAAAGTCCTCCCCTACACCATATCCCTCAGTACCGCAACTAAACGTCCCTTAAACACATCCAGGGATGGTGACTCAACCACCTCCCTGGGCAGCCTATTCCAATGCCCGACCACTCTTTCTGTGAAAAAGTCCTTCCTAATGTTCAGTCTAAACCTACCCTGTTGGAGCTTGAAGCCATTCCCTCTCGTTCTATCGTTAATTACCTGTGAGAAGAGACCAACACCAACCTCTCTACAGTGTCCTTTCAAGTAGTTGTAGAGAGTGATGAGGTCTCCCCTCAGCCTCCTCTTCCTCATACTAAACAGTCCCAGCTCCTTCAGCTGCTCTTCATATGATTTGTCTTCTAGGCCCTTCACTAGTTTCGTTGCCCTCCTCTGCACTCGCTCCAGCACCTCGAGATCTCTATTGTATTGAGGTGCCCAGAACTGGATACAATACTCGAGGTGTGGCCTCACCAGTGCCGAGAACAGGGGCATAATCACCTCCCTACTTCTGCTGGTCACACTATTTCTAATACAAGCCAGAATGCCGTTGGCTTTCTTGGCCACCTGGGCACACCGCCGGCTCATATTCAGCCGCTTGTCAATTAGAACCCCCAGGTCTCTTTCCTCCAGGCAGCTTTCCAGCCACACTTCCCCAAGCCTGCAGCGCTGCATGGGGTTGTTNATCATCAATAAAGACGTTAAATAGAAATGGTCCTAACACTGAGCCCTGAGGCACACCACTAGTGACCGGCCGCCAGCTGGATTTGAATCCATTGAGCACCACTCTTTGGGACCTTCCAGTCAGCCAGTGCTTGATCCAGCAGATCGTATGCTCGTCCAGGCCGTGTGAAGCCAGTTTTTCCACCAGATTTGTATGGGGGGCAGTGTCAAATGCTTTTTGAAAATCCAGGTATACAATATCAACAGCCTTTCCCTCGTCCAATAATCTGGTTATCTTGTCATAGAAGGAGATCAGGTTCGTCTGGCAGGACCTGCCTTTCATAAACCCATGCTGACTAGGCCTGATCCCCTGGTTGTCCATTATGTGGGTTTTGATGGCATTCAAGATAACCTGTTCCATGACTTTCCCTGGTATCGAGGTTAGGCTGACCGGTCTATAGTTTCCTGGATCCTCCTTTCTGCCTTTCTTGTAGATGGGTGTTACATTTGCCACCCTCCAGTCCATTGGGACCTCTCCAGTCAGCCATGANCCATCCGGTCCCATAGACTTGTGTGCATCCAAGCGGCTTAGCAGGTCACTGATCTCTTCCTCTTTGATAGTGATGCTCACTTTCTGCTTCCCCTCCCTGTCTCCTAACTCATGGGGCTGGGTGTCCAGGGAACAGCTAGTTCCACTGCTAAAGACCGATGCGAAGTAGGCATTGAGCACCTCAGCCTTTTCCTCATCCTTTGTGACTATGTTTCCCACTGCATCCAACAAAGGAGGGAGATTCTCTCTATTCCTCCTTTTGTTGTTAATGAATTTGTAGAAACATTTTTTATTATCCTTAACAGCTGCAGCTAGGTTGAGCTCTAGCTGCGCTTTAGCTCTCCTTATTTGCTCCCTACATAGCTTTGTTACATTTTTAAAGTCTTCATGAGAGGCCTGCCCCCTCTTCCAAAGGTCATAGACTCTCTTTTTGTTTTTGAGATCCAGCAAGAGATCCCTGTTAAGCCAGGCTGGTCTCCTACCTAAGAATGGTTACAGACAAACTTTTCCCAAGAAGGGTCCTTAATGAAGGTATATTTGTTCTTAAAAGTTAATGTGCAAATGTAATAACATTTTCAGAAGACACTCAGTAAGCTACTAGGTGAGAAAAAAATTCATCTGACAAGATTTTTTGAGATTTTACATTTATTTGTTTCCTTGAATAAAATGGAGAATTGCAATTCATTTTAATTGTAAAGCAAACAGAAGGCCAACAGTCAATGCCTGTGTTAAGGGGGTAACTACTTTCATTGTAGTATTAAGCAATGAGGCTTGATACCAGCCACATTACCTAGGTAAGTGCTACAGTCTAACAACAGTTGCAGAGGGATGATGTCCTCATTTTTTTATCTAAAAATCTTTTATGTCTCTGCCATGGAAATTGCATGTTTCCATGATATTTTATAGTTTTCACCACCATTTTCTTTTTGTCTTATCAAAATAAATTTCTAGACAGCTGCAATCCCATTCGGTTAAGCTCTTACATGATATGAAATAGTAAGGCATCTTCTAGTGAACTAGACAAGGTGAGTAAAGTGCACAGAGAGATTATATCTATACAATTAAACTCACCAGGACAAGGTTGTGGGCTTAAAACTGAAATGGAGTTCCTCATACTGTTCAACTGTTAAGGTGGCCTCCAGCACAGCTTTGGTGCAGGTCAATCAGCTCCGTCCAGACAACCTGTGCCAAGTATGGATTTTAATAAAGCTGTGAACAGCTTTCTGTACATGTCTGCACTGCTCTCAGGGGTATAGTGGTATAGCTGTGCTATGCCCCGTGGGCTTCTCAGCCAAATAGTTGCTGGCCTGATAATGTAAATACAACAAAACAAATACTGTTAAATGCAGTTTTTCTTGCAGTTGGAGTGTCCTCCCACTGCAACAGCAGATTTCCTGGGAAAAGATTTAGCCATCTTAGGTTCTGTCACAGATTCTGGGTTTAAACTTATCCGGACTACCAACAAGATTTCAGTATTTTATCTTCTCAAGATTTCCACGAGGTAAATAAACACTGTTAACTGCATTTCGCAGATAAGGAACTAAGGAACAATGTTAATAGTTTTGATAACTGAGCAAGTTACTGGAGAGTAACAGGTAATCCCATGAAAGTTCTCCCTTACTTTATAGAGTAACTACACAAGTGCATGCTCTTGCTCGGCAGAGCTGAGGTAGTTTACAAGGAGATATCACATGTTGCACTCTGAGCTTCCTTTCTGCACCCTCCAGCAGCAGGAGTAAGAGGAAAGCCAATCCTCTCCCCAGATCTTGAACTTCTTAATTGTAATCTGGACGGCAGTTAGTAAACTCAGTAGTAGGAAGCAGTAACAAACAAGCACGATATAGCAAATAAACCATTTCTTCAACTGTCAGCTGCAGCTGAAGCAGCAATGACCAAGTTTAGTGCAGCATCTGAGAAATCAGCTGTCACTGGATGGTGGTTTTAGCTAATGGCTCTGACCTTACTTGGAAAATGTTTGAGCAAACTCATGCATGCAGAGGTCAAGCCAGGCCTGATGGACCATGTCTGACTGAGTTCAACTGCATCCCAGGACAAACCCAAAGTTTTGTTTGTGTTGCTTTGGGTTTTTTTCCATAATTACATGCCAAGATTTTTATTTGGTCTGTACTAGATTAGAATCGTGTGGGTAAACAATAAGCCAGCATCATTTCAGCGAAATAATAATTTCTGCCTCTCTACTCTTCTCCAAGCAGGCCTTTCCTGCAGATGACACGTCTTTCTGTAAGAATCAAAGCCTTCTAACCAGGTTTAAAAGTAAATCTCTACTCTTTGGCTGAAAAAGTGCTTGACAGAGGTTGGTGTATTTGCAAATATTTGGTATTTGGTTTAATTAACAAACACATTTCAGTCTACAATCACCTGAGCTCTGGTGAAGTGACTCAAGGATCAAGTATAATCCATATCAGTCCCATATACCTCTGGCCTTTCTCACCTTTATGAACAGACCACGTGTTCAACAGTCTTTCTGATCACATCCACTCTGTCTTATCTAAAATAAAGTACATTTGCATATGAATTTTGTGTGGCTTCTGCTTTCAGCACTTCACACATTTATTTATTCCACTGAATTTGTTTCACCTCTTGGAAAAAAAGAAATATTCACATAAGAAATGCAATTACTGTTGTAGTGCCTAAACAATGCACGTGTCTTCAGAGCTAATAAGATAAGCAATGAATTGATTTTTTAACAACCATAACTAAACTACTATTCTATGTTATAAACTGTGGAAAAACATTTACACAAAATTTTCTCTGGGTCTCACTATCTCCACTTTAATTTATGCAAGTAAAATATGATAAAATGTTCAGCTTTTCTTCACAGATTCCAGTGAGACTGCAAGTATTCAAACCAAACTGAATGAATGAACAAATGATTAAAATCTCCAAACAGAAAATGAATATATTAATAATATTTTCTTAAAATTAATTTATGTAAAATAAACTTTGTATCATCATCTTCATTATCACTATGATACTGCCTTTATATTACAGAGTATCATTGTGATAATAATATTTTTATGGAACAAGGGAAACAGCACTTCTTTTGTATAGGACAGAAAAGGATGACACTTTAAATATTCAGAAAATATAAATTAATAGGAATAAATGGAACCGTATTCCAGTTATTTGGATTATCCCTTTTCCTTATGTCACGATGGAGATCTTAAATGCCATAAAATCATTTTGTTTTTTTGTTGGGTAAAGAATGAAAAGATATCTTTAATGGTTCATATGAATCTAGAAAGATTTTGTCAAATGCCCATCCAAAGATAGGTTCTATTTTATGTATAGTTTCTCATTTTAAACCTCTCTCTCATGCTTCTAGTGTTTTCTTATCCTTTTCTGGGCATTAGTAACAAATTTTAAAAATATAGCTTTATTAAGTATTCAGGGAAAGAAGTAACATCAATGAGCATACTAGTATTATAATATTATTCCATATTATTTTCTCTCCACTTAGTAGAATTTAACAGGTGAAGTATTTTTGACAGTCACTAGGTTGTGTGAGTTGCCCGCAATGTTAGCTAGTTTTAATTTCATAGCAAAGACTAGTCACCACTAATTTTGAGAAAACTAAAGCAGGGTATGTCCTTAGTAACTTCAATATTTCTATGTATTTCCATGAATTGTAGGATATATCGTGAGCAGAGAATGGGAAAACTTGTCTTCAGCTTTTTCATTGTCTTTGCTAATGTAAAAAGAGTAAGTTAAAAAAAAAAACCCTCTCATGTTTTTTGTCTCCCTGTGTCATTATGAGGACCGTTTCCAATTCCAGAACCTTACAGTAGGCACAAGACAAATTCTGATATGAACTAACTTTCACTCAAAGGACCTGGAATGTGACCTTATCCAAAAAGTCAACAATGGCTACATGCTTTCATCTAATGCACAGGCTTCCTGATATGTTTGCAAATGTAAAGGTTGAATATGATGCTCAAACATTGTAGCATTTTACACAAAAGCACACACAACATTTGGAGGGAGTACATTTTACAGTTCTTGAAACTTGAAAATGGCAGATGGGAGATGGCTTTTCATCTGTTAAGGCAGCACTGTCGTTTCCAAAGTGAGGAGACATTATAATTCTGTGGAAATGTCAAACTTCCTAAGAATTTTCAAGAAAACAATTGATTTTTATTCTTTCACAATTGTTCAATTTTTATTTCAAAGTACTTCTTTTGGAAGGATCGGAAGGCTATACAGAGAGATCTGGACAGACTGGATCAATGGGCCAAGGCCAATGGGATGAGGTTCAATAAGGCCAAGTGCCGGGTCCTGCATTTTGGTCACAACAACCCCGGGCAAAGCTACAAGCTGGGGGAGGAGTGGCTGGAAAGCTGCCCAGCAGAAAAGGACCTAGGGGTGTTGGTGGACAGCCGGCTTAACATGAGCCAGCAGTGTGCCCAGGTGGCCAAGAGGGCCAATGGCATCCTGGCTTGTATCAAGAATAGCGTGGCCAGCAGGAGTAGGGAAGTCATCGTGCCCCGGTACTCGGCACTGGTGAGGCCTCACCTCGAGTACTGTGTTCAGTTTTGGGCCCCTNCTGCCCAGGGAGGTGGTGGAGTCACCATCCCTGGAGGTATTTAAGAAACGTGTAGACATGGCTCTTCAGGGCATGCTCTAGTGCCCAAGATTATTGGTTTGTGGTGGGGTGTTGTGGGTCGGGTCGTGGGTGTGGGGTTTAGTTGGTGGGTGGTGTTTTTGGTGGTGTTTGTTGGTGAGGTTTGTGTTTTGTTTTGTGTGGTGGTTTTTTTTGTTTGTTTGTTGTTTTTGTTTTTGTTTTTGTTTTATGTGGTTGGACTCGATGATCTCAGAGGTCCCTTCCAACCACTAAGATTCTGTGATTCTGTGATTTTTTCCTTATTTTTTTCTTTGTGTGTTCTTATCAAAACATACCCAAAGATTATTAGAGATTGGTGAGGCTTTTTATTTCATAGTGGTGCAAACTGAGGTCTTGTACTCAAAAGTCAAGCTATGCTTCCTCTTTAGTGTTGTATAGTGACAGGGCATGTGAATATCTAATTACTTGATTCTTTTTATTAATATATGACAAGTCTTTTATATATTAAGCTAGACAACAGACACTGACATAGCCCACATGGAGAATAAAGTAAAGGTATTCAAAGCGAGAACAGATTTTGGTCATTACCCCTGTCTTCACTGGTTTTTCCCTTTTCTTTTGTTATGGAGAGCTGTCAAATGGTTTTATGGCACAGAAGTTCATACATTCATAGGCTGACTATAGAGCAGTTTTTAATTAAAAAAAGTTTTTCTAAAGCTTTTATTTTCTTTGTGGAACCTGATTTTTTTCTTTGTGGAACCTAAAATTTTCACTAAAGAAAAAGACAGCTGTCATCCTAGGTGAAGTTTTTATTTTATATTGAGAGGAGTCATGAAGTATGTGAGATTTCTGGTTTTTGCATTTTAATTATTATTTGAATGGGGACTGATTCTTCCATTCATTAACTAGGAGTTACAATACAAGCTTCATTTTTTTGGTTTAGTGTGTGGGAAGGTTTTGTAAAGTACAATACAAACATTGTAAAGTCTTTCAATTATGTCTTTTATACTATGCACTGTGGCTTAACAGTACCATGCATGAAACGAGTCAGATTAAAATCATTCATAATGTGATATTTTACATATCTGAGCAAAAGCTTTGAATAATCTTTTGTTAACTCAGCATATTTAAATTGTCAAATGATGCTTGAGAAAAGTTATTTAATCTCGTTTCCTATGGCCTTAAAGCAAAGATGTATTAGAGGCATATTTATGCAATTAAGGAGTTAAATTGAAAAAGGAAATCTGATTAGTAAACACGTATGTAGTAGTTTGGAAGACTTTTTTTTCCTCTAATACAGAGCAGTTTCCTCTACCACCAGAAATACTATTTTTTGTTCAGTTAAAAAGAAAATGTTAAGAAATATTTTAATTACATTCCAGAATTTAAACCATGTGTAGTCAAAAAGTGTTTTGGCGTTCTGTAGAATAGTTGTTTCCATAAAGTGTATAACCTTATGGCAATAAATGCAATGAGATAATATTAAGCTTTCATTTGCTTTTACTACTCCTTCAAAGTTCGTTTGGTTGGTTGATTTTTTTTGCTGTACTAGCAAGTATGCTTACAGCTAGAACTGTGCCAAACTTGGGACTTAAGTCCACAATCAACATCAATTCAATTTATATTGAACAAGTGGTAACTTTTCTGCATTTGTTCATACTTAAAAATATTGGCGCAGGAATAAAAGGTATCATCTTTCTAGCAGGTAAGAAGCTAACATATGAATTATCCAAAGTGAAGTAACATTTGCTGAGAAGATACCATCACAAAAGTGAAGTGATATTTCTCATGTGGGCTTTAATGGGTAAACCGAGACCAACACTATCTGTAAAACAATCAAATAATCATTTATCTTGTTTCTTAGATACAATACTTGTTACTGCTTTGTTTCTTCTATTGATTCTAATAAAACATAAATAAATTATTCCTGTTTGTAAAACTGTTCTGATGTAAAGAACATCACCTGGGTTTAACATTCTGATTTTTCCATAACTAAATATAGAGCATATATAAGCACATATAGATACATATCAGTATTTAGACTGAAATTATTTTCTTGGCCTTTGCTAGGTGTCTGCACTATATGCAGGTGCTGAGTCTGCGCTAACAGCCAGACTCCCCACCTGGCTCCTTGCTTACTCCAGCCCTTCAGCGAGATGGGGAAGAAAATAGGAAAAACAAGAATGAGAAAACAAAACAGGCTTGACTTCGGGAAAACGGTTTCATTTATTGTCAATTAATACAAATGTTTGATTTCTGATTCGGGTACTGGGAAACAAAAACCATGAAAAAAGAAACAAACATGACACACTTGGGGAAAACACTCTTCCACCCCCTTTCCCAGGCTCTTAATCATTCCAGATGCCTCCACACCTCCAGGTGTGTCGTCCCACCTCTTTTATATCCCTGCAAGTTACACTCAGCCCCTTGAGGAAGCCTGTGGTGCAGGAGGTGCTGTGGTCAGGAGGCAGCAGCCTCTCTCTGCGCTTCTGTCCCTCCCTCTGCTCCAGTGCACTGAGTCCTTTGTGTTCCTCTTCCGTCTCTCATCACCTTGGTGTTCCCTCCCTTGTTTCTCATGCTTTTTTTGCTCCTCCTCTCATTCTCTCCCTGTGGCATTTTCTGTCCTTTCTTACACATGCTTTCCCCAAGGTGCCCACACTGTGGCTGCAGGGCTCAGCCATGCTCTGCTGGGGGTCGGTGGAAGAAGAACTGGAGTTACACCTGTCTGACAGGTATCACAGATATTTCCTATTCAGGCAAGTTCTACAACCAAGATTTGCAGACCTTTGCGAATGATGTTCAGGTGCATAATGCTTCCATCTGCTGTGAGGGCACCTTCCACAGGGCTTGGAGGTCACTTACAATTGCAGTACATTACAATTAGGTAAACAAAAAAGGAGCAGTTAGACCTCCCTCTTAACCTTTCCAAACTTTGTGGCCCACGTACCTTTGCCCTGGTTCTGATAAACCTAGGGGTGAGCCAGAATCTGAATTAGTAAATTAAAAGTAATAAAAATTACTGTGTAGATGTGGTATGTTTTCCATTATATTCCCTTCTTCTGTGTTTGTCTTCCAGCAGTTCTTATTTAATGTTTATATTGTGCTTGAAGACTATATTAAATCAATTATTTTCTGTACTAAATGACAAAACATAGTTGCATCACAATTTAGGTGACAAGACATGTTTTTTTTCTAAGAGCAGTGCTCAAACCAAGACATACATGGAAGTGGGTACTTCAGTGCGTCTTCCACACAGCTGTGAACCTTGTGCAGGTAATGAATGTAATAAAACCCACAAAGATGAAATACCAAGTTAGGAATAGATGCTCAGCAGTTAGACTCTTCGAACAGAAGTAAATTTGAGAGGGATGCCATTGAGGCACATAGTGTTTTTCACAGTTCCCTGTCTGATGAGAATCACACCTTAATGATTTCTGTCCCTTGTTATGTGCCCTGCTCACGGATTTATGTATTAGCTCTGGAAACAGAACAATAAATAAGTGCATGGCATGTGTTATCTTTTCACTTCCTACTGGATATTGGCAGCAGGAATACAAATACCATTGTATATATTTCCCTGATGAGTGTGCTACGGTACTTCTTCCTGTCCTTTCTGACTTGTACAAACATCAGTTCCCCAGCTATAAGAGAGTTAAAGCCTCTTGGGAGAAGCAAACATGTTTTACTTAGATCTCAGTCTACAGAAAGGCACAACAATATTACACTGTCCTGTGTCTTTCATCCTTCCTTTTCCCCTTCTCTAGAACTGAGGCTTTTAAGTGCTGCCATAGTACCAGGGGATTCGTACTCAGAATTCCTTTGAATTGCAGTTTTATGTTTTAACATCTACCTCACACGTAGCCCTTCTTTGTTAGGATGGGGAGTTGTAGCAGTCCGTGGATCAAATGAAAGCACTGCAGCAGCAGTGGCAGTTTTTTACAGATGAAAAGTCTTGAGGTCAAACTCATGTGATTTAAGCAAAGAGAAACTTGTGTGTCCTCAGCAGAAGTTTGTCTGCTTAGAAGGTCCATCATTTTTACCTCAGAAACACTCATTGTTTCTACATTCGTAGTTAGTCACTAAAGTTGCATGTCAAGAAACATTGAAGTTCTGATAAATAGACAGACAAACAGATAAATAAACTGGAAAAGGAGAATTTAAATACCATCATCTGTAGTGAAATTCAGCTGTGCTTTCTGCTGCACACAAGAAGAAGCCCAAGAATATTCACACTGTGTTGACCTTTTATTGTCTTTGAGCTACATTTTCTACTGTTCAATAAGATGAAAGGGGTTTTCATATCGGGATTTTGTCTGTATTTTTTTTTGGTAATAACACCTACTAAGATTAGTAATGAGCAATCAACAAAAGTAAGAAAGGAATGGGTCGCTACTTCTATTTTAGTGAGGTTTTTTTTCTTGAGTATGACCCGCATCATTAAAATATAGTGAATATCATAGCGACTTTACATTTACAAATTAGAAGCATGACTTCATGAAAAAAAAAGAGTTTTCTGATTTATATTAACGACCTGGTGGGTGTCCAAATCCTTGGGTTTTTGTGAGTTTAGGAATAGAAACAGCAATCAAATTAAATCATGTGCTGTCAGACTATTAAAACACAACTTTGTTACTGTTTTATCAATGTTAATTCTAGCTACACGGTGTTCTTTATTTTTCATTACACTTGAGAAAATAAAAAAAAGAGTTTTATTATGACTCTTCTGCCTTAGGTCTGTTTAGTTGGTTATTTTTATTCATTTACTTGAAATGTTGCATTTTCCTTTATTGTTTGGATCAGGGTTACTGTCTCAGATTTTCTGATATGATTTTAGTAAACTTTGAAAGCTTTTGCTTTTTTTTTCCTGTATCTGTTCAGGGATATGTAGAAAAAGGAAGTAAATATATCCCATATACACATGATTTGAACGCTGAGATAAAACGACAATTGGGAAGAATTGTTTTCTAAAGAGACAGCTAATAACTAAAGATTTTCTTGTTATTTTTATGTTTTTAAATATTCTAAAAATTTAAAGATATTCCTTACAAACTGAGAATTATTTTTACTCAGGTAAATTGTTTTTAGAAACAGAATGTTGCTGCTCATATATTTTAGTGTATGAAATCATGCATACTACTGGCTTTACTGGAATCCCATTCTTTTTCACAACTTTTATTCAGTTGATTTTTCCAGAATATTTTAATTTCATTGTACCGGAAAATTCAAACCTACTACTAGAGGTGTTTCAAGAATTATTCTTATCTGAGAAGTACAAGACCATTCTCTTCTACTTGTCTCACTATATTAGTGTTCATAAACTTAACTCCCTTATAAGAAATACTATTAATAATGCAACTATAATAAAATAACCCAATATATCCTACCATCATCCCAAATTAGCTTAATGTGATAGAAGACCTCTATACAGAGGATAGATTCCCTATAACATATTGAGTATTTTAGTAAAATATAACTCAATCTGCCTTGACATCTATATGTGTATCCGTGATTTTTGATGTCCTGATCCTTTATACCAAGAAACTCTTCAGTCAAGCATTGTGAATGAATAGAAAATTTACTTCTCACTCCAAAATATCTTTACCACTCGCTCAACAATTTACTTCTAAATGTGCCCCATAGCTCCCACCTTTTGTATTACTTCTGTGGTGAGCAAAATTTAAAGACCATGAGACAAGGTAACAGCCTTCCCTTAAATAAAAAGCAATTTGAAAGAGGAAGACAATTAACTGTTCTTTATTCCATTGGTCCAGAATTAATGGGCTTAATTTGCAAGGAGGGATATTTAAGGTAGATCTAAAGAAAGGTAAGGATCTATCTACTGGTTAGGGTAATTAAGCTTTGTAATACATTGTCCAGGGAGCTTTCAGAATCCATATAATTGATTTTTTTTTTTTTAAATAGGTAATGCAAATGTGTTTGAAATACCTAGGCTACAACTGATTGTGTCCTAGGGCAGAGAATTTGATTATATGATACCTCAAGTTCCTTTCCTGGTCTATTTTCTGTGTTTTGTAACACTACAAATAGTGAGGTAATCATATCCACTTTTCTAAGACAACACTGGAAAACAATTAGAAAGGATCGATGTACGGTAAGACACATAGCAGTATCAATTACAATGTCTGGCCTTCGGTTTAGTGCATGAGGTATGGATTTCTGAAGAGCCTTAACCTCCTCATTAGTCTGTTGTGTGACAGCACCATGTGGCTGTGGGGCTGAGACAGTATCAATAATGGCAACCAGAGCAAAGAAAAACCTTTTAGCTGTTTGTTATAGTTTGAGGGAATTTTACCAAGAAATAATAATCATAAAGTTATAGCTTGTTTTTTCCTGTCTTTTGTTAATTGTGCCAACCATGGCATTATTCAGTTTCCCTGAGAAGCAAAGCAGATTTGAGTTGTTGGGGTTTCTTTTCAGTCCAAGCAGATCCATTGGTTAATCAAAGTTTCTAATATTGCAGCCTAAATGCTATGAATACTGGACAGTTTGAGAGTTCATCATTACTGAAGCTGGAATTGCAACTACTTCGAAAAAAATTATGTCTACATAAGACTGCCTCCAGTGAGTTAAACTACCATAAATTTTCATATTCTACTACATTCCAGATTTCATCAGGGGATTCCAATTTGAAGCATTAAATACTGTAAAATTAGCTGAAAAGGACATTCCAGAAGCAAAGGAACCACAAACAGCTAGTCCACATAACAAAATCAAGTCCATTGTAGGATTTTACTGACATTATATTAGCCTACACCAGAGAAAAACTTAGCATTGCTAACAAAATTTCCAGAAGTAATTTCTCATAGATTATTATAAATAATAGCCTCAACAATAACAACTTTTGGTTTTATTCATCCAAATCTGCACGAAATAACTCAAGGATGCCACTAAATGTTGTGTATTGTTTAACTAAGCATTATTATTCAGCTATTAAAAAATATTTATTTCTTGTATCAGACTTTCAGTGGAATGTTTTACTCCAGACTGACAAGTGTGCTTCCACATTGTTTTAATTATGAAATTTGAGTTTGTAAGAGACTATCACTTCTAATGGAATATATTTCAGTCTACATATAGTTTGAGTTCCTTTAACAAAAAATCAAAGTGCTCAGTCTCAAGGGAAAATTGGACATAACATTGGATACAACATTGGATATCCAAAATGGAAATAACAAAAATCATTAGATGCTTTTGAAAATGTTGTCTACAATATTTCTGGGATTCACTATTTGTCAGAAAAATGTATTAATTTTAGTAGGCATATACTTACAGTTTTCTAATAGTTCACCCCATATGGCATAACTTCCCGTCAGAAAACACTATGCTCAAGACACTACAGTATCTCCGTAACAAAACCAACAGTTCAGAAGAATCTTTGTACCCTTCTCTTTCCTCCACATTTAGAAGTTCTGCAGATTTTTAAAATAATAATAACAAGTTGTTAAAAGAGCTGATTTCTAAATATACGTCTTAATTCTCCATCAAAATCCACATACCTGTTACCTGTGTACCACTCACATAGATTTGGTCATACCTCATTTGATCTGGACTGTAGTATTACAAAGTTATTCAAATAAATAAATAATGACAAACAAACATGTAGGCTTCTTGGCAGCACTGGTGTAGCTCATGAGAAAGGTGGGAGGTGTGTTTTTGTTTTGGTTTTTAAGATGTTAACAGGTATTGTTCATATTTTATTCCTCCTTTTGACTGTATTATACACATTTTAAAACAGCTAGGATAAAAAAGAGAAAAAAAGGGAGGAAGGAAGAAAAAGAAAGAAAATATAATTCGATTATACTATCAAAATTGATATTAGGATCAAAGTATAAGACATTCAAAATACAGAGTCACTTTAAGCACAACAACATTAAAGTGACGACATTAATAAACACAATATAAAATGTACACAAAGTACTTCAGTTATATTTTAATACTTCTATGTTCTTTCAAAGTGCTAGTTAATCCTAGAATCATTTTTTAAAAACTATTTATATTCTACTCTGCACTTTTTGCTTACTTGGAACTATTTCAAACTTCATTGTGAAAAATCCTAGGTTTTCAGAATTGCAGCTGATGTAACTTGGCATAAGCTTATTGAAATTCATGAACTACACTTCTCTATCCTCATAAACTGGCTTTTGGATCCAGATCCACATAGCAGACACTCCTGTCCCGTTTTGATTTCTTTGGTCTAGGCTACATGTACAAAACCCAAGTAAATTATGCAGTTTATGTATATGCAAGGAGTTCTTCAAAGTGAAATAAAATAGACAGCATAAACATACTCAGCAACAAAATGGTAAAAATCTTCCTTTCTTGACTCTGGAAATGTTAGTCAGAAATTGAATGGACCTTTCCATTGCTTTTCACTTAGTGGAAAGTCTTTAATTCCACCTTCATGGCAGAATACACTTTTAAAAAAGGAGATTGCATCAAAAATATATTTAATTATGGAGAATACTTGTTTTATGTTGTGTGGAAGCAATAAAAAAAGCTATGCCCATGTTTATGCTTGGCATATTTTTCCTTGATTGATTAATAATTCCTCAAATTATTTTCCCATTATACATTATTAGTTCCTTTTTGCAGTTCATAAATTGTTGTTCTTTTTATATTGTTTTAACTGCCATATTTTCAGATTTAAAACTCACATTAATATAAGAAAATTATTTACTTTTGACAAACGTGAATTTTAGGTAGTCTCTGCAGCTTATCACAAACAATCCTGTATGTTCATATTTTGAAGTTTAATTGCTTGTATGTACAGAGATGGTCTAGTTGTCTGATGTGGTCTTCTTGCACAGTGTAGATGAAGTAAGAGACTGCAGAATGAAATAAATAAGAAATGAAAAGCACCTGGAATTATTTCATTTTACAGGAATACACTGTACTGTGACACTAAATTATGTAATCATGCTTTGTATTTTATTTTATCGGCTCTGTTTGATAATGATAGAGTCTGTAATAATAACAGTATTCTTAGTAGTAGTAGTTATACTAAAACACTTAAAAGCACAGGGCTCTGAATTCACCTGGGCTTGTAGAAATGCACCTCAGGAGTCAAACACACAGAAAATCCATTTTCCAGCATCACATTTCTTGAGCATATGGTTAAAGGAGTGGAGTAAACTGCACTGTCATATGAAGCAGATTAAAGAAGGCACGAACCATGTGACATTTGCTGCAGGCATTCTGCCTCCAGGATGTTGATGCAGAGAGAATGCCTCCAGGAGTATTATACAAGTGTGGTCAGGAACGACTATTACTTTACACTTTTAAATGGAAGTGGCATATGCATACCTTACATAGGCTTCAGTATAAAAAGGGCAAAAGAGAAACTGTGCACCAGTTAACAACTACTTAAAACCCCAACACATTTCTCTGAAAATATGTTTCCTAGTGACTCATGGTTAAAGATTAGTGTTAATTAAAATAACATTAAAATGAACTTAGAGGTTACTTGGAGCTTAATACTATAGCTCAGTGAGATATTCCAGAATGAACTCACAAATCTAATTCAAACATGGGGAACATAGGAAGTTTTGAAGTATGCCAAAACCTATTATGCATTAAAAAAATGCAAAATCATATCTCATTTGGAAGACATCAGAATGCTCCCAGAACTATTCCACTGCTACGACTACTCCTCCCCTGCCCACCTCCCTGCCCCCATGCCAGAGTAATCAGGACGTTCAAACTGCATAAAAATTAATCCTACTTTAAGTTAAATGGTCCTGGAATTTACCATGTAGCTGGCAAATAGGTCTCATCGGTGTCCTGTGTAGGCATCCAGTGAGCAAGAATCCCTAAGTCTTAGTTCACTAAACAGCCGGAGTCATAAGTCTGGAAACCGAGGTCCAAGTTTGGGGACCTTAAGCCAGGCAAGAACCTCAGAGCTGCCAAAAAGAGAGAAAAGTATGGAGCTGGTTTCTTAGCCCAGCTAACCAAACAGTTTACAAACTAGAAGTGCTTTGTCAGAATTTCACTGAAATTGGTATTTTTCGTAGATTTCTGAAATTCCATCTTATTGTCACTTCTGCCTGAAAACAAGCAAACAAAAAATATCTGCTGGAAACTTCTGAAAGTATCTACACCTTATTTAAAAAGATTTTCATCAAAGTGCTCTTAGATAGTAAAATTTATAGCTGAATTTTTATAAAATTGGAAGTCTAGACTTACTCTTTTCTAAGTGAATAAAATGCCATGGTTTGAAGACTTCTGATATTGTGAAATGCATTCAGGAAGTAATTTTGTAAATCATACAAACTTTCATGTTCTTGCACAGTAATATAAAGCTGCTACAGAAGGTGTGACTGCAGGTCACACAGTAAAGTCCTTCTTATCTCTGCAGTGGATGCTTACAAAGTCTTTTGTATATTCAAAGCACTATGCAAACAATAATTAATTAGTCAAAAATTTTGAGTAGTTCATTTGCTGCATCTACACAAGCTTGGAACAAGTTCAGAATAGTTTTATTAAGACTACAGAACAGTTATGAAGCACCCCAGAATATTTAGCCCAGGTAATTAATTCCAGTATTGAGAATAAAACTGGTTACAGAAAAAAAAAATGCAAAAATAACCCCAGAATATGTAGACCTCAGACTTTTTCCCCCCTTAAGGCTTTTTTTGGGGAATATTTCAACTCAGAATTAAGTAACTAATACCCAGAGCTCAAAAAACTTGTTTTAAGGTATGCAGTGAAAGAGACTAAGCCCTTACTCTAGTTCAAAATTAGCAGGAAGCTGAATGCCAGTTTCTGCAATGAGAAGGGTGTGAGCTTCTCTTTAAGCTACTAGCTGCTCAAGGATGTAAACACTCTTGTTTTCTATAAGTAAAATTATGAAAGTGCTATCTTTATTATACTAGGAAACAGGGATGTTGTTCAGCTCCTGAGAAGTTATGCAGGGGAAGAAAACAGTCAGCCCAATACTATTCAAATTAGTGAAAGAACTTCTGAAGAACAGTTTAGTGTACTGTACTTTCAGTTCCTGAAGATTCATGTGTTTCTTTAGCATGCCTTTCCATGACTATAATAATGAAATCATAAAAGGTTTCATCAAATAATGCTTATTATCCGGAAGGTGCCAGCATGCATTCCAAATTGATACAGGAAGCCCCTACTGCATCTTGCAGAGATCACTTTACGCATCCTTGAAATGCAGCCACTTTCGGTGAAACTCAGCGCCTGTTTAACAATGCAGCGCAAACCTCACACAATGTTTTACTAGAAGAAAAAGAACTGTAATGTCCAAATAAAATGCAGGGGGATTTACTGGCACAGTGTAATTACTTGAGTTGGAATTTGTCCAGGACACTGGGGTTAATGCTCCTACTGTTATGGAAAATCCCACTAGCTATTTAATGGCTTCAAATGGTAGAGGCTGGAGCATGATTTGTTGGCTAATATAAAGTAGGTGATGAGAATCTTAGAAAGGTCTTTGTGTCTGCTCTCACTCTGGTTTGAGGGTGACATACTGTTCTGTGTAGTCACCAATGATCTGTACTAGCAAGGAAAAAAATGAGTGTCGGGGCTTCAGAAAGCTCTGTGATCCACCAAAGGCTGTAAGGTCTTTTTCTTGTTATTAGACATACATAATTTTGAAATTTTGAAACTATAAGCTATTAAAGGTCATGACTCAAAGAACCACTAAGCATATGATGGAAAGTCATCAGGGAGACGAGGAAGCAAGCCAACCATTCAGGACTGTATTTCTAGAATAGTCACAGCTCCTGCATTATTCTGAGCTGAAGTGATAGGGCTGTAAATAGGATCTCTCTACTTAAGACACCATCCTAAAATCTTAGTAGGGAAGAACCACGTGATATACTGGAAGGAAGAGCTTGTAAGCAGCATATCAAAAACATATTAATCTGCAGTCAGAACCTTTCCACTGTCTTTGAAAGAATTCACAAGTACGTGGGTGAGACTTTTTGTCAAAAACATGCTCTCTCTGATGTCTCTGCTGTAGTAGTTTATATAATCAGAAAACTAATGTAGAGATATAATTATTTTGGAGAAATTAATCTGCTTTAATTATTGAAAATGGGTTGCATGTTAATATTGTCGTATTGTGGAATGGAATATAATTTATTTTTTAAAAGGGCAGCTTCCACTGAATGGAGGAACTGACAGAACAAAAGCTCATATGCCAATGCAGAGGTATGTTCTACCAGGTGTTGAACAGATGTAGCTATAAGTTTTCTGTGTGTATGTGTACGAATGAGACATTTTTTCTGGATTAGAAAGGATTATACATTGATTTCACAAGGTATGTGAATGCCACAATACATTCAGCCCCTTTGTTACTGATAAAACAAACACAGACTTTGATAAACTGTAATTGCTTAGAAAATTAATTCTTATTAGACTTTTCATATAAATCCTTCAATGTTATTAAAAAAAAGACTTTTTAAAAGTTACTTTTGCCTCTGCTTTACAGTGCAGTCACAAACATTTGCAAATCAGAATGGGAAAGAAAAAAATGGCATATAGATTTTATTTTAAATTATTCTTATCTAGCTCATCATTATCTCTATCTTAGTTATTTCAAGGCATCTAATCTAATTGTGTTGTACTGACTCCCGATGTTTCAAACTAAAGAAATAGAAACCCACCCTTTATTTTGTATAAAGGATAAATAGGTGGAACTGCCCTCTCCTTTCCAGTGACTAAGGAAAGAATCAGACAGCTGGCTTAGGAGAGATGAAATGTTCCAAAAATCTGGATGTCATGATCTCCACATTGCAACAAATAAGTGTTCCTGGAAATCAAAAATTATCCTTGAAAATCTACCTTAAATCTCATTGAATAGTAACAATATTTATATATTTATATTTCTAAGAAATGTGCTTTCAAATTTGTATGTAATGTAAAAGAGCTTTAAGACTATCTGCAGCTGATTAGAACACTTTTCAAGCTAAAACCCTGCAGTTAGGTGCAAGAACTTTTAATGCACATTCAATAAAAGACTATACTATAGAAAAAGACTCTTCACTGTTGCTTGGAAAAAAAGTCAGAAGATGACTTATTATTTTTTTTGTTCTAAAGAATGAAACATATCTAGTTGCTATTAAAATCTCTGGAAAAAATCTTACTACATTCACAGTGATAAGGTATGTGTGGAGAAAGATAGGGCAGTGACTAAAAAGTAAAGAATAAGTGAAACAAATACTGCAGGTGTTGTTTACTGTAGGTATATGAAAAAGAAGAGAGAGATTCAGTCTCTGGTTTGTATTTTTCTTTCTAAGAAAAAGTCATAAAGTGTTATTACATTGAATTGTTCTATTTTAAAGAGTTATTAAAGTTCTTGCTGGGAACCTATCTATGTACAGTTTATGAATTATGTGTAATACTGAGGACTCATTAATTTTGTCAGAGTCTAACCACAAATTCAACTTCGAGTTCTGTCTTTTCTAGTTGCACTTTAAATTGAAAATCCACCACACTGTAATACAGGAACTGATGTAGGCAAAGTTCTTGATCTTTAATAGTTCTTTATTTCAGGTGAAGTCCTTTTATAGAAAGAAAGCTGGCTTGCCTTTTTTTCGCCTTTTTTTTTTTTTTTGGCTTCCCCAAGTCTGAATACTAAAGAGTGGCTTTTTTCTCTGGCTACCTAACATGTTTGCTTACTATGTTTTTTTTCAAATGGTTCTTCCAAGTTGTTGAAAATCTCTTGCTGGAGTGTATAATTCAATTCCTTTGGTGAGGTGATGGGCAGCACAGGAGGTTGGAATCTGTGTGCAGTGGTATCTTTTTGCTGTTCAGTCCTTCTTACTTATTTTCCTCTGTAGGAGGTTGACCCTGGCTGGACACCAGGTACCCACCAAAGCCACTCAACCACTCCCCCTCCTCAGCTGGACAGGGGAGAGTGAACATAATGAAAGGCTCATGGGTTGAGGCAAGGACAGGGAGAGACCACTCAACAATTACCATCACAGGCAAAACAGACTCAACTTGGGGAAATTAATTTAATTTATTGCCAATCAAATCAGGGTAGGATAATGAGAAAAGAAAACTAAATCTTTAAACACCTTCTCCCCCACGTCTCCCTTCTTCCCAGGCTCAGCTTCACTCCTGATTTTCCCTATCTCCTCCTCCTCCCCAGTGGCGCAAGGGGTCATGGCATGGGGGTTGTGGTCAGTTCATCACACGTCTCCTTCCTCCTCAGGGCAAGGATTCCTCACACTCTCCCACGAAATTCTCCAACATGAGTCCATCTCACGGACTGCATGAACTGCTCCAGCATGGGTCATTTCCAGGGGGTGCAGTCCCCCAGGAATAGACTGCTCCAGCGTAGGTCCCTCACAAAGTCACAAGTCCTGCCAGTAGCCTGATCCAGCACGGGCTTCCAATGGGGTCACAGCCTCCTTCAGGTGCTTCACCTGCTCAGATGTGGGGTCCTTCATGGGATGTAGGTGGATCTCTGCTCCACCATTAACCTCCATGAGCTGCAGGGGGACAGTCTCTCTCATTGTGGTCTTAGCCCCAGGCTGCAGGGCCGCAGGGGAATCTCTGCTCTGGCACCCGGAGCACCTCCTCCCCCTCTTTCTTCACCAATCTTGGTGTCTGCAGAGTGGTTTCTCTCACATATTCTCACTCCTCTCTGCTGCTGTTGTTTGTGTTATAGTTGTGGGGTTTTTTTCCTTTTTAAATACATTATCACAGAGGCACTACCAGCATTGCCGATGGGCTCAGCCTTGACCAGCAGCAAGTCTGTCTTTGAGCCAGCTGGCTTTGGTTCTATCACACATAGAAGAAACTTGTAGCAGCTTCTCACAGAAGCCACCTCTTCGGTCCCCATCACTACCAAAACCTTTTCACGCAAATCCAATACACCCTCACTGCTACTTGCTTTCTGCTGCTCCTCTCTTCTGGTGTGGGTTCCTCTATGGGCTGCAGTCCCCTTAGAGGTGTCCCTGGTCTGGCATGGGTTATCTATGGCCACAGTCTATCAGGGTCTTCCTGTTGCAGACTAGATCACCCATGACTGCAGTCCTCTCAGAAGCATCTGTTCTCATGGCATGGAGCTTCTTCTTTCAAGAGTGTATCTCCAGCTGTGTCCTCCACCGTGCCCTTTTCCACATGCCTTCTCTGCTTCCTCCTCCATTTTCTCCGAAAATACATCTCTTCACAGTTCTCCTCTGGTGTCCACTTTTGTGTGTCTGCCTGTGTCTCCTCTCAAGTATCTCTTGTGTCTTCTCACCTCTTTTCTTTTGTGTCTCCTTTCATGTGTTCCCACATATCTCCTCAGGTGATTCCACATCTCCTTGCAGCTTCCACCCTTTTTTAATTATGTTTGAGAGGTGATGCCGTCTGTTCCCCTCACTGGCTGTAGTTTTGGGACACAGTGAGGTGTTTCCAACCACTGCCAAGCCAAGAGCTCGTGGCCTCCTCCCACACAGGTGTTAGTCTCGGGGCAAGAGCAGAAAGAGCTCATGGTCTCATTTCTGAAAAGGCAGAAATGAGGCAGAAAGGTGACAGGAAGGACCAGTGCTCCTGTCTGCTCAAACCTTGGGAAGCATAGGAATACAGAGATATAAAATGCTGAGATCCAAAGACAGCAACGTACGAGAGTAGCACAGGCTGAGCTTTACCAGAGCTGCGTGACATCTTCCAATTACTATTGTTTATGAGAAAAACCAGATACAGATAAACAGATAGTACTTGATTTAATTTTTATGAAAGGAAGAGTATGAAAATAGATGCCATTAAGATCATAAATCACATTATGAAGCAGTACACATAAAGAAGTTATACACACTGTGTAATGAAACCCATTTGTTAAAGCATGAAATACTTATATTTTACAGAGAAACCACAACACATGCATTTTAAAATGCATGCTAAAATACATCTCTTTATAATATAAAAGATCCACCAAGTGGACAATTCTCAGATAAAATATGCTGTTAGGCTCAAAGCATATTATATTAACATAATATACCACTTTCTATATTTTTCATATAAAAACTGGCAATACTATAAGAAATTCATTCAATTTCATTGCTTATACTTAGCCTTCTTGCATCTGTCATAACCTCAGGTTATGGGTCAGCAATACTTGTTTTGTTATCCTGTTGGTGCAGAGCTGTGTTTGATCCTGTCTCCCTAACAAATAGCACACTATTAATTCTTCCGCTACATCTCAGCTACAAAATGCACTCCTTGTTGTGCTGGAAGACAGCTTGCATTTTGGAAGACAGAAGTGCAATAGTTGTATGGAAAACATAAATTAGTAAGGAAGTTACATGAAGTGAAATACAGCAAAATAACAGCCGTAGGGAATGAAGGGAATTTAAACCTCCTATGTTTATTACATGTGAACGTGCCTTAGAAACAGAGGTTTCACATATGTCATTTCCTCAACTGTGTCTTGGCATTGTCTGGGAGAGCGTTATTTGGCCTAAGGCAAAGCCACTCAAGGGGTTGTGTTCACAGAAGAAACAGGCAGTCATGGGCAAGAGCTCTATCTGATGCCCCTTTTTACTGACTAATAAAAATGTAGAAATAGATTTTATTGCCAAAAAACCTGCTATGATAATCCACTCTATCATTTTGCTTAATAATGTTACCTTTCAGTACCGAGTAATTAATTTATTATTCTGCATTTTTGCTAGTAGTTACATATTTCTTACAAAGGCATCGAGAATAGCAAAAAAGTATCAAGTGAGTTTTGATCCAGGTTCTTTCCAGTACCAGACAGGACCATAAAGTCTTGACGGTTGAGTGCTTTATTGGTTTTGTGCTTAAAATTAGTCAGATTTCAAGTTTAATTTTTTTCTAGATTCATTTTGCATACCTTGTGTCTTACTGTTGCTCGCCTATTCTACACTGAAAAGTCCTCTCTCAGATGCATTCTCCTCTTTACATACTTTTAGATAGCTTGTGATCTTTCATCTTCTCTCCCAAACATCCAAGCAGACTGTGGGTGAAATCCAGCTCTAGAGTCAGACATTCACATTCAGCTATCTGCAACATAGGTATCTACGTGGAAACTAGGAAGGTATCTAATCTTTCATTACAGTCCATGGAGACCTAATCAGCACAGGCAAAGTCTCCCAGCAAAGTCTTCAGGCAGATGTGTCCTCTTTAGAGTGAGTTAAATGTCTTTCTGCATGTCATCAATTATATTTATAAAAGTCACAGTCCAATTGCACAATTAAAAGTATTTTGTGCCATTTTAGACACCCCAGAGCATCTGAGATATCCATGCTGGACTGGGGGATGTGATACAGGACATGCAGGAGAGACCTAGTGATACCTAGAAGACAGGCATCTCAGATGCACCAGACAGCTAGGTAGTTCAGTCAAACCTAAAGACATAAAGGAATCTTAATAATTTAGGCCATTTGCAGATATCTACACTACAGACACCTCAATATAGATGTCTGTATCCACCGCAGCCCAACATACATGGGCTAAATCCAAACTTTTGTGTAAAATTGCTGAAAAGAGCGTTGCTTCTATTTTACCTCAAACCAGGACAGTGTCTCAGTTCCTGTACCATTTTGCAAATCATCCCCAAACTCAAGGAGGTTTTAAAGTGAAAACCCGACAGTGCTATTCCAACCGAGATCTTATTAATGCTGAGCATACATGTAACATCACCTTTTTGTTCCTGCTTAACAATCTTCTGTTCACACTTCTGTGGGTGGCTTTACCCCTTTATTATTGATGCATCACATTTTGTTTAGATGGCCTTTCATAATGATCCTCTAAATCCTTTTTAAAATCCTTTTTAAAAATTATGTGTTTTCACTGTCCATTTTGGCTATATTGAAATGAAAAGCAGTTGCAGAAGTTAAACTTTATTTTCTGAGTTTTGTGACACTCTTCTTCACATACTAAGTGGAATAATATCCCGTAAACTAGTCTAGTGTTTAGAGTCTAATGAACCTTCTACTTCCAAGATCTTTACCAACTGGGATAACATATATTAGGGATTACTCTAGCATGTAACACTTTACAAACTCTTAATACTTTTAGAATCTTTCTTCAATACGTGTTACCACTAGATGTTTTTGCATCAAAGGAACAAACCAGCAAGAAAACTAGCAGAACATCAGAGGCTCAAAGGAAGTATTCACAGAGGTTTTGTCAGATACATTTAAATAAATGTATATATTCTAATAGTAGATCAATTCCTCCAGAAAACAATTTTATCACACAAGAGCATGCTAGCAGATTTTGGTCCTTTTAGCTTAAGGGTAAATCTCACTGTTTCAGTAGACTTCAGTAGAGGGACAAGTTATTTATATGAGGAAAAATACAGTCAATAAAATACAGCTGTAAAGTATCTTGTAAGAATGGAGGGTAATTTAAAAATCAATGAATTTTTCAGCTTCCAATGAACAGAAATAAAACATTCTTGTTTCACTGGTGCCTTTGTTGAACTCTCTTGCCATGTTATAAATGTAACATGCAAAAAACCTGTTTCTGCAAGTCCATCTTGCCTTTTGTTCCAACCGTTATTTGTCTAAGTGCTGCAATCAGTCTAGAAGGACCATCAGACTATCAGCTGCCTTGATGGCTGGAGATGTATGTCCCTGCTGGAACATGAAATAAACATTTCAGCTATCATTATCGATCTTTAATCTGGGTTGAGCAAAACCTGATGGCTTCAGTTTTGCTCTTTGTGAGTTTAAAGCATTGTAGCAGAGAAAAAAAATAAATAAATAAACTAAAAAGAGGCTAATGTGTTGCCTCCTACAACTCCAGAGCAAATGCATGCTTCTCAGAAAACACGGATAAGAAACATGTCAGTACAGGTGTGATGCTTCTGGTCATTTGCCAGACTTTGAGAAATAGAGTTCCTGAATGTACCAAACTATTTTTCAATAAAAATTTCAAAGAAAAAACTATATTTCAGTACCATTAATTTTTTGAAATATGATGATAGAGTACTTAAACCAGTGGTTCATTAGATACTAGTCTTTAATTTCAGAGGTTGTAAATCAGCTTTTTTCAGACAGTGCCAGCAAGGTTTTATGTATCATGTAATCCTATTTAAATTCTGCAGTGAGGAGCTAATTGAGACTTAAGTGATGTGTCATCCCTGTGCAGGCCATCTGCACAGGCTGAATTGCATTCAGAGGCAGCCTATGAGAAACTACAGAGTACCCAGTTGCTGCCTGTTGGAAAAACAAGGTACAAATTTATCTCTGTCTCAATTAATGCCATAAAATGAATTACAGGCAGTTATAAAATAGTCCAGTCTGTATTTTCATATGGATTGATCAAGTCCAGATCAAAACCTGTTTTCACCATCTCCAAAGAAGCTCTCATTTGGCTGATTTTGGCTTTAAAATTCACAGCGCTGTAAGGAACCCAGTAAATGGAGCAGAGTCCTTATCCTCTGTGTTTTGTACACGCAGAAACAAATAAAACAACATTTCTTAGGGTTTACAACCGGTCACATAAAGAACCCCCATTGTCCTACTCCCCACCCCCACCCCAAATCTATCTTTCTAAAGCTACCATAGTAATACCGAGGGCAACAGCAGCAAAGAAACAAAGAAGGAGAGGGGAAGTCAAATTATAAAGCATTGTAAAATTATGATCAGATTAACTGAATTTCCAGGTAATGTAGGACCATCGTCATTTCTAGGCACCAAAATGAATACAATCTCTTTTCAAGTCCATAAGAATCTTCCTTATATACATACTGCATTTTTATAATCTTTTCTTTTGTCCATCTAAAAACATCTAATCATCAGTAAATAAGCATTCAATCCACTCTATACTTTGGACAGTAAATGATAGCTCCGATCTCAGTCGCTATCTCCTTCCACTTCCTAACTATGCTGGAATGAGTAAAAAGAGGCAAAATAGCCTGTGGGTGGGTCCTCATCTTAACTTGGAATATTAAAGTGAGCGGCTTGCTCTGGTGATTACAGCCAGGACTAACTGGTTGGATAAGTATAGCTGGAAACAGACCAATTGGATAAGCATTTTTTATTTGCGTAGAGACTGAGCAATAAAATTATGGAAAGAAATCTGTTCTAAAACAGGATGTGTATGAAAACAGAGATGCCAATGACATTGTATTTTTTCTGGTTAGATATATATACATATGTATATGCATTTATAGAAAGGGACAGACGAAGAACATTGTCAAATAAACAAGCACCAAAACATGACAACAGTGGAGCTGATAACAGACTGTGGGTGTGTGAACAAATGCCTGCAGCACACCCAAGGCATGTATTAATCACATCTACTATACATTCTGCCTTGCATGTGATTTTAAAATATGCATGGAAAAGTAAATCTACTAAAGGTTAAAGTGATTTTAAACACTTGGTTGTGGCAGGTGAGATTCCTATGGAGTACATTTGCCTTTTTATTAGTAGAATTAAGTTCTTGCCTTTGCATTTTTTCAGGTCATTTTCTAACTGACTAATTTCAATGAACTTTCTTTCCCTACTTGAAAGGGAAGGGGATGTCAAATTGAGAGGTGGCCAGGTCCTGAGATAAAGGGTAAGAGCTTGTGTACAAGACTCCATGCATTTGTGCTAAAACTCCCTTGTAGTTACTGTCATCCTTTAAGGTAAAGGCAGGCATGTACGTATTGCTCAGAAAGAGCTTCTGGTTTAGGGATTTTGCCACTTTGATGCCTTCAAAGATTGTTTTAATGTATTTCTTCCTCTCACAGCAAAAGTGCAAGATCAAATATGGGCTGAATTCTGGGAGGTTGTATAAGAATAACAAACCCTAAATTGTTAGCTATATCAGTTGGGGATATTTCATCTCACCCTAGACTAAATACCTATATGGTAAAATAAAATGAGGGATGGAGAAGCCATCCTTCTTGTTAAACAAATACACAGTTTACTAGCCTCATCCCTACCTATGTTTGTTACTGGACTTATTAAAGAAGCAGATTATTGAACCGTCCAAGTAGTTTGCAGACTGTTTCATTTCAGATAATAATGCTTCTTGAAATGAGAAAAAAAATCAGTGGATGACAGCTAATGACAAATTCACACTTAACACTTCTTTTTTCATCTGAATGTATTACACCTTTCTTAGCTCTATAAAAGGGTGATTTCCTTTGACTTATATGGGCAGTGAATCAGATCATGTTAAATAGCAGCTCTCAAAACACTTCATCAACAAAATGCATACACAAATGGAGTACAAACAGGCTTTTCATAGTGGGAAGAATTACAAAATATGTGGAGGAAAGCTGCAATAAATTTCTCTACTAAGACAAAGTAACTTTTTTCTGAAAAATGAAACTTTCCTCTCTTAAATCCAGTCATTAATAGGACAATAGGTAGGGTGGAGAACCTCATCCATGGAGGATAATGATAATCTGAGGCACTGAATTTAGAATTCTCCTGAGGTATGGCAACAAACTGAAATGTTTAAGGATCTCAGAAATATATTTCATTCTCAGGTTTCATTTCTGTTGTTCCTGAAATGGAAGTTCTTTCTTCTTTTATGAAAAAGAATGCTGAGGGAACATTTTCAAAAGATCCAGTTCTTTTTCCAAGCCAAAATTGTCTCTGTAGTAAAATGCATGGAATGATTTCCTGAGGATTTGAGGTCTTGAGGTTTAACAGTATTTATAGAGGAATAACCCTATGAATTGTTACTTATTTATTCCATATATACTCAAAAGGAAAATGTGAAGGACATTTTCTACAATCAAATAGTATCTACTCAGCTGATGCTTCTAAAAAAATTGAGAGATACAGCAATCATAGCAAACCAGGCGTTCAGTCCCTTCACAGGAGCAGAATAAGATATATACAATCCCTTCTCTAAACCAGGTTTAAGGTGATGACAAATTGGCTCCAGAAATCATGCACAAGAATCATAGAATGACTGACTTAGCATATTTGGATTTTTCTGCCATAGCCATTTTGGCTTCATCTATCACTAAACCCACAATAACATTCCAAGTCTTCTTTAGTTATGTATTCATGTTTACTACTAAATAATAATAACCACAAACAATAAAATAATTTGGGTATTTTTCTGCTAGAATTTCTATATCCAACTGAAATCAGGATTTCCTTTTTCAGGAGCTGAGTATGCATATGTGAGAACAAACAGGCAGAAGAAGGGAAAGGAAGTCGCTTCCACTAGCTAGCAGAGACCTCGGAAAATACTTTTAGTCTCCTGACTAAAAGTATGTTGTCTCAAATCCATGCTGAAGTGTGAGTTCACTTAAATTTCAGATGAATGTGTCACCAAACAGACATTTTTATGCTCTGAAGTTATGGAAATATATTCTAGAGAGAGAAATAAAATATTTATCGTATATTCTCTGCTTGTTGCATAACTGCATTTACTATTAATGTAAATGGGACCAGTGTGGACATATAAAGAGACTCTTCATTTACAGAATCTGATATGAAAGCAAAATAATTATGAAATGTTGGAAGACGGACTTAAGTTAAAAAAGATGTGAACCTTGTATCATGCCTACTGCATTTAAAAATATTAAGACTAATCAGAGAAATGTTAAAACTGCAACATGAGAGAATACCTTATGAATCTGAACTTTCAAAAATACAGACCATGGTTTTTACAATTTTTTTTTTTTATAGCAGAAATTAAAGTATAGACAGAAGTAATATGTCAGGAAAATTTCAAAATAAAATATATTTTACAACTATTTACATGAGAAAACACATTTAAAAGTTTATTATTACTTTATTTTTAGTGTTCCATTAGCAGATTTGAAGATAACTTTATAAAAAAGGCCTTAGAGTCTTATATTGTGGTCTACAGTGACCCAATATCTCTTTATAAAGTAAATATCCTTAAGGTGAAATACTTTCTTCTTTTGGTCAAAAGCTAAATTAAAAACTGTAACTATTTGGATCAGTGCATCAACGGTATTTCTTGGGTTTTGAGCTTTAAATATGCCTGAATTTTCTGACATTTTATTATATTTCACCACTCTTGGCGTGTAGCCCAAGACCAGTGGCCAGACTAATGGCTCCAAGTGGTAAAAATGAAAAAGAGAAAATGAGTTAGAGATCTATCTATCCTTCCAAAACAACAGGGAACTGTTCAAGGTTGAATCATTAACGGCAGTCACTCAAGTCCCTCACAGTTGGAATAGGATCCAGAGTTTTGATTTGAAAAGAGAGAATAATCTCCTAGATATCAGTGTCACTCTTTTTACGTTAAGTATTCTCTTACGTTATTACCCTAACGTTTTCAAGTTGTTATTCAAGCATATATTGCTTGAAATTGTATTCCTAATATAGTACTTCAACAATGATAAGGGTCACATTTCATAATTTATTTTCTAAATTTCTTCCATCTGGCAAATATGGCATTTGCATTTTTCCTTTTATTTTGTGTTAAGTCATAAATTAACTAGCTGTAAAGTCATAAACTAACTATCTTTTCCTAATATAAAAGCCATAACACACAAAATCTAACCAGAAGAAGTTCTGTTGTATGGCTCTATTTTATATAGTAGAAGTAGAGAAAGAGCAAAGCAATAAAGAGGCCACTTAGAAAAGAACATTTACTCTTCAAGTGTTTTTTACTGTTTTGAAATGATTGTGGCTGAAGGGAAAATCATCTGAACTCATCCCAAGTGAAGCTGAGCTTAGATGAAAAAAGGTAACATAGGAATGTAAATTGTAAGTTCAGCCAAGTTCAGCTGAACAGCCTGCATTAATTCTGTTGTGGACCACTTACCCACTGGCTTCAGATAAGGTGCAAAACCACATCTGGATAAGACTACCTAACTCCAGAGAAAACTTCCAACCTTTTCTCTGTGCTGTAAGCACAGAGAAGTCATCTAGAATAAGCTGTGTTTGTCTATCACTTAGAACAGATCAACACTTGTCCTTTCTCAAAAAGGTGAGTGGTTCCTATGCATAAAATTGCTACATGAGGAGAACATTTTCCTGAATTAAAAGAGATTTGAAGACACCATTCTCAAGCCTCTTAAACATGTTATTAAAGTGAATATTTGAATCTAGCCTCTGCCCTTTACGTATAAGCAGTCTAGGTACAACACATTCTAGGTGACTGTGATGACAAAGTAAAAAAGGAAATAGCATTTTTTCTCTTGGTGTCACATTATACTACAAAATATTTAAATTATTACTAAGCAACAGAACAAATTACTGTGATAATATCAGTATTTAATACTAAGTAGAAGATGCCAGCAAGAGTTTTTATCTGAGAGTAGTTCAAATTTCAGTGAAAAGTAAGTGAGCTCGAGGAGCTGAAATCAACTTGGAGACAAAATGGAAGAGGCATAGAGAACAAAAATACAAATCCTCAGGACTAAATTGGTGATATTCACACTTCTGGTGTGTCTTTTATGCTCTGTGCTACACCTTAAAAGCATTCTGAATCTATGTCAGGATAAGTGCCACATATGCATCATCCCTCTACGCAACCTTGTTTCCATGGAAGGGAGGAAATCATACTGTGGTTCAAAAGATCCCTTATTCTGGAGAATGAGAATGCCTGAGATTCACTGTCTTGCAGTTCAAACCTAGTATATAACATACCCAGGAATCTAGACCTAAGGTCTTTTTTAAAATTTTATTTTCTGTGATTTTATTTGGAAAATGTACACTGGCACCCCATAGAGGAGCACAAAGTATTATGAGCTCTTGTAGGTTGAATAAGGCAAGAGATTATACATAGTCCTTTATAACAATAGATTTTTATATTTTTTTAATATTTAAACACACCAAATGAAAAATATAAATCTGTACCACCATTTAGTAGAAGAACCTATTTGTTAAAAAGCATATGAAACTGAAAACAAATTATCTGACAACCCAAATTCACTACAGGAATACAAATGGTGCTAATTTATTTTTCCAGCCTCATACAAGGACTTTTGGAAAGTCACATTAGTATCTTTTTTAATACCCTGACATAGTATTCTTGATACCTTAATATCAAAGACTTAACTGCTTATTATTCAGTAGAAAGAAGCCAAAATGAATAAATTTATCCATGTTGTGGATCACAGTGCACATATTTTACACCAAAAAATCAATGTAAAAACTAAAATAACATTTTTATAACAATCTGAAAAAGATTATTAATTAATAGCTATACTACTCCATTTCCCAGAAAGACACAAGGTGGTTTCAGGGAGGTCACAAGTAAGTGACACTTAAGGTTTCTTCTATATTAGTAAACTGAGCAATGGCAGATCTTATTCTCTGGTTCTGCGGTCACACATCCAGACATGATGTGGCCACATCTGTAATATTGAAATGTTTCACCCTATAAAACCAGAATCCAGACTGTACACTAGAAAAGGTAAATATAACTATGATGTAGACAGGTAAATGTAGACAGAACACTTGCTTTAGTGAAAATTCTTAAACCTCAGCATTTTTGTGATGAGATTTCAGACTCAATGTCTCATTTTTTGCTGGTGTAGCCAAGTAGAGGTAATAGCAACAATAGCAGCAATACCCAGCTCTGTGCCATGCTGCATGTCTGGATAAGAATAATTCTCTTCCCTTTCATGCTTTCCCTGGTCTTGCAAACTGATATCACAACAAAGCCCTATGCTTCCATTAGTTTTTCACTCTATACCTGGAACCCAGTAATAGATTCCCCATTTCCTTTCATATCCCTGTCATAGTGGTCTCCTTTCCCATTGTCTTGTTCCCCACTTTAGTCAGGATCCTAATCTGCTCTCATGGTGTCTTGTTTTGTACTTTATTCTGCCTTGACATTGTCCCAGAGATTCAGACCAGGGTGCAATTGAGGGAGCTGCTTGGGTTCCTGCAGGACGTTCTGGGAATGTAGATCGGGAAATCTGGACCTACTTCTGCATGAACCAATATTTGCCACTGATACGCACATCAGCTTTAACTGTTTGGATAGTGTGACATGGTTAAGACATGTATTTAGGTAGTTTCCTTCAAATAGTAGCTGTTGAAGTTGAGATACTTAGATGAAAGCTATGAGAAAAAAAATAAGAAAATAAAGGTATAATTTAAATGATAAAAATAAGTGCTTTTTGTAAAAAAAAAAAAAGCCAAAGCAAACTGTAATCCAGTGACGAAACAATCTGTTGAGTGACAAAATGCTTTTGTATTTTCAGCCCTTTTTTATAGACTTTATATAAAAAGGTACAACGTTATTTGCTGTAAAATGATTAAACTGATGTCTAGTTATTAGACCTTCAGATTCAAACCAAATGGAGCACACAAATGCAAATTACTATACCATATGTATAAAATGCTATATGATCACAATGTATATATATTATACAATGTCTGAATTATAGGTATGACAACATGGAATATGACAACATGAACCAAGGTGCCTTGAAGTGCTTATTTTATTTATTAGGTTTCATATATAAGTATATATACTGAAGGGCAGAGATGAGGTGCAGTAATATCTATATAGATAAAAAACTGACTGCTCTAAGCTTCTACCAGACATAAATCTGTGGATAGTTCACCGATGGCTGTTCCCACTTTGCTTTCAATAACGTTTCCTTGAAATTTTGCCAGATTTAAGTTCTGGTAAGACAGAGTTCTGAATTACTTTCTATTATTCAGTATTTAACATTTTTATGTAGCTTCAAATGTATGCACTTAACAGTGGAGTGAGAAAATACATATATATATATAGTCCTTGCCCAAAAGAGATCACCTCTCACAATGAAATGGAAAGAAACGATTCGCACAGTTATAGAACAGAACTACTTATGGGTAATTTCCTATGTGGTCTAAGTGTGGGGTTTTTTGAGAAATAAGGAAGTTTAAAGGGAGAAGGGAGTAGGAGAGGAAGAAGGAATTAATCTGTTGCAAACCACAGGACTGGCAACATGGACTGCAATATTGACTGGCAGGGAGAATTCTTGAGTTTGTATTGATATGATATCCGCATTGACATGCGGAGAGATCAGTGACCTGCTAAGCCGCTTGGATGCACACAAGTCTATGGGACCGGATGGGCTACACCCAAGAGTGCTGAAAGAGTTGGCAGACGTGCTCGCCAAACCGCTTTCCATCATTTACAGGAAGTCATGGCTGACTGGAGAGGTCCCAATGGACTGGAGGGTGGCAAATGTAACACCCATCTACAAGAAAGGCAAA
>QJSC01014193.1:67837-267585 GCA_003697955.1 Calidris pygmaea
AACAACCCCATGCAGCGCTGCAGGCTTGGGGAAGTGTGGCTGGAAAGCTGCCTGGAGGAAAGAGACCTGGGGGTTCTAATTGACAAGCGGCTGAATATGAGCCGGCGGTGTGCCCAGGTGGCCAAGAAAGCCAACGGCATTCTGGCTTGTATTAGAAATAGTGTGACCAGCAGAAGTAGGGAGGTGATTATGCCCCTGTACTCGGCACTGGTGAGGCCACACCTCGAGTATTGTGTCCAGTTCTGGGCACCTCAATACAATAGAGATCTCGAGGTGCTGGAGCGAGTGCAGAGGAGGGCAACGAAACTAGTGAAGGGCCTAGAAGACAAATCATATGAAGAGCGGCTGAAGGAGCTGGGACTGTTTAGTATGAGGAAGAGGAGGCTCATCACTCTCTACAACTACTTGAAAGGACACTGTAGAGAGGTTGGTGTTGGTCTCTTCTCACAGGTAATTAACGATAGAACGAGAGGGAATGGCTTCAAGCTCCAACAGGGTAGGTTTAGACTGAACATTAGGAAGGACTTTTTCACAGAAAGAGTGGTCGGGCATTGGAATAGGCTGCCCAGGGAGGTGGTTGAGTCACCATCCCTGGATGTGTTTAAGGGACGTTTAGATGCGGTACTGAGGGATATGGTGTAGGGGAGGACTTTGTAGAGTAGGGTAGATGGTTGGACTCGATGATCCCAAGGGTCTCTTCCAACCTCAATGATTCTATGATTCTATGCCTCTCCACATTCATGTGCTGTTAAAACTGAGCCCAGAACCAAAATAATAACCTTTTTTACTTGAATTCAAAGAGTAACCACTACAGGCTAATTTATTCAGAGTTGTAGATTATCCAGATGGGAGATGATTATAGTACATTAATCAATGGTTCGTAATTTCTATTGGACTGGATGTTTCTGCCTTGGTGAAATATGTGGTATACCAATGGGAAGTTGGAACAGTAGTTTTCCATTACTTAAGAGTTCTGTGTGGTCATCAGTGATAGACCTGAAACATATCACTTGCTCACTGATCCTTATGAAAGCAGTAGTTTCCTTTGATATATAAACAACCGATAGGTCTCTTTGGCACTGGAGTGACTCAAAGACAGATGGTTTGCAAACACCTGAATGGCAAAGAAAAGGCACACTTTGCACATCATACTTAAACTAGGATCCAGTACAGGACACGTCCAAAGATATCAGTATACATGGCTGAAAGTTGGGAAATACCAACTACATCTATACACTACTTTTGAAACAATCAGACTGACAGAGCTTCAGAAAAATGGGTATGCATGTGAGAATATGTACATCTCACATATCTCCCCACTTCACCAAGGTACAAAACTCAACCAAAAGAATTTGATGTTCCTTTAATATGTCCATGCATTAGACATAGGAATTACACCTGTAGATTGACAAAGACTTGTTTGTAATTTTATCTATAAATAGGCATACTTTTATTGAACTTCAGACAAAATAGTAGTATGTCTACACATACACACGTATATTTTAGTACCTGTGTTAGTATCTATAGTGTCTGTAAGAGAATAAATGACATAAACACTATAGTTAGAACTGGCTGTGAGTTTCAGTACTAGAAAACTATTAATTATAACTACCTGCTACACTGCACTTCATGCTTTTTTCTGTGCTCATAGAACTGAAATACATAATCCAAAACCAAGTTACATTTCTAGAGCAGAGGATTCGTCCCATTGCTTAACTACATTTCCAGAGCCTGAAGTATATGAATTATCTTGTTTAACCTGGGAATTTGATTATGTCTCCACTAGTTTCATGCCTCCATTAGTTTCATACTTCAATTAATACATACATTAATCTATAGCTAGTATAACCATGCTGTAGTAGCTGTGAATTCCTTATAATGTCTAAATGAGAAAATTATTGAGTTGACCAGAAGTTTTTGAATGATAGTAATTCATGAGTAATAGTAATCAAAATATGAAACTAATGGAGGTATAATCAAATTCCCGGGATAAACAAGGAATTCCATAAAAAAGAACTCAAAAAAAAAAATTTTTCAGCTAAAAAGAGCAAGACATTATTCAAAAGCCACCGATACAGTGAATATCTTGAATAAGAAACAAACTCAAGAGTAAATAACACAAGGAGAATAGAAATGGAAAGGACTTACAAGCCACTTCTTACGCATGTCTCCGCTGGGAGTTCCTCTCCCCTAAGCTTGATTTCAACTGCTCAGTGAAAAATGAGTTGCAATAACATCTGCATGATCTTCCTTCAGCCCATTTGCCACCTGTGAGGCCTGTGTGCTTCTCAGCAGTTTGTCAGTCTCTCTGGATAACATTCAGACCTTCACCCTCTCACTGTGATTGGTTCAGTTCATGTTCCTTTTGCAAAATTCTGTAGCCTCTGGGACTTTGTCTGTATAAGTGAGCTCTCTCTGTCTTTTCACACATGTTAAAGTAATTTTTAACACTTTTCATAATACATGTACTCTGAAAACCAGGAGGGAAGAGATCACAAAAATCAAAAGAAGGTACCAAAAGATAGCATAGATTACAGTGATGGTTGGGGTCTTTTCCAACCTAGATGATACTATGATTCTATGACGGAAGGTACAGATTAATTTAAAATATATCTAGCCTCTGTGTGATTTGTGTTTTGCCCATGTAAGACTGAAAGAGGTTTCAAAAAATAGTTGTGTTTTTTGACAAAATGACACTAAAATTATTTTCTTTAGATTTTAACATAGTCTTAATTACTTTCATGTCACTTTTTTTTTTCAGTTGTTTTTCTGGGTAATTCTAATAATTTCCCCTAATTGAAAAAACTTCAGAATAATTTTCCCATATGTTTTCCGAAAACCTCTTCAAGAATCTTCTTCTTTCTAACTCTAAGGTAGGAAAGGTGAATATACATGCAGTACTTTCTGTTCAAACACTGTATATTCTTTTCCATATTGTATTCTGTAGCAGTATGTTCTGGAACTACTCCTTCTAAGAGGTTCTCAAAGCCACTGCATGACATATAGTATATGGGGAGTTTATTGGTTTTGACAACTATTACATTTTTCCAAAGAGGAATTGGGGAGAAGTTTTCTAGAACAAGAAATTAAAATTGAAATTGGTGAGCAGCTTGGGCTAAAATATGGAAGAATTTTTTGAAAAGTTAGAACATAGTTAATTTGTGAAATGCTAATACATTTCTTTTTCACTATTCAAAAAGAAGGTTTTTTTCCATTCAAAACATTGTTCATTTGAAAGTTAATCGAAATTCTTCTGAAGATAGTTTTGAAATATTTAATTCAAAAGGGATCAGAGTATTTATCCCAAGATTACCTATATTGACTCCAAATCTTGATACTATTTTGTTGTTGTTGCTGTTGTTGTTGAGGAAAACCCTACTCTTTATTTTGAACTTTCAAACTCTTATTCAAAAATCAACAGCAAAAAACAATTGGTTCAACTGGAACCATTTTTTCATGAAGTTTTAGTTTGACCATGAATCAAAAATAAATAATTTTTCCAGTATTATTTAAGAACCAATGAGCATATATTATAGGGAATTTAATGAGATTTCCCTAAGCAAGTTTCTCCTAGTGTTTTTCCCTCTCCCCCCTTTTTTTTCTGAAGGACAGTAGATAGAGGTATTGCTTGGCATGATCCATTGACATAATCAGAAATTCCCTTTGATGTTAATGGTGAGGTCTATTGATGGTGTTATCTTCAGGTATAAAACACCTAAGTATCCTGGAGATACAGACTTAAATCCCAGTAGGACTGAATCAATCTTTAACCTTCAAAGGCAGATAGATCAATTGCTCTTGTGTGATGTTCGGTTTAGACCTTTGAAATGGCAGACCTTTCTGTTCTGTTTGGAGACCAAAGTTGCAGTGACCTTATTCTTGAAGGAAAGGAGTTGCTTTTGTGAATGCAGTTGACAAGCTTCCCAGAATTATGTAGGGGCTTGGGACCCATAGTATGTATCCAAAATACCTTGGAATAAAAGACCCTCAATCAAATATGAAATACGTTTTCTTTGTATTTATATAAACTTCCCAACTAACTACTATCCTTGCCCTCAGATACAATAATAAAAAAATAAGACATACTTGATATTTGAATTATGATTTTGTTTTCAGAAAATATTAATATGATATTTATTCATCTGATAATGATCAACTAATCTGCAGAGTGTAGTACTACTCTGAATTATTTGTGAAGTAGAAAAAGAATTTATTAAAGAAAATTTTGAACTGTCAAAAACACGTATCAACCTACATGCGAACAAGTGATACTTTGCAGTTCATGCAACTGTGTTTAGAAATATTATTTTTTTTTACTATTATAGTATTTATCACAAAATTAAAATATTTACAAATCTAAATGAATGACTCAGTATGAAATAAATCCCTGAATTCTAATAGTTCCAGGCCTCTATTAATCTGGAATTTATTTGATCCCTTTCTAACAATAATTAATGAACTTAAACACAAAAACTTTAAAAGTCTTTATTTTTATAAGCTGTCAGTTTAAAGACAAATTTTTTCAGGAATCAAATTTTGTCTTCTTCAGACTAAAAAATTTAAATACAGTGTTGATTTTATGAACTTTATGTATTGAGTAAAGGTATTAGGAAGATTAGTTACTGCCTAGAGAGCTTCCAAACAGATTGTGTTTCACTGGCGTATATTTTTCTAACATTAATATAAATTCTCTGTTCCTGTTATCAAATTAATACATTTGAGGCAATGAAGGATTCTTCTGGTAAAGCAAATTGAAAACATTTCGAATTCATTCTTATTTCTTATCAGCAGGATTTCTGCCTCGTCCCTCAAGCAGACAATCTCTAGTACAACACCATCTGAGGCTGTCATTAAATCCTCAGCGTCAGGTTTCCCTAGCAACAGAAGAGCTCTCTCTGCTTCACTGTCTGCATCTGAAATCCGGAACAAAAACAGTTAATCTGGTGCTGTTTCTCTACGTTTTTTTGACAGATTTAATCTGAGACCTTCTGTATCTGGAAAAGAAGTGGTAAGTAGCAGTTAAAGTTTGTGATTATTAAATTATAGGGCTATATTTTAGCTGTTGATGTGCACGCACACCAGATGGTGGCCTGCTGCATTCATCACCAGATTAGACAGATAAAGTCTGGGCTATATGTAGGGCTACACATGCGCTTATGAGTTTACTTTGTAAAGCATAAAAGGTTACAGGGCTTTTAGTGCTTATTTAAGACAGCAAATCTTGAAAAGCTTTACTTTCATTTGATTGTAAATTTGACAAGAGGAAAATATTCCCAAAGTGTTTAAAGTTAGTTTCAGTGTTACTGTTTTCACACAGTAACATCCCTCTCCAGGCTGACAATAGCAAGCAGTGTGCAAGTTACCTAGAGCGTACCTGGTTTAGGAATCATTGTTTACATGACAGGAAACAGTATTTGAGTCAAAATATGTAATAATGAAAATCTGTGATCAAAACTCACATGATTTTCATACGGAAAAGCTGCAAAAAGCTTCTGAATGTGATTTAGAGACTGAAGGTTTGTACTTACTAACATATTCTAAATAAAAGCTTCTATCTTCTCACTAAAAAGAAAGAAACTGCCTTCTGAAATTAGCTTTTCATCATTTCTAAGACAGCCAAATTTTCCTAAAGCCAGTAGGAAACCCAACCAGGTAGCACAGGGAGCTCCCAGATCAGCTGAGTTTTGAGTTTCACTTTAGTAATTATCCACTATTTCTCAATATATTTTTATGATCTGATTTTGTTGTTGCAACTGATAACATGCATGATGTTTTTAAAAAAATTGACTTTGATACCTTAAACATTTTTTGGACAACATATTTATACAAAATATTGTTGATAGATCTTAAAAAACACCTTCATAAATAAGCCTCAATTACTGTAATTTCTTGATGTACAAAAATTAGCTATGTTAATCATGAAAGCTATGATATAGGTTGAATAAAACAGTTGTGACTGTGGCTTTATTACTTAAATTAAACCACCAGATTGTGCCTTTATACTTCTGAAGACTTGAAGAAAAAAGGTAACACTTTGATATAGTAAGCATTTTTGTTTGTGCATTTATGAGAGTGTCTTGTAATTTTTTAATGAGACAGGACATTACTAAGACAAAGAGATACTGTAGCAAGTATCAAGAACTTTCACAGAACCCGTATTTTTGCCTTTTTGCAAGGTATCTCCAGAGATGACTTCTAGATATATTTGTTTTGTACTCAAATCATGCCATTATGTGTTAAACTAATCTTTATATAGTTCTAAAAATTATTTAAATTGTAACTATAATTTCACTTTCATTTTTGAGTAATTTGTTAGATAATTCTGATGATTAATAAGAAGTCTTTAAGCAATTTTATAAATATACAATGTTCATCTAATTAAGGGTTAAACCTCTTTTCTGAAGTAACGAGTACAATGATAGTCAGTGTCCAAAGGCCTTTTCCAAGTAACATCAGTGGTAGATGGCCTTTGCTAAAGAACAGTGTGGTATGACAGAGGACATTCATGTGAAAGGCATGTAAATATTTACTGAAAATATGTTATAATAATAGAATATAATTTTAACATGACATATTTGATATGTTTTAAACATAGGAAGACACATATACCTTTTTATGCATGGTGGTATCTTATGTTCACAACATTGCACAACAAAAATATCACTTGTTTTTTACACCTTTGTGAAGATGAGTTAAATAAACCCACCAGAGGAGTTGTGCATTTGAGTTATCTAGTCAGTACATTTTCCAACATGAAAGGGAGTAGGAAATCAGAAGGCCCTTGACTACATGGTATTATGCCAACAGCAGCCTTGATCTGATTTGAGGATGAACAGGGAACAGAAAAATCCACACTTGTCAGACCTTTGGCACTGATCTCTCTTCTTCAATGATATGAAGGTAGTAATGGGTAAGTCGCAAAAACCCCACACATCTTGACCACACATTGGTTATTACAAATGGCTAGGTACCGCAGCCTAGTAAAGATCCTTCCGTGTCCTCACAGTGCACAGCAGCACTCCAGACCCATCAGTCTAAGCCAAAGCAGCTATAGTAATCAGGCCACACTTTTACTGATTTTCAGCAAGTGTCTTAATCAATCCTTGCTTTTGAAATACATTTTTCTTTCTTCAAAACGGAGTTGGTAGTTTCCTACTATATCAGTGATGTTTCAATAAAATAATCAATGTTTTGGTAATAAAATTTTGAGATATTTTGATAAGAGCTGTATAAGTGCCTAGCCAGACCTTGGATCCTTTTACGTAAGCACAAAGCAACCAACACTGTTCAAAAAACTGTTTCTGAAGCAACAATTTTGATTTTAGGAACACCGTTGAGTATTTCAGGCTAAATTTATTCCATTGGTCACTAGTAAACTACTTGGTCTAGAGAACCAAAAAAGGGAGTTTATCTGCATCTTAATTTTCCCTGTCTCATAGGTATTCATAATAATATAAATGATTTAGTAATTTTTTTTCTTTAGATTATAGTCAAGTTATCCAGCTAAAAAATTGTGAGGAAATTTTAACAAATCGTGAACATATTTGCCAAATTTGGGATCAAGTTATTACTTCTTGCACGCACTTATGTTGTAGAAAATGTGTGGACATTTGTACACAGGTTCATCCCTGTTTTACTTCAGTTCTCATTCTTTACACACATTCCCAAATACTATCAGTGAGCTTTTCCATGAATAGGGGAAAAAATATGTAGGCTTTAATATTTATCTTTTTTTACAAGACAAGAAAGCAGGAAAAGGGGGAGAGTACACTGCCACTGTGAAAATGGTATGTAATGAATGTCAAAAATTAGATAATTTTATATTTGACAAACATAAATCTAGACAATTTGTGTTCTCAAAACCATTTGGGAGAGCTGATTTTCTTTTTTGTGTTATACATCTTGATTTGTGCCTTCTGATCTTTTTTTTTTTTTTCATGAACATTTGGTAGATAGAAGATTTATAAGAAAATAAGGTTTATTATAGAGTGGACATACTGACAGGAACTGACTGCAATAGATGCAGCAACATGATGATTTCATGTCCATATTGATGCATTTTGTTACCATCTCCCCGTTCTGTCAGTCTAGCATCTGTTGTCTCGTGCCAGTCATATTAGTCACATTCAAGTCCCATTTTCCTGAGGCTTATTTAGGTATGGAGAGCTGATAGAGAAAGAAAATTAATGTCATTGGTTTCACCAATCAAAGCCATTTCTCTGGAAAAGATGTTTATGATGAAGAAAAATATAAACTAACAACATTTTCTATACTAAGTTGCAAGCCTTTAGTCATTTTGTAAAAAAAAACCTTCTATACAGTTAACAAATCAAATAGGCAGATGACCAATGTCAAATCTACTGAAAAACTGCCTGCACAAATAGAATGCCAGATTAGATAATAATCTGTCACTCAAAGTGCTGATGACCATGTGGATATGGCTAAGCATACCTTGGACAAGAGTTGTAGCAAAAGTCACCTTCATCCTAAAATGTATTTAACGTAAATTTCATACTCAAGTGTGAAAGATATTTAAGGTTAATAAAGATTTTCAAGTTACATGATGAAGAAGCTGTTATTAGCTATAAATACATCTCAAACGTTGACTTTCTGGATCAGTCCAATTATTGCAGAAATTATAAATCATAATAATTATTTATTAAATCAAAAGGAAAAAAGAGTCATTTTTTCTATAAAAGGTATTAACTGATGAAGGCTGTAAAATATCTTAGCACGCTTTACATTGTCCAGCTGCTGCTGTGTCTCTAGGTCCCCTCTAACCCCCCAGCCTTTTAGTAGCTTTTCTAATTCTGTATGACTCCCAGACAGTGTGTTCCTTTGGAAATCCTCCTCTGGAAATAGTAGCTGACATTGTTTTATGTGTCGATACTGCAAAACTTAAAAAAGGTAAATACACTATGCAGCATGAAAGCAATGGTTAGGTAAAGTTGCTCCCATAAGTGGTTGGGAGGTAGGCACTCCATGTGCTTTTTGTTTCATTAGATGTTCATAGCCTTCATACCCTTTTTATCTTCAAGGACCTAGACTTGTTGAACATGGGTTACTTCACAAATTGAGGGGGTGCTTCTTGCGTGGTAACAGCATATACATAGGTCATTGATGGGATATACACATTAACATTTCCTAAGTAAAACAATGGGTTACACACAAATCTTTCCCATCTTGGGTGGGTGCACAAAACACAGTTCTATAAAAAAAAGGAAAGAAACTAGACAGAAAATGCGGCTCACCCTTCATAGGAAGAAGTAATTTAGGTGCCTGGAAGATTTTAATGTGACAAAAGAAAGGAAGGGTATTAGGTTCTTTCAGGAGAGGTAGTGATTTTGAAACTATGGAGCTGTTTATCTTCTTCTGTAGTCAAGAGATTAACATGGATTTCCATGGGAGTCTCCTGCTTCTTACAAGGTTTAAGCTACTTGCACTTTCCTGGGTAGGGCCTTAGCCTGTGACTTATATAGTTATACTTCTCTCTGTTTGCTTACTGAATCGTTGTGTACTTTATACAATTTGAGTTAGCTTCAGTGAGATACTGAGAAAAACTCAAATCCTGGTATTTAAAGAACTTCACAAGGATGCAGAACATTTAGAAAATAACTTAGCTATTTAGGGCTAAAAGGTTATTTTTCTTCCTAGATTCCAGCTTTGTGAAATAGAGTCTACTTTGCAACTGTTGAAGTAGAAATTATATATTCAGTCTTAAGATGGACACAATTTGAGGTTTGGCTTGGGGAGAAAAAAAAGTTTTGCTTCCATTCATATAAATGAAGAAAAAAAAAAAATGGTCAGCGATTTGTTTTCTTTTAATCTATCCAAACTGATTTCTTCACTCCTTCCACATTTAGGGTAACCTCTTGAACCAAAAGTCCAATGGCTCTCCAGCCCTATTTAATTACATTAAGGAATTTTAAATCTCTGTTAATACTTAACGCTTAAACGCTTAAATCTCCAAGTAATTTTATTTTTACAGGCTTTCAATGAATTGGTGTTTATGCATATATGTCTATGATGTGCACAATTCTATTGCCATATAATACTGAACAGAAGTGTAAACATAACATCAATGTTAGTATTATCAAAATGTTATATAATCCATTTTGATAATTTTTTTCACATAGTTTTAACTTTGAAAATGCTTTTGATTGTTTTATGGTATGTTAAAGTAAATAGATGTGATCATCATATAAATGTCATATAAAAACTTGGAAATTTCAAAAGACAAAGTTTCAAAAGCAAATATATTTATTCAAAAATATCCTTTCTGATACGGAATTTAAATACGCAATATTAATGGGATTTAAAGAGAAGCAGATCAACTCCATAATTAACAACTGAATAAAGAAACCAGATTAGGGGGATGACTATGTTCCTACATATGCTTCTGGTGACACCGGTATGTAATATCATTTACACTGAAAATTGGAAAGGGAGATGATGAGAACTGCAAAAATCTTTGAGGGGTTGTTGAACATAAGTGCTTGTGTTAGAATTTAAGAATGTAACTTTTCAAATGAAAGACTGAAAGGTTGCCTTAAAGTATCTTAACAGGGAGATTTCGTATTAGTGAAATGTTTTTCAAATAATGTAAGTGTAACAAAGAAAACAGTATACAGAAACTAAAGCTAAAAGATGGAAACTGGGAAAAAAAGAAATAGAAGCAATGGAGTTTCCACTATCTGCTGTCCACTACAAGATTTTTTCTACGAAGCATGCCTTCGTCAAATCTAAGTACACGGTGAAATGTAAGGGCAAATAACGTATAGGGGATCAAATAAGAATTTCTGTTTCCTTGAAAAAAAATTCACACATAGGACAAGAAAGATTTCTGTGGGTGGAAAAGGAAAGAATCACTATAATTTTTAATATCTTCTGAATTTTTATATATTTGGAGTCTTTTTTCAATATGAGAGTATTGTTTTAGCCCACTATGATTCCCCCAAGTAAGGTCATTTTCAGTGTAAACTGATAACTATTCAAAGTTAAAATATAAAAAATCTGGTTCATATCATAAAAGTACTGCTCAAGCACAAAAAGAAGGAGCGGAGAAGTGCCACCAATAAAGCTTGTCTAAAGTAGACCTCTGAACGTAGACACCCAAATTCTCTCTGGTCTTCATCATGGATCTTAAATGGGAAACATACGTGGTTACAGCGAATATTTATTTCTCAGGCTGCAACACAGCAGTTGTTCAAAGTGAATTTGGAGGAGTACTGGGCATGGTGTGCAAAATTCCAGACATTCTGCCTTCTTGAGTCTCTGTTAGCATTGGCCAACAAGTTTCGGCCCAACACAGCAAGTAGCACAGCCCAACTGGAGTGGATCTTGACAGCCAAACCATTCACATGGAAGGCTTAGTATCCACATTACGCATTTCAGGATCTTTATTTTTGATTAGCTTTTGTTTTTCCCTGGGGACTTGAATGCATGTTAGCAGTTGGATTTATTAGTTACACATCAGGACTGCATGTTCTGCTTTAATTTCATTTGAAAGGAATCCTGTTCATGTCCCAGTGATGTGATCAGAAGCACTGCAAGTGGGGACAATCAAGATATTCACTTAAAAAAATGCATTCCTGATCCAAACAAGAACACTGTGTAGCACAGCGCCTCCTTTAGCTATAGATTCAGCTTTGTACTTTCTATTTCTTTGTGCACTACTGTGTGTTTGAAATGAAGTGTTTTGAAAACCAATATCAAGAGCGGAGAGGTCTTTTTGCTGAGTAGCGTGTCCTCCTATTTAATCCAAATTCGCTTTTTTGGTGCAATTCCATTTGCAGAGCTGCAGGAAGACATTCTGGAGCCCATTAGTTGTTCCCTTGCTTCCTCTCCTCTTGAACCTGTTTACCCAACTGCCATAAATTTGTGCCTAGGTGACAGCTACAGGCAGCAGAAATCATATGTTTGCCCTCTTTTAGTACATCACTGTCACACTGTATTTATTGAAGCTTTGTCCATAGGGATAAAGGTTTGGGAAAAACATTAAAAAGAGAAAGAAATGAAAACTAGAAAGAGTAGATCTATTACCCCACCTTTGTGATTTCCTTCTTTTGGCATCTCATCTTTTGCTTTTCAGTGGTGTTCTATGCAATATAGCATCCTTGGGAAAGGTTACGAAACCTGTAGGAGTCTGGTGCCTGCACACCTTTGCAAATTTTGATGAGAAAATTTCCTAGAAAAACATTTTTTCTGAAAGTGATGTCCCTTGTCATCGCATAAGGACATCAGCTTTACCTTCTATAATGCCCTCTATATTTTTCAGACTTATCTCAATTTATTATTGTTGTCTGTGGGAGAGGTATTAAACTCAGTGCAAAGGAAGATTTTAATGAGAGAGACTGCTCTTCTTATTAACTCTTTCTCTGTGGTGAGCAGTGCTAACCTACGTTCACCTTAGGAAAAAAACCTCATTGGACAGTGTCCTGATACAGTAGCTCATATGTAATGTTATTGATCAGAATTTCTGTCCCTGCTGCTTTACACTACATGGTTGTTGTTTTTCAGATAAATGATGCATTGCTGAAAGCACAGTAGTTATTTATACTCATGTGCATATAAGATAAAGTCCTGCTGTCATTAAAAAGTGTATGTCCTTATCATTGTACAACTACATGGATGAATCACTTTTTGTTACAATATGTCCATATTTTCCACATTTGTCACTTATGAAATTATTTATTTTCATTCATCATCAGATTTTGCATCTGTACAGGCTGGATCTATGTAGTGAAAATTAAATGGCAATTAATTACATAAAGGGGAAAAGCCTTAGCACTTTATGACCTTGTCACAATCTTGAATTTTTCTTTTGTTTTTAAAATAGATGATAGTATTACTTTTTATCCTAAGAGACAACTGATGCTTCTGGAATTGCACTCTGAAACACTGAGGTGCTTGTTCTTCATTTGTGCTGAATAGCCTTAAAGTAAACAAAATACGGTAAAACTCTATCTTCTTTTGCCCTTGAATGTTATCTCCCCTTCTGTAACTCCAAGTAACTACTACGTAAAAACATCTCACAGTCTTGAATGTACTGAGTTTCAGATTATTTTAGCTGAAGTATTATGAACTGTCTTTTAAAACTATTAACTGTATATAAAGATGAAGAACCTACATGCTGCTTACGCAAAGGTTATGAAGTAATGAGAATTAGTCTAGCTTTCCTTAGTCCTGTGGGATGTGCATTTGTCTAAACAAGGAAAAAATTATATTCAGGTTAAATTCTTGAAGCAATACTCGGGTGATCATGTAAATAATGGTGTATTTCACCATGTTTTTTCTTCAGATCTGCATTTCAATTGTTTCATTCCAAGGTAATGTCAAGCTAACTCAGTTGTGAACCACTGCCAGCAAGATTTTGAAATTCAGGTGTTAATGCAACCTAAACAGTCACAAAAAATGAGACTGAGCATCTATCCTTTTGATCTATTACTCAAATTTTCATCTCAACATGAAAAAAGGAATTTTGCTGAACATGTCAATTTGGCCAAGCTCTGCTTTTCATCCCTACTCCCCTTGTTGTTCAGCTAAATTAAAAGACTTGATTTCTTGCCTATTTATTACTTTGCATAAGTAGCAGCCTTTATCACTTACAATACAATCTCTGCATGATGATTCACTGTGTTGAAGGAAGCACAAATCTGCTTTCTAGTTTTGTGACTGATAATGTCCAAGCAGTCACCTCACTTAAGGCGTTGGAAGGGGACAGCAGATGACAATTTCAAGACTATTAAGAGGGCGAGTTTAATTTTGTACCCTGTCAAATCCTTGCAATAATCTTCATCACAAGAAAAGATTCATGTTGTACAATTTCCTTTTCTCATTACAATCATTGTCATAAGAACGAGAATCAGTATGTAATTGACTGGAGTAGTTATGCAGTTTAAGAGACTACTAAACCACTGTAAACTTAACAGAATTTTCTGATAACTGCCATTAATCCTCCCCTTTCTAAGAGCAGAGGTTGTGACTGATTAGCAGACCAAACTGTACATTGTTGAAAGGGTTGAGAGAACGCTTTTGGCTATTTCCAACCAAAGCCCCCCAAAGTAATAATGTACAATTGAAAGTGTTGTCTGTTCTTAGCTTCCTGCCAAGCACAAATCAGTTTGACCAAGTGCTGGCCCACAGCTGGAGGGCTGCCTGAAGTAACAGAACAATCATGCCATACTAAAGTGCCTCACACATTAAGTCAGACACAGTGTGATACAAGGATCGCACACAAAATATATCTTATTGAAAACAAAGACACAAACAAGTCCTGCAATCAAGGCAGGGCACTGAATTGCATGCTTATCTCTTATTGGATTTTCTTTTGTATAAAAAGTCCTTTTTGCACTATGTTTTAATGGAATATTTGTATGGTATGTTGCTGTCAGCATCGCACACTCATGTGAAAGTTGAAAAAATATGAAGATGGCAATCCATTCCCATATCGGGTGCAAATTCAACACAGTGAATTAGAGGTGTTAGTGCTACCCTTACATTGTGCCATTTGGTGTAGTCTTTATGTCTCCTTGCTTTTATAAAATCTGCTTTTTGTTGTTGTCTGCATCTTTTTATGAGACTGATTCAAAGGGGATATGTGTGCTTCTGGCCTTCTAAAAACAGTAGTACTTGAGCTCAACAGTGAATGGCATATACCTAGCTCATCAACAGGATGGCAATCATTTTGTACACTTGTATAAACCATGTTCTTACACAGAGACTACTTTAGACACTGGATTGTACTAGAAGCTTCAAAACAATGCTGCTATTCACCATCAGAAGGTCTTTTTTTTTTCTACCACTACTGCAGCGAAAGGTAAAGCAATTGTGAGATTCGGTAATGAAAACCAGGGCAGAGAGCAACTAACAGTCTCTGAGATACTATCGTTAGTGAAACAGGACATCGTTTGCCTGCCATTTTTACATACAGCCTTTTCAGTAGTTGTTAAAGAGACTCAAAGCTTAGTTATTACCTGTGGCACACAGACTCTGAAACAGTAATCTATGATATCCTCAAGTTAAAACGAATTATCCAAATTTTGCTGTAGCAAAGACACACGTATTGTCATTCTTCTTGTTACTACAGAATAATTCTTTAAGCTTTCAGGAAAGATATATTGCAAGTACTATGTAGAGAGATTTTTGCAGAGAACTTTCTGAAATATGTATACACACACATATATATTAGTCAAGTATAAGTGTAGATCACTATCATCTCAGTTTCCTTGTCATCCAGAAGTGTTTAAACTATTTCAGGATTTCAAATGAACAGAAACCTAACTCTTTGGCTTCCCTTTGAGCAATCTGTGGTTTTTTTTACACTTGTAATGAATTTCCGGCACTTTCAGCCCGAATGACAATGAAAAGTATTGCTTTTGTTCAAAAAGCAGCAAGTGCTTTTTCCTCTGTTCTTGTGTTTTTTGACGTGTCTTTTTAGGGGTGTTTAATGTAAACACACAGCTGCTCCCTTTTTTTTTTCTTTTGTAGAGCAACATCTTTGCCTATGTTGTACCTGCTTCATTGTTCCACTGAGGCAAAACTTACTCAGTAAGATTCAGTCAGATACAGAACTAGCAGTTCCTCTCTTCCTAACAGAAAAACAGGTCATGTAAGAAAATACAGATGACCAGAGTACAGGAAAACAATACAAAGAACTCATCACATCAGAAAGCATTAATCACAGGCACATATACATACATTAATTCCCAAAATTGGCCAAAGAAATATCTGCTATATAAATTATTTTTTTAATATTTGCTAAGGAAGAAACATTGCCGTGGGAGTTGGTGTACTTTGTAATTCCCTTTCAGTGAAACACAGTACCTTGCCTTTCATATTCTATACAGAATATTATTTCCCTAATTAGGATTAAGAGAGTTTGAGCTCCCAAGTTAAAGTTAACCCAGTTTCTAGGGTTTTGGAATCTTATATATGTATATACGTGTATGATTTGTTATTTTGGAGGTACCAGAACTCTGTCCATCTATTGCTAAATGCCTTACATTTAGTTACTCACCTATTTTTAATTTTCTCTTCCAATCATACTGTCACAGCACTTGTAAACCTGCATGTTTCCTGGCGAATTCTTTATCCTGGAGCCATCATGTATCCTGGCTGCTAGCTGAGTGTTAAAATGCACAGTGAACATGGAAGAATAGCCTTTTCTCAAGTAGTTGACACAGCTAACTTATGAAGGGCACTACAACTTAATATAACATCAGTCCTGAGAAAAATCATTGAACCTACACAAAGAAGTTCAGTCAGAGAATCTGTGTGTTCAGGACCAATTTTCAGATGGTCCAGACCACGCAGCTTTTGCTTCGTTCAAGTAGTTCTATTTTAACTATGCTGAGATTTGAGTGCTGTGATTCCCTGCTGTCTACACTGTCACAGCTCTCTTCAAAAACTGCCCTAGATAGGACTTTCAAGAAACTATATATGTAATTTTATAACACTAACTCTTCATAAGAGCTTGGATCACCTTGAAGACAGTGTCTGATGTCACTGCCTGGAGAGATCATTTTGTTCATTAGGAGAACTGTATCAGCTAGATCCTATGAGGCAGCATGCTGACATCATTAAGCAGATAGAGAGCTAGACATGGCACAAAGACTCCATGGGTAAGAAAAGAGAGACAAAAGCCAACTTAGCTGATATTTCAAGGGTCTTTTCAAATAAAAGTTTGAAATGGTCTTTATATAATCTATGTAGAATTTTGGTCTTGCCTGATACAGTCACTGCAATTGAATGTGTAAACTACTTTTCAAGTGAAGATGGAACAACTTTCTTTTAAAAATAGATAATTGCTCAGATGATAAAGCACTGAACAGAGGTGTAGCTTAATACCATTCTGAATCAGTATACTTTATCTGCTTTTTTTTACTTTAAGATTTCAAAATTGTAGTGGGGAAAAAAAGAAAAGTAACAGTGACTATGCTTTGAAGATAAAGGGTCAGTTCTGGATGTTATTAGAATTCCAGGACCAAAGGAGAATTTAGTGTTGCAAGATAAGGCAATGGGACAAGGCAGGACTCTAAGATTAATTCAAAACTATAGTATGTTAATCTTTCTAAGATCTTTTACTCTTAATACATATTTCAGAAATGAGTAAATTAATGAGCTAGGTTTTATTCTCATTAAATTCTTTGTCTTGAGAACTCTGAAGAATTTTATTGCTAATAAGTTACGCAAAATTAGGTTGAGTTCTGTGTTTCTCCTGTTTTTCCATATATTGTTTTGATTGAAATGTACCACTGCTTCCAACTGCAAAAGGAAAACAGCACTCAGAGTAATAACAAAATCTGAGTGATATATTGATCTATTACTCACAGAAATTATCATAAAGAAAAAAAATAAATTCAGACACATGAAAAGACATGGATATATAATGCAATAAATCATACTATTGTTACCTTTTAAGAATATATCTTACATACAGTATTTTTTATGAAAAGGGAAACAGACATTAAGAAGAGTTTATGGATCCAGACTGCAACTGTCCATGTAAATACCTTTCTCTTAGAATAAATTTTATTCTGAAGATTTAAGATGTTGTATCTGTTTTTATGAGCTTAATGTATGATGGAAAACCTTCCACATTTGTCTCTGGCTGTCTGTCTTGTACTATCTTGCTTTTTAAGTTGATTCTTATGTTGGTTAGTTTTCAGTGAAGAGTCCATGTAGCAGGAAGCTGCTGGCCAACTTCTGTAGACGTCCAGGTTGCAATAGAGTCATCTTTATGTCCCCTGGTCAAAGGGAAATGCCACTAGTATGGCAGGAAGTTCTTGTTATCACTTTATCAAGAGCTTTTGGTCACTATATTTCTTGATGTTGTGTTGGAAATTGTAAAAATAGAGTATCATAGGTTTGGATTGCATTTATTGAAATTTAGCCATAATCACAAACAAGACTTTTATTTACTGAGGTAATTTGATAGTCAGGTACTTTGGTCCCTCTATTTAAAAGATGTCAGAGAAAGAATTTGAAAATCCTGGAGAGATTGCGCTGCATTAAACTTATTAAAGCAGTAGGCAAAAGGGGAATTCTTGGAAGCCCATACAAAAAGCCAAAGACAGGAATGTGGAAGTTCCTCCTGGAGTACTCAAATGAGCTGTGCATCTGTTAGTCTGCTCAGTTTTTCATGTTGAAACACTGAGTTGTATTTATGGAGTAGAATTAATCCTATTCTCGCGGCATGAGGTTCAGTGGTGCTTGGGAAATCAAAGCACAGGGAGCTGTTTAAGCTTTGCAAAAATGCAAGCATGCATGTCTAGAGCTAAAAGTATGTTAGGTGTAAGTATATTAAGGAGTGGGGCATACAAACAAATTGATAAGTACTTTTTGCTGGAATTGTTCTTTTACAAATAATAATTACATGATTATTGTAATTATATTCTAAAACCAAATGTTGACATAAGTTTGACTAAAACTGTTAATACATCCAAAACAATCTCACTGTAGGAACTGAGGCGGTGAAAAAAGTTAAAACATAGTATAGTTAAAATAAGGATGTGATTCTTTGGATATTTCATTTGAGAGATCTTTCTGCATAGTAAGATGCATCTATTTTAAATTGCTTTGTGTTAACACACAAAAAATTAACAATAAGTTTATTTTTAGCAATGTCATATACTGACTTGTTTCTTTCTAATCCACAAGAAGCAAAGTTAAATATTAGAGTAATGAGAAAATATTTCTATGCTGTCAGAAAAATATACAAAAATAATTCCATGTCAATTAAATTGAAAATTTGACAATGAGAATCTCATCTTTTAACTTATATCACAATTCTTTTTAACATGGTAGAAGTTCTAGTGTTGCTAACAATGTCAACAATTTGGTTATCTCAAAGCACTTGGAATCCAAAAAATATGTTTCATTTCAGTAGAATATTTTTGAAGAGTTTTTAAAAGGAAAGTTAGCTTGATCTGAGCACTTATAGTTTTATATTATGCTTCTACATTTTTACATAGCTTTATTACAAACATAGGGGGTTCTGCATTTTCACTAATCAGGTCATGCAATGCCAGTTTCTTCACAGCTCCATGGCTTTGCTTTCTATGGAACATTTTTAAGGACCATTGATAAATATTCCATCAAGTTTAGATATTGGAATTGTTCTAAAAGCTTTTTAAAACAAGAATTAAAGTATAGAAAGAAATGGTGTATAATGGTAAGGAGTTGTTCGTTAAAGACATTAAAAATGTGGCTAAAATATAGATCTCTTCACTCAGCACACTGAGAGCTACAAGATTGCAATCATAACAGAGTAATGAAAATGGATTTAACTGATGCCATTTCTCATTTTCATTACCATCATTTTCCTGAGAATGAATTAATATTGTGCTATTTTGTATTCTCATGGCAATTTTTGTCACAAAATGGATTCATGCCAAGCCTTCTTCTGTTCCTGTTAATCTTTGTCAAGAAGTCAGGCCAGCAAATTTTTCATGACCCATTGAGTTCACAGGAATATGTAAAACTTTCACAGCCCTGTAGGCTTAAAACATTTTTTGGTGGTTTGGGTAGTCTAATCCTCTGTGAAGCTTACTGAACCAATACCAGTAAAGAAAAAAAAAAATACCAAACATGGCACAACATTAAGGGTTTTATTTTCTTAATGTCATTTGTGGCAAGAATGGTGGAAAGTACAAAAATATAGTATCAATGGAGATTTGTTAATAGGTTATGAATGACTTAAGTAGCTATTTTGAGTTTTACATATAGAATCATAGAACCATAAAATCATAGAATCATAGAATGGTTTGGGTTGGAAAGGATGTGAATGTAGGGATATATAACAAAAAAAAATCTATAGCATAGATAAGTGTGTTAACAACTTGAATTATGACAACATGTCACAAGATATTGGTTATAACTAAAATTAAATCCACTATGTTTTCATTGTAGTGAAATATATAGGGTAGAACTTTAAAGAACAGTCAGAGAGTACTTCAAGGAACATATACAATTCTTTCTGTATGTATATACATTTATGCATTCATGTGATAAGTCACTGTGCTATTTGACTGTAATTTTTAACTAGCACATTTGAATGTGTTTAACTTTTGTTTTTACATTCTCTTCATTACATAATTTTGGTCCATACTAGATACACAGCTGAAATACTTAGTAATACTTTCCAACTAAAATAACTACATGCCAACATTACATATTCATTGACATTACACGTCTTACAACCTGAATGTGTTTTCGCTTTGAAAATTGCATGCCGAAAAGAGAAGGAAGATAACATGGTAATTTGACTAGGGCAGAGGTAATGTATGAAATGAAATTAAATGAAATGTCCTTATGCCTGTATTGGGAAAGACTGAACATGATAGTTAAATACACTCTTGTACTGGGTGGCCACAGCAAGGTGATGAGCCCACCATAGTTGAAATGTTCATACCAAACCCAAATCTGCCAAAGATCTGTTGAATCCCATAGAATTTTAGCAGCCAAATTATTTTCAGGAACATAGTAGGCATTTTTTAGAAACGGAAATACACTTAAAAGTCTAGTGAATACCATCCTTGTTCTTACCTTGACTTTACTTCAATATCTTTTGTTTGAGCTGCACTTAAATGCTAATGGTAACACAAATGGTAAAGGGATTTTTCCCTTTATTTGGAATATTTTTTAAGTCAAGTTTGATCAACTGATGAAGTAGGGAAGGTCTAAGCAGTATAGCACAGAGTATAATAAAGCCATATTTAATATCATTCAATAGAAAATTCTTAATGAAAACTGAAACAGTCATGATATCAATATTATCTTTATTTAATGATAGTCAGCTTGTAAGAACACCTTTGAGCCTCTTCTACTTTATCTAGCCTTTCCACTTCATAGTACCTTAAATCTTTGCACCAATCTGTTAAATGACAGATAGGTAGAGAGAGATCACTTTGCTACTCCTGCCTGAAGCAAACCAGCATATCATCTCTGAATGGAAACTCAGTAAGTTCTCATTATCCAGAATGCTGGACTAAAATGATCTCTTATTTCTAGAAGTGACCTTTTTTTCCCCATCAAACTGAAACAAAATGACAATTTTGTTTGTTTTTTTTTATTTTATTTTATTTTATTTGAGAGGGAACAATTCTAACATTAATTTTAAAGGGGAGTCTTTATTTTCCAGTGGAAGTATCTGCAAGCATTTAGAAAGGAAAATTTATAAGATTTCCAAATTCTTACTCTGTAATTCTCTTCTGAATGCCATTCAAGATTAAGAAACTCCAAGTTTTTCTCAATGATGCTCACCAGAAAAATGGCATTTATACTTTCATTTCTTTGACTACATACTTTGGAGAACCTGCTTGACTAGTGCATAGCTAATAAATCTTTCTGAGTATAACCCCTTCTATATCTGGGATCTAATTAACAGTGAGCAAGATTTTACTCAGAATATCTGCTTATATTAGCATCTTTCATTGCTTTCAGACTTAGCTTCAGAAATCTTACTAATTATTAAGCATCTGTAGCTGCTTTGGTGCTGGACTGTTTTATGATGAGCATGTGGATGTTTGAATAAGAGGGTACTTTGTTCAATAGTTTTTCCTATTTATGGGAATAGTTTATTGACCAATTATTTCAGAACTTGGCTTCAAAATACTACAGCTCTTTGTCTCTAGGACATGGTGATATATTTCAATATATTATTAAAAGAAGACCAACAAACACATTATTTAAAGTACTATCTTGTAAATTGTCCACTTGTGTTCTCTGTTTTCAGTGTTTTAAATTACTTACCTGGAAATAGGTATTCCCCAACCTTACAAAATGTGAAAAAAAATCTCTGTTGATTAAATCTGTAGTCAATATCTTTAGGTTCATTTTCCAGCCAAAAATGTCATATAGAAAACGATGCTATATTTAGAAGTGAAAAAAAAAATTAAAAAAGAGGTATTAAGATAATATTAAATGTCTTATCTATTGTCCCCAGAGCTGATGATTCACCAAGCATCTTCAATTTAAAAGCAAGATTTGCAAATGGAACAGAAGTCCTTGCTCAAGGGACTGTTGATTAATTAGGCATCAGACATAAAATTCATATAGCACATTTGGGAGCAAGAACCAGTACTTGGAGCTGCTTTGCTGACTCTATAGGACCTCACGTTTAAAAGGAAGGAAAGCAAATTTCCCAGCCTCACGGTAGCCATCATTTACTTATACAAAGTAATCTCTAGGAACATATATATTTGAATGCCCTTAAAAAAAAAAAAGGAAGGACTGAACCTTGTTCTCGTGCTTCTTACATAAATGCTTTAATAAGAAGACTTAAGAAGACTATTACATCCTGAGTGCATGACAGTATCTTTCCTGAATATTGTGTGACTGCTGTGAGACATGGATTTTGAAGTCACCGCTGCCTTCAGCATTCCCTGTTTCCTACCTATGAGAAACTGCTGAATGTGTTAACTTCTGAGGGACCCCTGGTCAGTGATCATCAGCTTTGGATTCAGATCCATGTTGCTGTTGTTTATAAATGCCTGTGTGTCTAGCTTTGGAGACCTGATCATGCTCCAAGGCCCAGGCTGAGCACTGGTGTGTCTAGTTTTTATGTATTCACAAAATCACAGGATTGCAGAAGGGTAGATGTCAGTCTTCTTTCAGCTTTTGCTTCATTGAAGTTCTTGCACAGTTGCAGCCTTCTTCATGTTCTTATCCTAGCTCTTCCACCTTGATTTCATACCCCAAAGTACTAGGAACCAAAACATGTCACATTTGTAAAAGTGTGAAAAATTTCTCCTTTTAGGGAATTTGTGAATCTGACCTCAGAACCCATTTCAAAAATTCCTCTTTGCATCCTGCTCAGATTTCCTCTTTTCCATGTAATCTGACTCAGTGGAAAAAGACTGTCTCAGGTGATAAAAGGATGTGAGAAAGTGTTTCTGGGTTTCAGTCAGAGAAAAAACTCAATGATAGCAACAGAAAGGTAATTTGGGAAAATACTAATGTCTACACATATGAGCTACTTTGAAATACAGTAATTTCTGTGAGTGATGATAGTGATTGATTATAGTAATCAGCATGGATAGTGATGTCATTGTGAATATAAGAAAAATATTTTTGAAAATTAGAGGTTTTGATAATTATTTGTATAAGTAATAACATTTACAAATTCTAAGTATAATTAGTGCACTAAGTTATAGATTGAACAATATGTTATGTTTTGTTGTAAAGGTATTCTCCCACAAATCACACCACTTCTTCAAGCCAACTCAGATTAAATACCACATCAGTGAGATTTTGTATCAGAACTTGTGCGGTGAAAGTCAAAGTTATTATTTTTGATATTTTGAGATTAGAAATACAGGTAGTTCCTTATAAAGCATCTGAAAGTACCTCATAGGGGTCATTCAATGCATAATTGGGGAGGATGGTGAGGTACCTTCCCACGTTTTCATTATTAACACCAGCTATAGTGGTATAACAAGTGCAATAGGACACTATGATATCCCCTTCTTTATCACCACTGTTTGACGTGGACCTGAAAGGCCTCTTTCAAATTGTTTTTTGCCTTCCTTTTAAATGAGTAGTCATAAAGCTGAAAATAGTGGTGGTCAAGTTAAGCCTTTGTTCATCTTTATGTGAGTTGTTCAAATGACCGCTCAGTCATGAGCTCTTTTTGGAAAGGCCTGTATGGGTTTTTTTGTGATGAGACCTTGGTTAATAACTGGAAACTTCAAGACACTATTATGATGTAAATACCAAGCAATATTTTTCCTGTAAATTGTGACTTTCCTCCATCAGACTGAATCACTGTGAAACCTCGGACAAGATAAAAAGACAAAATGTTGACTGTGTGACTACAGTTGTTTTTAAGAATTGAACTAATAGGTTGAAAGGAAGCAATTACAGCTGGTGCCATACCCATAGACTGGAATTAGGACAGAGACATTTCATGGTCACTTCCACAAGGAATGACTGCCTCATTTTTTTTTTTAGTCTCTCTGGAATCAGGCTGATTTGAAAGGGAAGTTCAATTGTTGTTTCTGTTACATTAAGGATGTTCTTTTCTCAAGGACTAGAGAGATGCAGCAGCTCTCAAGATAAATTGCTGTATGGAACAGAACAATTCTATTTCTATCTCTATCTCAGATGGTAGAATTTACTTTTAATATGAGACAAATTTATTCTGTAGAAAATGCATCTGTTAAATCTATTGTATTCATAATGTCTGTTAATTAAAAAGCATTCCATACACATAAAAATAGAAACAGAAAGAACTCTAATGACTTCTCATTTCAGGTAACAGATAGCTTCATAGGATTTTTTCTTTTTTTTTTTTTCTGTTGCATATTGGAGAACTATCGTCTGTAGTCATCTACAGAACTTTTTTTCCATTTCTTCAGTCCCCTAGTTTCATAATATAAAATACTCAGTATCTTCAATAACACAGATATTTACACTTTCAGCCATGTTGCTTAGCTGTTAATTGGCATAGTGCAGAAGAAAACTGATGCCAACTTTTCCTTTATTAATGTTTCCACAGATTTTGATTTATATAGTGAGTTTATTTTCACAAAGATCTAAGTTCCAAACAGGTAAGAATGACCCTAATGTTGGATACAACAGTGTGTCATGTCATTGTAAATAATAATAATTTCAAAATAGATTTCATCACTTGCTGTGAAATCAGCCTTAGCTGTTAGAGTATTCAGTAACCTCTCATCTTCCTAAATTAAAATTTAAATTCCCTCAAGTCCAGAAATATAGGCCTGTTGTGCTAATTAATAGTATATTGTCATTACTAAAGTTAGTGTTGCTTGTGAGATATTAAACTCACAGCTGTTGAATCAGGCTATTGACATGACAAATATGAGTATTCAATCCGACGTGTACTCAGACCAATATATGATAATGTAGTTTTGTAGTATAGGTGCCTGTATAAAAATATGAAAAAATAACTTCACTGTCCGAGGCAGTCTTGAAGAAAATGTTTTATATTATGTATATTTTGATATTATACCATGAAACCTCTGAAATAAACACAAAATGCAGGGCTTCCTCCTTTTGTAATCCTGGTTAATATTGTCATGCTTTCCAGAAAACAGTGCATGACATACAAACATACAAAATGAGAGAAACATGGTTTACGATCATCTACAAAAAAAGAATTTTACTAATTCTGAAGAAATAAAATAGGAATGGTTCAGGTAATTTTGTTTCCAACAGGTTTCTAGATAAATCAGATTATTTTGTTAGAAACAATACAATATACACAAGTAAATGTTATATTAGTAATACAAGGCATCCACTGTTATTTTGAAATCTGAGATTTCAAAGAGCTTTCTACAAATAATGATGAAACTCAGATACTGTTCAATTTTATGACAGTGAAATGATATGATTCAAGGACTTAAAAGTAGATAAAATAAGATGAAAGTAGACAATAGACAAAATAAAACCAATCTCTTCAGCTTATTAGAAATGGCAGAGAAATAAACACTCATTTGTTACAAACAATCTAGGGACCTGTTAGAAAATTTTAGCACATAAAATGACATTTTCTACTACTTGTGTTAGTAAACAGATCTGCTGCATATTGCCAGAAGTATTTGCATTTATCTAAAGCACTCCTCCTGTAGTTTGGAACCTTCCTATACTAATGTAAAAAATAATATAGTATTTTCAAAAAATATAGCATAGTATGGGAACTAGTGTTCATTTAAGCATATTTTTTTTAATATTTCGATATCTTCAAATAATGAAATTTCCATATTTCAGTTCTGTTCACAAGCATAAAATTTCTAATGAAGTCTATGGCCTAGTTGAGGTTTTCTGTACTTATAAATGAGATAAAGTTCCAATTCAAATCTTTTTCTTCTGGAAGATGTCAACTCATTATGGGTTTTCAGTGTAATTCCTAACTTTAGGTGTGTGGAAAAGTAATGTGTAAGAAAAAATTCTGAAAATTATTCATCTACCGAGAAAGAAGTAGAAGTCTCATTATCCTTCAGTGCTGTTAATAATTTCCTCCTGTTTTGAGAGCATTGCTAGGATTCTTCATAGCCAAGTATATATTACAGTCTGGAAAGGAACATATAAAGTGGGGAAATGACATTAGAAAACATTTATGTTTAGCCTGTCTATACAAATGTGTAATTTTAATAAACCGGTATTTTTTTCATATAAAATGTATACATTCTTTATTATATTGTTTATTGTAAGTATGAATACTCTTTTCCTCCCTAGCACACTATGTGTTTGTGTTTTGTATGTTTTTGGGTTTTGTATATCCTTTTTATAAAAAAAAAAAATATTAAAAAGTAAGATAACTCAAGAATTTTAGATATTCCCCAGCTTGACTATACAAAAGATTAACATTAAATATTACTGGAATTAATGAGTTGAATAGTTTTATATCTCAGTAATTGCCTTGTAAAAAATCTACTTAATAACATCTAGTAAAGGATTAAATCTTGCATGACCTAAAGGACACTATTATTTACTTGCTTGATGTGCACTATATTAATATGACAGAAAATATTTCATAGTTCCAAAACAACAGTTTTGCCCACACATATGAAAAATCTGAATATTTTGGTAACTTTTAGTCATATGTCACTTGAAAAATAAACCAACAGCAAAACCAACCAACCACACATAAGAATAGATTCTTCAAATACTTTTTCTTCAACATGCAGATGTGAACTTTCCCAGATTACAATTTATACAAGTTCAGAATGTAGCTGAAAAGATGAGGCTATTAAAACTTTCTATTTATATGTATATATACATAGACAGACATATATACATACCACTTTTAAGTCGAAACACACAACTATAACCAAAACAGAAGGTGAGGTGCAGTTCTTAATGTGTTTGTCCTATATTTTCAGTATATAATTATAGACATATATTCCTATGTTTGATCAGGCTATACATTTGTGCAGATGAACAATCAGGGAAGATGAGTCTTCCTGTTCCCAACATTACTTGCAAATGTCTGTGCCTTCTTCACAACTTCATAGCTCAGAGATATAACAGTATTCTTGCCAACCATTGAAGTCATTCTTTTTGTGAGCCACGGAATTGAATACCTCTACTTTTTCTTCATCCTTGTTAGTCAGATGATCATCTTCAACAAGTATCAGTCCAATGTTTTACACCTCCTCTTGCTATCAGCATACTTAAAAAGCTTTTCTTGTTGTCTGATACAACACAAGACAACTTCAACTTTTTGGCTTTGGCCTTTCTAGTCGTTTGCCTCCTGGCCTTTCTGGTCTTTTCCCTGCATACACAAACCACAGCTCTGTAATATTCCTGTGAAGCCTGACCTTGCTTCCAGAGACCGTACTGTTACTGCCAAAGTTTTGCTGACAACATTTCTTTGTATAAGTCAATTAAATTGTTTCCTAATTTTCAAGTATTTTACTTAACAAATTTATTTTCTCTTTAAAACTTTCAACATCTGTAGTGAATACAGGCAATGTTTTTTAATTATAATTTTCTAGTCATTTCTAAAGTGGAGTGAAGTATTATTATTATGCTAAACTGATAAAGTTCTCTCTGGGAAGGAGTAAAGAAAGACAGGGAAATTTATCTATCATTCTTTACAATACCATGTTCTCCCCTAGAAAGTTAATATAAGGAAAGATAAAAGACAAGAAATCTTCTTATTTGTTAATCTTCATATATGCAAATTAGTTAGGCCAGATGGTGCTGAATGAGTGCCTTTATTTAATAAGCCTGCAGCATTCAATTTACTCCTCATTTATCACTTTGGTCTGCATTGTCCATATTATGTACCCTTCTGCTTCAGGACCGGCGCTGACGGATCCAGTTCTAGAGAAAGCATAAAAAGGCATCCTGCTTTCTGAGATTCAGTGTGTCCAGAAGCTCAACACTATTTCATAGGTCTGTGCCAGCTACTGCATCCTTCCAGGGTCTCTAGTTTATTCAGTTGCTTTATTAGGTAACTGTATGGAAGAATAAACAATCCCAGTCTGATTTAATACATCCATCCAAGGCAGGCCAGACATTAATGAAGGTTGTTGTCCTTCCAGGAGTACAAGTGCAATCTTACCAGATCTTTACATGTCCTGAAAATGTGATATTTCTGTGTAAAGTTTGTTCTTCTCACTTTCTAGATACATGAACCATGACAAAGTCATCACAGACTATACTTGACTGACTCCATGTATTGCAATCTATTTTTTCCCTCTTGAACGGATTGCTCCTATAGACAAGAGAGGTACACAGTTTTTCAGTTCTCAGCATGTAAACTTCTGGTGTCCTTTGAGATGTCTTAGGGCTGCCTGATTGGCCTCTAGCTGCCAATCCAGAAGGGTTAATAGGTCTGTGATTGATCTGTGAATACAGTATAGATGTCTCTGATATCCCAGGTTTTCTCAAAGGAAACTAATACCTACATGTGGACACCTGAATTTAGCCCTTAGTCTCCTCGGTTCTTGTTGATGAGAAGCAAACCTCAGATATGCTCAATATTAAGAAGACTTTTCTTTTATACAGTGTTATTATACAATATTATAAAATTTGTCATACCTATTCTGAAGACAAGGATATTTTGGAGAATGTCATATTCCACTATTATCTCACATTCCAGTATTATCATATGCAATGTCTTGAATTCCAAAATTTAACTTAATGGCATTTTGTATTTTTAACACAAATTGCTTACTTTTTCTCAAAAGGTATCTATATTTAGCTTTACTTATACAAATATATGAACAGTGAATCAAAACAGATACCTAAATTCTGTAATTGCAGTTGCTTGCATCAAAAATATAATAGTTGATGGTGGAAATATAGGACTTGATTTAAGATGTGCTTGAACATTTGGATAAGAAGATACATTTGCAGTCAAAATATTACCTTAGCCTTAATTTCTTTAAAGCAGATGAAATACTAAGAGTTATCTATTGCTATACTAACTAGATTTAGGAACCAAAAGAGTTTTTAAACAAGTTCCAGTTTCTTAAATGTTAAAAATGGAACCATGTTTTTTCTGTGTCTACTTCACCGCATTCATAACCTTACTTGTCTATAGATGCTATACTAAACCTGCTAATGCAACACATGTATTATTTATCTAAGCCCTTAGAAAGAGTTGAACTATAGTAGCATTAAACATTTCAACTGAGATATTTTATAAAAAATCAATCCTATTTTTATACTGCATCTTAATTCTTTAAAAGTGCCATGTAATGTATTCCAAATAACAATAACTAGAAAAACAAATGTCTGAAAAATAAGTTGTTATTATTAGTTTAAGTTTCCTAGTTGTTAGAATTTGTTATAGAAGAGACAAATACTGGTCAGTAAACATGCTATAAAGCTTATGTACTTTGACATCTGATATAATGCAGGGAAGTACATATAAACTTATGGAAAACAAATATAAGTTATGAAATATCTGCCTTTTAAGATGTAATGTGTGTATTGCAGTAGAAATGACCACAAGTAGCACAGACTTATTTTCATTCTGTCCAAAGAAATTATATGTAGCTTTTAAAGGCACAATTAAATATTTTAGATTTAGTTCTTGAAGTTGTGAGATATATATTACATATTGCCTTTGAGGAAATGAGAAATAACATGCTGTATTAATAGAGGACATTAAAGAGGAGCTGGGCCCTCCAATAATCTACTTAACATTCTCAGCCAGGGTTTATGAAACTAGGGTTTTATGAAACTAGGGGACTTGTGCGCCTGCAGTTTATGTCATCTGAGTCTTCTTCTTCCATCTTTTTCCTTCTGAAGAACTCTTACTTCATTTTTTTTAGCATAGTCAGGTCCTCTTCATTGTCTTTAAGCCCTAGTTTCTCGCTACCTGCCATAAAGGTTCCTGCCACCTTTTATCTGAACTTTCTAAAAATACTGTGTAATTTATCATAAGGAGGCCTTCTTGGTTTGTGTAATATAGGTTTTTTGCTCTTGGTTAGAGTTTCTCATGCTCAAAGTACTTTATATGTACTTTCTGTATCATTATTTCTTCTACTAGCTGAAAATACCACTTCCACAAAAAAAAAAAAAAAAAAAGGTTGAGCATCTTCACCGGGGACCAAAGAATTTTTGTAAAAACAGGTGTTGAACAACAAACCTTCTTTTCCATCCCACACATTCCACCACAGGAACACATTCCTTGACAACTTTCAGTATGTAAGAATTTAAGAGTCACTTAGACAACATTACAAAAATTGCACAACTTCTAGATGAAATTCCAAATGTAACTTCTGAAAAAAAAAAACAAATTATATGTTTGCAAAAGGCAAGAGTTTGCTAGAGTTACTTCTATTTTTATGGGCTATTATAGCAAATGCATAAAATCAAATAGTGTTTTCGGCTAATTAAGATTTGCACAAGGAAATGTTATTATATGGCATAAATGACTAACCCATTCCTGAGGAATGACAGGACAGCTATTCTTTTTCAGTCTACCTGTATTTCAAATAATCCGGACTGTTTTTTCTCAAATCTTAAACAGAGGCATTTCATGCCTCTTGACAGAAGTTGAGTATTAAATGGCTTTCAGCATTGTTCAAAAGTAAATTAATTGTTTAAATATGTGATTATTTGCAAATCAGTACTATATCTACAATGAATAGACAAATGAGTTCTAATATGTACCTACCCATCCTGGTTTGACACTACTTAATAAGTTACTACACTGATTCTACTAGAAACTGGACATAATATAATTTTGAATAATACATTACATTAATATTTATAGATTTTTCATTATTGTATTGACTGCCCTATCATGAACTCTATTCAAAGCAACGTTATGCTATTTTTCTGACTGGACAGTGAATAATCAGTTCCTCTGGTATACATACACTATTGAGGAAAAGACCAATAGCAACCTGAACATAATTTTTATCCTTTACATTTTTAAAATAAAGAATAATCACTAAAAATAAAACAGAGACATTTTATGATCCTTTCTGTACACACTAAACTTTTTCCAAGTTTTAACTATTATTTTTATGTATAAGAATTATAAATAAAACTTTCATATTTGTTTCTGACCTACATATGTGAGTAATAGATTAGTATATAAATCTGTGCTTTCAGAAAAAATAATATTCATAACCTAATTGAGTTCTGGCTTTGATTTTTACCCCGATTTCCTAAAGAACTTTTTTTATGCACAAGAGAGTCTATATCATAGAGTCAATATCAACAGTTTTCCCATTATTTCCTTGATGTGCTGCAGTGAAATTTATCTATTGCACGTTTCTGTATCATGCCTCTAAGTAAAGACAGCAAAACCTACACTTTTCTAAATGCAAAAGCTCTATCATTTACCAAAATTCATCCACTAATATCAGATTTGTTCGGTTTTCTTTTGTTTAAAATCAGTATAGATATTAGCGAAGTTTAAAGAAACTCTTCATTCTAAAGAATGAGATTTCTGCAAAGTTCTAAATAATGAGATTTCTGCAATGTTCTAAAGAAGCCAGCTGCCTAGAATAAAAACCCATTCAAATGGAAGAGAAACTAATTTTCAAGAGAAAGGTAACAGATTTAAGAGTATTTCTACATAAAAAATAAAGTTATGTTGTTATTCCCTAAATTAAATGCAGTTCACGGCTGTGGGATCCAAGCAAATAACAACTACTGTTTTTTGACTGAAAAATCTTTATCTGCAACATAGTTCTTGGGTTTGTGTTCATAACTAAAGCAAGAACTGTGAGTATTGAGTAGCTTTCTAATATTTACTCTTACTCAAGTGTATTTTCTTTCCTTTAACTGTTAAAACTAAATCCAGATGATGAAAACAAACTAGAAGAAAGCAATTTCTGTTTTAACGATTTCTAAATTAACTCCACAGCTGTTATTGTTGGTATTAAGACAGATGAATACATATTTTATATGTGAATCTCAGAAGTTTCATACATAATATGTACCCAAGTCTTTAAGTTAGACCAAATTCTTACTGCACAATAACTGCTTTTGTAAATAAAGGTTTTAATGTAGTTTGTAAATTGTGGCAAGAGGTTTAACTAGGTTTGCTTTTGTAATTAAAAAGGCTACCCATTCACTTCAAGTACCCTCGAACCATTCCCCAGGCAGTTCAGAAAGTTGTGTGATCTAACAAATCAATACAGAGTTTAACAGAGACATTACCAATTGACTGAAGCACTAGATTCCTTAGTAGTTAGCTGACCAAGGCTTTTAGTTATAAGGCTAATTTTTAATCCTGTGCTACTTATGTCCGTATAAACTAATTCAGTATACAAAGGTTTTATACTCATAGGCCATTTGTGATTTACCAGACAAAGTAATTGTCAATTATCATATGCAATGTCTTGAATTCCAAAATTTAACTTAATGGCATTTTGTATTTTTAACACAAATTGCTTACTTTTTCTCAAAAGGTATCTATATTTAGCTTTACTTATACAAATATATGAACAGTGAATCAAAACAGATACCTAAATTCTGTAATTGCAGTTGCTTGCATCAAAAATATAATAGTTGATGGTGGAAATATAGGACTTGAATCACATTTGTGATTTACCAGACAAAGTAATTGTCAAGCAACAACTGAAAAAGAGAAAAAGAACTGACATTGCAATACAAATCTATGTATTATATCACTGTTTTTAAGATCATGCCCCATTCTTTGATATCAAAAAGTGATGTTTCAAAAACTCCTTTTGCAACCTCACATTCAACATGGAAACTTAACTATAATCATGTCAGCGTACTTACACAAGAGTAGATCGACTCAATAAAGACTCCTCAAAGTCTGTGTCAAAGCAAACTTAAAGTCTTTCAAGTTTGTGGGGGGAAAAAAAAATGAGGCTCTTCAGTTTTGGTCTGCAACCAAAAAGTAAAAATAAATAAATAAAATATATAAAATAAAAAAATCAGAAAGACTCACTCACGTACAAAACTGGCACAAATCAATTTGTTATATAAGAAATATTAGGGTCAGGCTTCTGTATAAGCTAAGCAAATTAGTATCTTTCTTCTATAACTGGAAACCAAACAAAGCTTGAAAGGGTGTTAAAATCTGCCTAAGGGACAGTGACCCATTTCAGAGGAGAATTACAGTACTGCATAGCTGAGATACTCGTTTTTCCCTCACTGTCAGTAATTTTCTGTAGCACAGTTCATCTTAATTCTGGAGAGGAAAGCTAAGAAAGCTAAGAAAGCCAGGAAATTACACCAGTCCTCAGCCCTTATCTTTTCCTGGCTTGACCACCTGCACTAAAAACTAGCCTGACAAACAGGGTAAAAATGTTTCAAATTACCTAGACAAACCTAAAAGGACCATTTCCAACTAATTCTGTCTGCACAGATTGCAAAATACACTTGGTTTCTGAAATCTGTTGCTTCAGGTTTTCCTACAGTAGCTGTGAAGATTTAACTTGTCAGCAGACTCCTTTTTTAGAAATTGTTACTTGAGTGGCCGCTAAATATCCAGGGCTCACGTAACTTATATCACTCCAAAATATGAAATGGACTTTTAGATACATATATAAATATACATGCAAAGTTAATTAATTAATGTAATAATGGATTAACTTTTGTGGGTATTTATATATACATGCATTTTATTTATACATGTAAACAAGCTGGGAGGAATAGATGGTTTATAACACATTGCCTTCCATTATTTTTCTGTTAGCTTTTCAGCATATAATCTACACTGTAAACTTTTCTTGATATCTTCAAAGCTCCTTGGAGAAAATTCCTGAAATATCACACTATTGATCAGGGTAAGACTCTTATCCTGTTAATGCACTATCACTAATGGGTCATATTTTAATGGGGGAGGGAAACAGAAGTGTATGACCATGGATTTTAGCAATTTTAACTACTAAAAGCTAAAGAAAAAAAAAAAACCAGCCCAAAAAAATCCTTCAAAAATATAATGTTGGAATAACAGTAGTTTCTGTCAAAAGGGTGAAAATATTAATGTATGGAAAAAGATTTTAAAAAAAAAAAAAAAAAGACTAAGGTAGCTGCAAAATTGCCTGGCTTAGTAAAGAACACAATATATTTTGCAGTGGGAAGTAACTGATAAAATTAAACCAACTGTTTCATTTAGGTTTTTGTGCACAGCTGCCTGATAGATACGAGAAGCAAAACTCATGAAGGATTTTGAGGAACAGAAGGAAAAATGTCCTAGATTATTAAGTATCAAGGTTGAAATCAAAATTCTGCTAATCCTTTAATCAAGGAACTCTGCCTTGGCCAAATAATAGATTTCATCACTGTCTAAAAATGTAGCTGATATTTGTCCCAGAAAGACCTACTACATACACAAATACCTAACAAAACATCTGTAGACAAAGTAACCTATTAGTTTTGGTAATAGTTTGGTAATAAGTATTTTGAAATTGCTTTGTATATTATCTCAGTTTTGGTCATGGAGTTACTAGGACAGGATGCTGTAGGTAACTGTCTACTGAGGCAGGGTAGAGCCTCCAAGTTTAAGCTGATATTCGCTGTCGTGCTGAGCTCCTAAACTGGATCTGTATCACTATCCTTATTCGTGTTATGTAGCCCTTGTTGTCATCATGGTCTACAGATCTTTTTAGTCAAGCCCCTAAACAGCCCTTAAACTATACATATCACTATGTATAGTTTAAGCTTAGGCTTGTCCATTTCACAGTATTTTCTTTCCAAGATTCTTGAAATGTGATCTTGCACAAGATATTTCCACTTTCCTGCCATTGTCGCAACAAACGTTGCCCATGGACAAAAATTTTTTTCTGAACTTCAGTGCTGCATTAAAAGGCAAAGTAGTTTTGGCAGAAAATAAAACGCCTTGTGTTCTAACACTCCTGACCAAGGTGAGGGGCTAGGTGCGGCTAGGTTTAAATTCTGAGTGATGCCCAATTCACCACTATCAGCCCAGTCGCATTTAATATATTAAACTATCATGATTCCGGGTACAGTAACAGTGGACTGCACCCTCAGTCTAGTCATCCTCATGAACTAGCAAGGCCACTTTCAAGTGTTTGGTTGCATTCAATGAGAAACTGAAACAACTAGCTACTTAAATAGTGCAGTTTATTCAAGCAACAGATATAAAGGTTCTTATGGATTGCCAGTGATAAACACACTGTCTGCAAAGCCCGTGCAGGTAAAAATACTGTTAATGGTACAAAATGCATAAAAAAGTTATAAAAAATACAGCCTGGTTGTAAAGGTAGAAAAGTAACCCTCTAGAGATATTTTTAAGTTTCCTGAGGAAGCACTTGTCTAAATCTTACACAAAAGTGTCCCTATGGGGGGGAAGAAAGGCTCAGCCCGTCAAGTGGTCCTGGAAGTCAAAGGCAGTCCATGATGGGATCCTCCTTGACTTGTTCACGATGGTGTCTTCTCTAGTATTCCTCCTTTCTTGGGCTATTTTTATACTATTTTTTTACCTTTAAGGTGGAGTTTGAGTGATTCTTGTCATAAATACCTTTATTATGATTGGTGTAAAATTCCCTTGCTTCAAATTTAAAAGTATAGTTTACGAAAAATTCAGGGCACAGACTCAAGGAGGAGTGGTTGCACCTTGGAGGCGTGTAGTCTTTGGGCTGGAGGTGTGGTTTGGTATTGTAATGACATTATAATGAGCAAAGTTCGCACAAAGGACAGCATTTTATCAAAATTTGACAGACTGTTGGCTCAGGGTAGCAAATATGCAGCTTATCAGTTCCATAGGAACCATCTTGTTCCCATTTCTGCTGTATGATCACAGAGCTTGGCAGCGGAATCTTCACTCTACTCCATCCTCCTTGTTGCTTCGCAAGCAATATTGTTCAGGGAATCACAGATGGAGTGGATTCCTCGCATAACAGATGCTGCTGTATTCCACCCTGGAAATGTTTCAATTTTATAGTTTTCCTTTAATGTGTGAACAATGCTATATTTTTAATATAAATTCATTTTAGGAATTTTTCCACACTTCAGCCATATACTTTTCCTGCTTTACAAGGTTGGCCTTGCTCTGGCCAGTGGGTTAAACTGAAGGCCTTTCCGAGGTTGTCCTTCAACTTTAATTATTCTATGATTCTATGGAATTGTCAAATAGCTAACCAAGCAGAAGCAGAACATTTCTGCAAAGTTCTGAATATTTGATTCAATGTGCACATTGTGTTTGTCAAGTAGTAGAACATCAGAGTCTTGGCTAGACCAAGATGAAGAAAAAAATAATATATCAAAGGCTTACAGCAGTGAGCAATTATTAGCCATTAAAAAAAAAAAAAATCAACAAACAAACCATGCCAAAACCCACTAACCAGTTAGAAAATTTGGTCTTTACAATTGCCCATAGCAATGTAAGACTTCATTGCAGAAGACTGACTGAGCAACACACATACAAGCCCTATTTGTTCTCCTAGAACAAAGAGGAGGAGCTGAGCTGATGCATTGGCTCTGAAGATCCTTGCAAGTGACATTCTATCTGAATGCCACATTGGCACCACTGATCTTCCCTAGAAGAATCTCCTTGGATCCCTGAACTCTCAGATTCAAGCAGGGAGCAGAACTCATGGATACAACCAGGAGCCCTCCAGGAGCTCCTGGTCTCCCGGAACCCATGAGTGAGCCCTGAAGAGTCAGTATAACAAAAGCAGTGCTCTTCATTCTTCAGTAAGATAGTGAGATTACTACAAAATAAATTCTCTGAGTTACTAAAAGATCATTCACTTTATCCAACATATTGCATGACGATAGCAGGAAAAGCCACTTTTCCATCAGAAAGTTTGGGACTAGCTCTAATCTGCCTTTCAGGGTGACTTAGGTGTGACAGGCACATGAGAAAGTCTTAAGCAGTGCTTAGACAGCATTTCTACAGCATTGACCATGGGTCAGATCTTGCTATAGAGAAATGTAAGCATCTCTGAGTTCAGCTTTGATCTAAGTTGTCTCTCTCCAACAGTGAAATACACCTGCAGCATAGTGCGAATAATGAAGATTCTCTGCCAATCTTTAAATGCAGACAATGAAAATATTTAATAGCTTTAGGCCTGTTTTGTTGTCTTTTCACCTGCATCTGTACAACATTTAGCTGGAAAAGGCTGTTTTGCAGAATTCAGAGAGGAAAAAAAGATTACAAAGAGTAAATCACTTGCACTATCTAAAACATATCTCTTAGGGTCTGACTCAGTCATTATTCTCTCTTTTCCCTACGTTTTAGAGCTTATAAGGGTAAGTTATGTTCCTTTTCTTTTTTATAATCTACTGCTTACTGTCTCCTTTGCCAGAAATGTGTTATATCCTAAGTAATTCTTGTATATCATCAGAAAAGTTTGAATTTCACTGCCTCAAATGTATCCCTAACTATCAGAAAACAAGTATATCATCAGTCAGTGACTATTGTCCTGCTGACAGAGACTGAAACATTAAGGTAATAATTATTTTTGTTTTAAGAAACTGTGTTTTATAACACAAAATACTCACCAGTCATTATGTTCCATACAATATAGTATCAGAAAAACCTGAAAAGCATTGGCCTGAAGTAATTTTTTTAATGGACTTTGATTACTTTGAAGTATCATCTCCATAGAGTTTAAATTACAGTATGAAAAAAAAATTAAAAAAAACTCTGAAAATGGTGGGAAAAGTTATTTGAGAAATGTTGATTCATTCTTTCATCTAAAGGAGATGATCAGTGAAGTTGGTAACTGACAGACTGAAATCCTAACAGGATTGGAGGTTCTGTGCTGCAGCTCCCAAAAGCATTTCAGTGAGTAAAACAGTCAGAGTCTCTGGGCTACACTCTGTTGTGCCCTTTGAAGTCATACCTTCAAGTGACCAAAAAGTTATTAAATATTAACATGTTTCCAACAACGTTTCAGAATCATGTAATTAACCTGTCTTTTTTTTTTTTCCCAGAAAATTTCTGATCAGCTCTATACATAGGCAGAGCTGGGTTCAAATATAATTTTTTACATATGTAACATGCGTGACTTGTACCATGGTTGTGAGAGCTTTTAAAGTATAGGACAATGAGTGCTGCTGAGTACTCGTAGTTTAGGTAATGTATAGGAAACATAAAACATCAGTTGTGCAGAACTAATTTGAAATGAGTGATGAAAAGCCTTTGTCCATATTTTATTCTTCATTTAAATCAATATTTCAGTTATTTGTTTTAAAATCAGCATAATAGATTTTTTTCATTTCGCAGATATTTTAGGCCCATTTATCTCTTGTGTGCTTTTTCTAATATTATATAGTCAAACTGTTTTTTATGTGTTGAGAATCACATCATTGCAAAGTCTCATCATTCACCATTGCATGCAAATGAGTGAGTTCCGGTTTTGCCTGCTCATACATTTGAATTAATCATTTTATCCTTTCATTGGTTCTTATAGTAAGCAAATGATCAAGAAACCTGCATAGTTGGTCAACACTAAAATTACAGAAAGTAAATCGTTTATATTAATATATTTACACTCTTTTGCTTTGAGCAGATTTTTGAAATTACATTTTAGTAATATTTGAATTATTCAGAAAATATTATTTTAATGTGGAGAATAACATAAATCTGGTAAGCTTGGAAGTTTTTCTGGTTTTCCAGTCATTTGGTAGCACCAGCTAAAGGATACTACCTCTTTCCACAGACCTTGGCTTTCTTTAGTAATAGTGCCTGGTTTTGCTAATAAATATAAATACAACAGCTAGATAAAATAGGGCTGGTCAGGTAAACAATGACTATCCTAATGTTTTGTATTCTGGTGGACATGAGCTAAGGTTGTATAAGGAACTTTTTTTAAAAAAAATTTCTAATGACTGATATTAGAGCATTGCTGGTTTCTACTGTAGCAAGGTTTGAGATTTGGATTGGGGTTTGGTTGGTTTTTTTTTCCATATGAAGCAAATTGAAACCATACAAACATCAAAACTGTTCTTAATCTCCAAATCAAATAAGATGAATAGGTTACAAGTTGTAGTATGGCAATGATATTAGAGATGGTCAAAATGACCAGTGTGGCATTGTTATAAGACTTTGAATTATGAAAAATTCAAATACTGAAAAATTAACTGATCCATGGACAATAGATGAAGCAAAATAATTTTATTTCCTCTTGTGCAGCTATCTCACATGTCTTTCCTCTGTAAAATACATATGTCTTGTGACTACAAGGCTAACTTTATAATAAAAAAATAAATGTCTTCACAGTTACTTGGCATGGTGATACTTGATAAATAAGAAATTACGATATACTACATTATTTAAGACATAGCTCCAATTGTTTGCAAAAAAACCTCTTGCTACATTGTCTTACAGAACAGGTTGTGCATGCACTAAGAATGTTGTCCCTTAAAGTAGATGGAGATGTGTTACATAGCTCTTGTTAATAGGACTATTTCTTTCTTTAATTGTGAACAATTTCTATTCTCAATTTTTGTCTCCAAATAAAGTGTAAAAGATTGCTACTAAGATGATTCAGAAGTCATTTGCATCATGCAATCAAAGTCTAAGAATAGCATTTCTAGTATAATTGGAAACTTTCTTTTTCAAGCCAATAGAGGCCCTGACACAGCAAGACTGTGTTTTCAGCAAGGCTTTGGAAACAGAGCTCTGAAAAGGAGCTTCTGGGCTTCGGAACTAGAACCTGTGTGATTGCAGTGGTCATAGCTCAAAACCTCTACATATTAAAATAGTTGGATTTTATTTCCTCTACATTGATTTAATGTTTGTGCTTCTTTCTTGTGATTGCCAGCACTATTTCTATTAGAGCACTATGTAGGATGCAGTGACTACTGAACATTTTTCTAATTTCTGGTTCAAATGTTTCCACAACCAAAGTACACCCATCCACTACTGTGCCACTATTGACTTGTGGCTTAAACAGTAATTTTTTCTTTGCTGATGTTTATACCCTGAATGTGTTAGTAAAGAGGTATCATACTCCTTCTCTGTCTTTCATTTGCTAAATTGTGTCTGATACAGATGGAGAATTTCACTGCCCATCTTCTAGCAAAATAATAGTTCCTTGGCTAATGTAAATATTTATGGCAAGGCCATACATTTTACATCTATAGTAAGCTGCTTCTAACACTGCAATTCTAACTCCTGGCATTTTACATCTATAGTAAGCTGCTTCTAACACTGCAATTCTAACTCCTGGCAGTATATTAAAAATAATATGACAGACTGCACAAGCCATGTTCTTTCCATTTCCTCTCCTAAAATCAGCTCCCTATTTGCTTTATCATCTCTTAGTCAAGAGTTTGACAAAAAAGCCTCATTCAAATTCATTACATTCCCAGACCGAGAGTCTTCTTTCAGGTTCTTCAGAACTCAGCCTTTAATATTTTACCCATAGAATGTCATCTATTTATCTTTAAGTTTTGGTATCCACCAGTTTCAGTTCTCTATGAACTTACCTTTCAATCTGGGATGCTGATGTCTTGACTTTATAGCTTTCCTCCCAAAATATCCTGATCATATTATTTGTTAATGAATCTTACATATGCTCAGAGATTTAGCCACTGCTTTAATTTGTCACGCCCATTTCATTTAATTTATACATTATCACTAGATCCTCACAACTAGGATTCTTACTCCTATTGCTAGTCTCCATGTCTATTTTCTAGTCTATACTAAATTACTGCTTTTCAAACACCGGTCACATTAACCTTAATTACGTGTTCTGTGTCAGGTGGATACTTTCTATAGCAGGAATTGGCATTATCATTTTAGGCAAAAATGTGAATTGAATTTGTCATATAACACCGTTTAATAAATGTTGTTTAAAAAGGACCACACAGATATGAAAGAAAGAAAGAAAAACTTTTGTTACAGCTTTCAATGAGACGTGTCAAAGGGATGATGTAATAAGCTGATGAATGGCTGGATGTACAGAACAATGTAGATCAAGGTTCAAATCTCTCTTTGTATGTAAAATAGTAACTGAAACATTTCTGTTTTGTTCTATTCTATTTTACCCTAGTCAATAGAGAATAGATAACTTGACATGGACACATTTCATTATTTCCAATTCCATTCTCCAAAAACAGTTATTCAGGGAGACATATTGTTTTAATGATATGGACACACAGGGACTAAGGCAAGCTTAAAAAAAAAATTAATTTGTGAACTAATCAGGATTTGAATTAAGCCTGCAGAGACAAAACGGAGTATTTCTGGCACCCTACATTATACTTTATGTTGGATAACAGGTTCCCATAGGTATCATGTTGTTATGTGATCTTGTGATCCCTGTGGCATTTGCAGTGTTGACTATACTTAGAAACCGAAAAGATGAGAGTTCAGGTTTCTCATGGTTTAGCCCCAGCCAGCAACTAGGACCACACAGTCACTCGCTCACATACCCCAGTTGCGATGGGGAAACGAATCAGAAGAGCAAAAGTGAGAAAAAACTTGTAGGTTGAGACAAAGACAGTTCAACAGGTAGAGCAAAAGCTGTGCACGCAAGCAAAGCAGCACAAGGAATTCATTCGCTGCTTCCCATCAGCAGGCAGGTGTTCTGTCATCTCCAGGAAAGCAGGGCTCCATCGTGTGTAAAGGATACTTGGGAAGACTCTGAATCTCCCCCGCTTCCTCCTTCTTGCCCCAGCTTTATATACTGGACATGACATCATATGGTATGGAATTGCTGTCCCGACTGTGTTTCCTCCCAACTTCTTCTGCAGGGGCCTCCAGCCTACTCACTGGTGGGGCAGTGTGAGGAGCAGAAAAAGCCCTGACTACTTAGCAACAACTAAAAAAACCACTGCGCTTTCCAAACTATTTGTCATCCCAAATCCAAAATGTAGCACTATACAAATTGCTAATAAAAAAATTCACTCTATCCCAACTGAAACCATGACAAAGTTTCAAGTTACCGTAAAATTATTAATGCGGCAAATGGATTTGTCATTCACAACTAAAATATAAATGCTACTACAGATCGATGATATATTTTTGAGGTTGTCATGATCATTAGCTACACCGTCCTCCTCACCTACTAGATTCATCATTCCATTATTATTTTTTTTCCTGCAACATCTCTTGACAGTGACACCAAGATCATAGTAGAATAACGCTGTCATTCATAGATGCAAATGATTCAGGGTAGGAGGTCATAACGATGAATAACACCAAACACTTAAGGCATCCTATTTGCAAATAGCAAATTAAGTTAATAGGTGTCCTTATATAATGATTATCCTTACTGAAAAATTTTTTTAAATGACCCTCCAGATTCTGGAAACAAAACCTGAATTTTCAAGTTATATTATATATTTCTTCAGATTTATTTTTTTCCCTTGGGTATGCAGCCTTGTTTATTTGATTCTGTAAAAGTTCCTATCAGATAGCACCTGAAACAACAGAAGTGTGTCACAAGAAGCAAGAGGCACTAGACTGAAGGTTATTTCCTATTCATAGGTGTCTTAAATTTTGTCCTTTCTATAAGTCAGTGTCATTTATTCTGAATTTATAGCTTTTTGATAATATGTTGCATTCAAATATAGTAGGAAATGTGTCAAGTTGTTGTATATCACTTTTATGTCATTAGCACATTTTGATGGCAGAATTAATGACTGCAAATTAAGATTATTCCTCATTAAATGCTGACTTTTTTTATATATACACTTTCAACCAAATACAAAATGCTTTTTTTATTACCTTTGACCAGTGTATAATGTTATCAGAGCACTGAAAAATCTTATGTCATGAGTGACCCAAAATATTTATTCAAATTCAAGGCAAGACTGGCCCATTCATTGGAGCTTTTTCAAGAACACATATATAAAATGTGGTTATTGATTAGGTTTTTTTTACATTTATGTATCTTATGCACCATGTTTACACGTTGTCTTCTGATACTTTGAGAGAACGGTTGTCTAAAATGTTTTCGTTTCTTTCAATATTACACATATTTTGATATTATACTTTTAAATCTGGCAACAATGTGTCATCTGCTTTCTCTTGTCATCTACATTTTACTGTGTAAAAGTCAAAATGGTATAAACATAAGAAGTGATAGAAAATTAAATTGCAACATTATATTTGTGATTTTGACAAGGTCTTAATGGTCTTTGCATGTTACACATTACAAAGCCAGTGTAACAATTGATTTTCTTCTGACTATGCAAAATTTACAAGAGTTGGAAAAAAAGTCTTACTTTTAACATTATATGCTTGACTAATAGATTTAACTTGGCAGATAGTGCTGTTATCTTTATCAGAAAACATTACGGTTATGAAGAAATTTGAACTCATTTATAGATACAAACCAGAAGCAATTTGAGAATAACTTCAGGAGCACTTTTTAAAAGTTAACGATATTTTTGAAAGACAATTTACTGCTTTAGTTTTTATATATTTCTTTATCAGACCAGTACAGATACTCTACCATAGATTTTTATATTAGAAAAGTAATGGAATATGTCTTCTAAATATATTAGAAGATCCACCTTGATGATTTTGTCTCCAAAGCTGTTTAATTATGTAATATTACATTCATATGTGACCCAGTACCTTTTTTTACTGGGGCAAACATATTTCCGTAATGTTTCGCATTTTGATTAAGACAAAAGGTATATAGAATTTATCTCCTTCTTACTAAAGGATGAGCTACCCATTAGACATGTTTCGTTCAATAAATTTGTCTAAATTTAGTTGTAGTCATTCATTCTTATTGTGACTTTCTCTACACTAGAAAGTCTTTTAGAATTTGTTTGGTTTTATGTTGTTTTTTCTGGTGAAAGGAATTAAAAACTATGATCTGGTTGGAAATTTTTCTTACTGAAATAGATTAATTCATTTGTCTTTTGATATATGTGCTCTTCAGGGCTTTTATATCAGTTTTGTTCTTTTATTTGCACTCTTTCCTGTACTTTGTCATCTAAAAAACATAGACATAAAAATTAAATGAAAACATTTACAAACAGAAAATCACTTCTCTCTGTCCACACAATTTTGTATAAAATCATTCTGAAGATCCCTTCCAACCTAGATGATTTTATGATTCTATGAATTGTTTCTTTATTCTGACTTAAATATTTTCCAAATTCAGTACTTATTATGAATGCAATATTTTTAGATATGGCCTTCATTTCTTGTTCCAAAGTCTATTTATTTGCTTTGGCTTTCTGTTTGATTGGCCCCAGCTAATCAAATGTTACGGACACTTCATGATTGATTTATCCTTCTAATTCTTTAATATCTCAAAAGTCTGTATGATCTATATATTTTATTCACAGTGATTAATTAAATACACTTAATTTGCATATTTATTTATTGCATATTTATTTATTGCATATTTATTCACTATTTATAATGTTATTTACCTGTATATCAGATTACTACATTACTTTCTTAAATTATATAAGAATTACATTTTGTGAGGAATTTCCTTGCTGCAAATGTGACTGAAATCCATCTGAGAGAAAAAGAGAGGGTAAAATTAGAAAAACCTTCAGTCTCTATAGGCAGAAATTTGTTGTTGCATGTGTTTATTCAGGTTCTTTTGAGCAGTGGGGAATACAGTGGAATAAACTTGCATAAATCACAGTAACATGTTATTAAAAACTTTCTAAAAATCAGTATCTTAACTGCTGCATGCTGTTATCTAGTTTAGCAGAAGCTTCATCTTCCACACTGTTCATGTTACCACTTATTGTACTTTAGCAGGATTTTCCATTGTATTTGAAGTCATTTATGAAATGTTACCATTTGAAATATTTGCCTGGATACAACTTTTTAGTTAAAGGACTCTGCAGAGAGTATACTAAATTTATTCCATAGAGACTAAAACCTTGCTTTATCCTGAAACATGCACATATCAGCAAAATTGGAAGCTTCCTCATGATGCTGTACAAACGTAGGCTTAATCTTGTCTGGGAGGCAGAGAAATTTGATATCGCCAAAGTAACTCATCAATAAAGCTGAGCAGATAGACAGAAGCAGATAACACTTTTTCCCTTGTAATGAGCAAATAACACATTGTCATGTTGGGAAGATGTTTTTAGTTTGGGTGGAAAATAATATATACTCTTGCACTGATAGGTGTGTTGGTTTAAATGGTTGTTGTATCCAACTCTAATGGGTTTCAGAAAAGTAGGAAAAAAGCTATTTTGTTTTGGAAATAGAGTCCAAAGGCTAGGATTTTCTCTTCATCACCAAGGCAGATCAGCCCTGATGGTGTCACAGTGGGTCAGGATAAGGAACTAATTGTGTATTGATTTTGCATTGTACAAATTCCATCTATTTTCTCAAATGTTTAAGATAACATGTATGGGTCACTGATGTGAGTAGAAGCTGATGTTGTTATTCTTGTATAAGGCTACCTGGCTGAGGTTTGTGTTAATGTTAATTTATAAGTATTTTTTTAAACAATTGTGTTCTTATTTTAAATGGCAAATTATGTTGTGGAACCTCAAACATCGGAACCGTCGTTGCTTGATAAATATATAGACATTTTTAGAAAGAAAACAATGGGGGCTATTAGTGCACACAGAAAGCTGGCAAAATTTCTGCTTATTTTTAGAATCTAATCAAAAGCTTTAATGTTGCTGAAATAAACAAAAACCTTTCCATTTGTCGTGATGAAGAGTTCCTAATGAATGCTTAGAAAACATTATAGGGTCTTAAATTAACAGGAAATGTCAATTCAAGACATCAGATACAAGAGACTAAGTAAGATTCCTTCAAAAGTCTGTAATAAAGATGATGATTAATTCGTTCTGAATATGATAGAGTTTTTATTTTTTAAAAAAATTGTACACAAAGTGATCTAAAAGAACATGGTGGAAGCACTCTTTACTTATCAGAAACTGAGGACCAAAGATACGATCATCACATTTCCTCTTCTTACACCTCTGATGCAGCTCCAACACTAATCAGGAGATGCATAAGACATGTAATGCAGAAACCCTAATGCACCTGGAAAATGGGATGACAATAGGGAGAAATATAAAAGCAGGAGAAACCTGGTCCAGTTTAATGCTATTGTATACATCTTTTCATCTAATGAAGACATCAGCTCTATCATATAACTATTGAGTTTTCTCCTATTGTGCTGCTAAGGCTGTCCCCTACTCTCGGTTATAAATCTTTTATTAAAAATTTGTTCTATTAATTTCATAGTGAATTTACACCTTTTTCCTACATTAGCTTTTTCCTGCCTAATATTTACCTTCATGTATTACAAACATCAATCATATCCCTTTCAGCTTTATTTTCCTAAGTTAAACAAGTTAACTTCTATTTTCCAACTGTAGTCCAATTTTTTGTTTCCTTGAACACAGCTGTGAATTTTGCTTTTACTGTCTTATTTCTTCATTATTGAGGATATATGCCAGATGAGGTCTTGCACAATGGCTTCATTACTTACCCATTGCTTCTGGAGATGCTAATCTGAACATCCAAATTATATGTTGGGGGGGGGGGTTTGCAGTCACATTGTATAGTTGGCTCTTAAACATCCTATGAAATATTAATATACTTATGTAATCTTCCTCTTCTGACATTTCATCTTTATGAAACCCCGGGTTAAAATAGAAAAATATAGTCATAAATTCTTAGTTAGGTCCTAAGTTAATTCCACTTAACATACCATCCAAGTTAAAAGCTCAATCATCAGAGGCAGAAAAGACAGACAGAAAGGGTGATTCTGGTCTTTCAAGATAAGAATAATCTTTTAAAAGCGCGTCTTTCTTTCTGTTAACTCTAGAAAGAGTCTTTGTGGACCAATCACTCAATCACGGAATTGTCAGAGTTGGAAGGGACCTCTAGAGATCATCCAGTCCAACTCCCCTGACAAAGCAGGGTTGCCCAGAGCACATCACTCAGGGCTGCATCCAGGTAGGGCCTGAATATCTCCAGAGAAGGGGACTCCACGCCCTCCCTGGCAGCCTCTTCCAGGGCTCTGGCACTCTCACCGTAAACAAGTTGTTCCTCATATTTGAACGGAACTTCCCATGTTCCAGCTTGTGCCCGTTGCCTCTCATCCTATTGCTGGAAACCACTGAAAAGAGTCTGGCTCCCTCCTCCTTCAACCATCCCTTGAGATACTTGTAAGCATTGATAAGGTCTCCCCTCAGCCTTCTCTTCTCCAGACTAAAGAGTCCCAGCTCTCTCAGCCTTTCCTCATCAGGGAGATGCTCCAATCCCTCCATCATCTTTGTTGCCCTACACTAGACTCTCTCCAGTAGTTCCGTGTCTCTCTTGAACTGGGGAGCCCAGAACTGGATGCAAATATTCCAGTTGTGACCTCCTATATTTATATAAGTAGCTGAAGTGCCTACTGATTCTAGGCACTAATTCTGGTAGTAGATTCTAGGCATCTACTTCTGCATAGATTGTACATGGAGAAGGCAATTTAATTCATTGTCCCAGAAATAAAGTGATGGTGGGCAGGTCAATAAAACCATTTAAAAAAAAAAAAAGATGAGGTAGGTGTGTCATATATGCACTTGGCCAAACTGGACATTCATAAGTCCATGGGCCCTGATGGGATGCACCCGCGAGTGCCAAGAGAGCTGGCAGATTTTATCGCTGGGCCACTCTCTATCATCTTTGAAAAGTCATGGAGAACCGGAGAGGTGCCTGAGGACTGTAGGAAGGCCAACATCACTCCAGTCTTCAAAAAGGGCAAGAAGGAGGACCCTGGGAACTAAAGACCAGTTAGTCTCACCTCCATACCTGGAAAGGTAACGGAGAGACTGATTCTAGATGTCATCTCCAAACAACTTGAAGAGCGGGGGGTTATTGGAAGTGGGCAACATGGGTTTACCAAGGGTAAATCATGTTTGACCAATCTGATAGCTTTCTATGATGCTATAACTGGTTGGTTGGATGAAGGAAGGGCAGCAGATGTCATCTACCTTGACTTCAGCAAGGCTTTTGACACTGTCTCCCATAACATCCTCATTGGGAAACTAAGGAAGTGTGGGCTGGATGAGGGGATAGTGAGGTGGATTGAGAACTAGCTGTGCGACAGGACCCAAAGCGTAATGATTAATGGAGCAGGTTAAAGCTGGAGACCTGTAACCAGTGGTGTCCCCCAGGAGTCAATACTTGGTCCAGTCCTGTTCAACATATCCATCAATGACCTAGACAAGGGGACAGAACGTATCCTCAGCAAGTTTGCTGATGATACCAAACTGGGAGGGGTGGCTGACACCCCGGAGGGCCGTGCTGCCATCCAGCGAGACTTGGACAGGCTGGAGAGCTGGGCAAGGAAGAACCTCATGAGGTTCAACAGGGAAAAGTGTAGGGTTCTGCACCTGGGGAAGAAGAATGTCAGGCGCCAGTACAGGTTAGGCATGGATCAGCTGGAGACAAGTTCTGAAGAGAAAGATCTGGGGGTCCTGGTGGACAGCAAAATGACAATGAGCAAGCAGTGTGCGCTTGCGGCCAGGAAGGCCAATGGAATCCTGGGCTGCATAGGGAAGAGCTTGGCTAGTAGGTCGAGGGAAGCAATTCTCCCCCTCTACTCTGCACTGGTGAGGTTACAACTGGAATACTGCATCCAGTTCTGGGCTCCCCAGTTCAAGAGGGACAAGGAGCTACTGGAAAGAGTCCAGTGAAGGGCAACAAAGATGATTCAAGGTTTGGAGCATCTCCCTTATGAAGAAAGGCTGAGAGAGCTGGGACTCTTTAGTCTGGAGAAGAGAAGGCTGAGGAGAGACCTTATCAATGCCTATAAGTACCTAAAGGGTGGTTTGAAGGAGGAGGGAGCCAGACCCTTTTCAGCTGTTGCCAGTGAGAGGACAAGGGGCAACGGGCACAAGTTGGAACATAAGAGGTTCCACTCAAATATGAGAAAAAAATACTTCACAGTAAGGGTGACAGAGCCCTGGAACAGGCTGCCCAGGGAGGTTGTGGAGTCCCCTTCTTTGGAGATTTTCAAGACCCGCCTGGATGCAGTCTTGAGTAACATGCTCTAGCTCTAGGCAATCCTGCTTCAGCAGGGGAGTTGGACTAGATGATCTCTATGGTCCCTTCCAACTCTAAAAATTCAGTGAAATTTGGTGAAATTCAGTAGTGTCTAAGTTCTATATCTAGAAGCAATGACTTCAGGAGACAGCTGTAGAATAGAAGAGCTGTCTACTGAACACTGATTGCTGTGAAGAAAACATTACAGAAGATGACCCCCCAAAAAATTGCTGCCACACAGGACAAATGCAAAATTGACAGGCCTTCTTTTTTTGGAACCCATGAAATAAATCCCAGAATACTTCTAATTGTTTTCATATCGGCTACTTAAAAAAATAATAATTTTAAAAAAAAAAAAAGTGAAAAAGTGAAAATCTACAGAAAATATTTAAGAGGGAGAACAAATTTATCATGAAAGCCTAAAGTAGTTGTTACTTCAGGAAAAGACAATTGAAAGATGATAGTATATAGTACAAGCTCAACAAACATACTTTATAATCCAGAGGTCAGTATACTGGTTTTGGCTGGGATAAAGGTAATTAGGGCAAACTAGCACTTAGGGCAAAATAATTTATTAAACGTGATAGAACTGAGAACAGGACATCTATAATCAACTTTCAAGACAAAATAAAACTTTAAAATATTATTTGTTGATGAATTTTCCATCTTTGGGGGCTTGTTTTGGGTAGGTTTTTTTTTTTATATATATTTCATTTTTATCTATTCTCCTTTCATCATACAAAGCTTTTGAAATACTTTGATATTAAAGAAAATGGATTAGCTCTATAGTTTATCTATTGAGACCCCTAGTGGCAAAGGGTGAATCACCATTGCAGGTTTTGTCAAAAAAAAATCTGAATTGCATCGTTAGTTGGAATGCAGTAACTGCTTCAGGGATAAGGAGGATGGGAAGCACAGAATCCAGGAATGCCTTGGTTTGAACCCATTTTCTGATCTTGATAAAAATGTTGGAAATGGAATAATGGTTCAAAGAAATCAAACTTAATCCCTTTAAATATAGCAACCAAGGCTTAAAAGTGTTAAGATGTGGACTACAAAACTAAAAATTGAAGTCACTAAGCCACAAACCTAAGCAAAATTGAACAGACAGTTCATCAGCACAAAGGCCTGAATAAAAACCTCCACAATTAGAAGGCACTAATAGCAGCACTAAGAGCCTTCAGGATTACGACTTTTCCCACAAATATTTCAGATAGTGGATTATCCTGTTAACCCATACCTTATCCACTTTTTCTCAGATATTGGTCCTTCTTTTGTCTCTAATGCTACAATTTTTAACAGTGGCTAACTGTAATCTTTAGGTTAAAGCAAGTTTTTCACCCTTGGATCAATAATGAATGTATTGACCTGACTACATTAAGAAAAAATAAGTATTGGGTCAGGGAGTCTTTTTACATTTGAGATAAGCTAGAAATATAGTTACCACTGCTATTGGAGGCCTGATATACTGCAATTTTTTGTGTGTAAATATAAGGAAAAATTAACCTGACATTGAGACTTGACTTACTCTAGCATAAGAAAGCTTAACTTGTTTCCTGATGGGTTTTATTCTGGAATCTAACTAACTGATTAGTATGACAGTATTGCTTAACTTCATTGCCATTTTATTTGCCTTAGTATTAGCGTTACAATCACTGATGGTGATGACTTGTGTAACTCATTTGTTCTGTCAGTTTCTTCTCTTGGACTCTACAAGCTGCCACCTTTTCTTATTTTCCCTTCTGTCCACATTTTAAATAGAGGCTAGTAAAAAGTTTGTTATATGACTCAAAAAAAAAAAAAAATCAGAATTGGAACACTTAGGACAAGGGCTTTTTTTTTCATTGCTTACTGCCTGACCTACAAGAAAAGGGGAAATTTTATGAAGCTCAGAGGACAAAGCTGTGAGGTTTTTGAAGATGAAAAGATGAAGTTTCAGGTTTCCACTTCAAGAACTGTTACTGTTGACTACAGCCTGCATATTTAACACAGTATCTTTTGAGAAGATTTAGGCTTTGCTGACATCACATGTTTGAGTTTCTATACATCCTTTTCAATTCAGTATTACTTGTGCTGATGTAAAAAATCTCATTTCCCTCATTACAATCATACAATATGGAATTACTTTAAAGTCTTGAGCAGCAGTTGAAAAGAGGAGTGCTAAAACACGGCATCTATCAAGCCAACAGTGCATAACCATGGCTGATTGCCACAGGGCAATGCAATGTTTAAAAAACACAAAACAATGTGTAAAAAATATTTTACATCTAAACAATATATAAATGCACATAACATTCTGCAGAGTAGGAGATGGTGAGCTTTTCAAGTAGATGCTGGCAAAGAAAGAGGGAAAGGGGAGAGGAGGAGTTCTTTTCCTATTATCAAGATTTTGTTTGTCTTTTTCCTTAATCTTTCCATAGTTTAAATAAAGAAATAATATGCCATAAATATAAGGGGGAACGTGTTTCAGAACAAGCCTCATATTTTCATACCCTTTTTACCCAACTCTTCTCTTTGCTTTTACATTTCTAGCCCACTCCTTTTTCCTCAGCCAGAGAACATTTCACAGAAACATTTAATTGAAGCTGGAAGCACATCCAAAGCTGGAAGCATGAGAGAATGTAAAGATATCTACTCCAAGCTACAGCCTTCCACCATCACCCAAAAGCCTGCTTTGCTTTGTCTTGTCAATCTCATAATTTGAATGCATATTAAAATAAAAAAAAAAGAATAATCACATGGTATTTTCTACCAGCAAAGACAGTGGAATGACTAACGCCATTTGGTGGGTAACAAGAAGACACTTCAGTGCTCCAGCTAAATGCAGAAGAATCATTTTTTCAGTTTTCTGAGTTTTGAAGATTTTACTTAAGTATTGTCAGTCTGTGTCTCTGAACACTGCCTCTACTGCTTACCTATTTTTTACATCATACATTCAAATGCACAATGCACATTTCATAGGAAATAGCTTTTGAAGTTTAATAAATAATTCTCTCTGCAGTGATATTCTGTGTCTTTCAGACCAAGGACTAGATAAGCTCAGCCTGTTTTAGAAGGGGATAAGACAAGACAAGACAAGACAAGATGATAAGATAAGATAAGATAAGATAAGATAAGATAAGATAAGATAAGATAAGATAAGATAAAGGTGTGAAGCTGAAAGGATGAGTTTTAGTAAGGTTGCAGTCATAATATAATCTTATAACACGGTAATTAAAAACAGTCTTTGAAAAGGCATCAATCTTGACCACTGCAAATTTCATCTCCATGAGAAAAAATAGACAATCTTATTTAAATCAAGTATTCTTAAATAGCAAAACTTAAATGTTGCATGTTTAAATACTGATTGAGATGTGTTACATTATATGTCCTTTAAAACTGCTTCACAGGTAATGCTGAGCCTCAAAATGATACTCTAATAGTACCTCTAAAGGTATGAATCAGTGTGTACATAGAAGCTGTACAGGAGGTGCATGTCAGCCTTCTAGCTGAAGAAGGTGTTGATGTCAGGCTCAGAACAAGGGATTCACAGGAGTCTAATTATCATTTCCCAAACCATGGTCAGCAATAACCAACCATGTCATTTCCCACCTTCCCCATAAACCCATATAAAATCTAAAATGTAGCAACTAATTGGTGTTGAAAGGTTAGCTAGGAACTATAAAACTTTGGAGTGCTGACAACGATTTATTGATTCAAAACATTCAACCGCAGCCAAAGACAGTATAAAGCATCTCCTTTGGTGTAACTGAAGCTTTTTCTAATTTGCATGTCTCCAGTGGGATGAACCAGTTAGAAATAAATGTTAAGATACACATGACTGTATTCTGGAATTCAACCTGTCTCATAATTACTTACGTAAAGTGTATGGACTGAAATAATATGGTAGAATTTAAGGCATAATAATATAATCATGGTAACTAATAAACTATTGTGTCTTCTACCATAGTAAAAAGATTTAAAATATATAAAAAGGTATTTAGGGAAGACAGTTATTATATATGATTCAAATAAAAAAGAAGACAGGACTAAAAGTCACAATAAAATAATAAAAGGAAAAGGGAGGTAAGGTGGCTGTAGAAATGTTTCTTTTTGATCTAGGAATAATTTTTGAAGAAACAGTAAGTCACAGCACTAATCTGAAGGAGACATTGTGCAAAATTTTTAAAGGAAAGACAGCAGCAATTTTTAGCACAGTAGGTGGTGAAATTATTCATCAGACTCGGTTCCATTATGGACACAAATCAAGAGATTCTTGTGTATGCTTCTTTTCTAAAAGTATAATGAGGGAATGACATGATCTACGAATGTGAGTGAAAATTAGACCCTGTCACTTCTTTTACTTCATCTTTCTAATAATGAGCTTTTTCTTGTGTAGACAATATGTGACTAATAAGAATTAGACTTCCTTTACAGAATTGTTGGATGGCTGCAGGACTTTAAGCTGTGGTGTTATACAAAGTGAAAATCCCCAAACCAACTTATAGGTCTTTTGTCTTTCTTGGATTCCAAAGTTTGACAAATTCAGTTAAATTATCATAATAAAATTAACTAAAATATTGGAATTAAAGTTGGATTCAGGAAATTTAAACATTCCCGAGTAGTAATTTTTGAACAATAATTTGAATCCTGCTTTTGGGTCTATAAAAGGGATGAAATTCAAAGCTGAAGTTGGGACAATGGTAATTGTCAAATGGTAACTTGCTTGATTTGAAGCAAAGTCTGTCACTGTCCTTTATGTTAGGAAAAGAATTACCTGTCAGCTGTAATGGTACTATTTGTAAATAGCACTGGATAGCATCAGTAGTTCTGCAAAAATTAAACACTCCAGTAAAGTCAAGAAAAATTTCTGTGTTTTTCCTCACCAATAATATATGTGAAATACTCCAATTTGCTTTCCTGATAGTTGCATTAAGTATGGTTCATTGACATCAGAGCATCAAGTATAGGCCAGTGCCTGCATGAATAGGATTTTTGTTATCCTAAAAAATAGAAAAAATACTCTCTATGAAATGCCTCCAGAACCTTGTAAAAGAACAATAATTACAAATTCACATAACTTCTACACAAGATTCCTTGTTTCAAAAAAATAAACTTTACTGGATGTGAAAAAATAATCCATTATCTTTTGAAATGCTGCAGAACAAGGTGTAATATAGCCTCTCAGACGTAACAAAAATCTATCTTGATAAAGTGTAGCTACCCCATCAATTTAGAGAGATACCATGAAATCCTGATGTAATCCTCCTTTTTCAGTTAACCACGAGGAATGTTCATAAGTGCAACTTAGTTACTTGAAACTTAGTTTTTTAATATACTCCTTTGGTTTTACTGTGGTCACTCAATTCATACTCTGTCAAAATGGAACCATGGAAGAAAGATACACTTTTTTTTTTTAAGAAAAGTTAAAGAAAATTCATTACCTTGGCAGACTCCAGTTTCTGTAATCACTACACTCCTAGTTTTTAGGCACAAATAAGAAGTTAGACTAAGTACCACAGATTAACAGTAAATACATTAAAATACTACCCACTTCCTTAGCCTTAAGTACCACATCTGCTGTAAAAGAAAAAAAATATTATTATGCTAAGTAGGTGATCAATCACATCCAGAAAGACATTCAAAGTAGTAATGTACAAATGGCATTTGCATCAATGATCTGTGGGTTTTGTTTCATCCACCTAAGAAAAAGAAAAAACTCTAAAAGATAGAAAAAATCTCTAAAATCTTAGCAATATACACATTTCTTAACTATTTTAAGATTATTATGAGAAACAGGCAAATATATGTTTATGTGTAGAGAGCTCGGGTATGACCATTTTCTAAGTGCATGGGGATAACTTCTAAGACAACATCTGCAAAAAATTCAGTAAACTACAGAATGGAGGTGGTACAAGTCAATTGTTGCTAGTTTTTGAGACCTTACCACAGTTTTCCTTAAAGACTTCAGCTACAAGAAACAAGTCATTTTAGAGAATCCCTTCTTCCTAAGTATGCGGTACAGTCCATTTGTACACAGAGAAAAAAACAGTATTATTAATATTTGAAAAAATACCAAAACTTGTCATTTTATTTACTGTTCTCAATCTTCTTTCTAATGCTTCAATGTGTCAGGACTTTACAAACAGTGTCTTTCTTACATAATTTTTGTAATAATTAATATTTTATTAATTCACTACTTATTTTTACTTTTATATTGATTAATTTCATTTTTGCAAGTGTACTATGCAGATTTCATGCAACAATTTTTACAATTTAATATTACTATTAGTCTGACCACTCTTCACTGGCCTGTATTTGTTTACTGCTCACTTCTTATCTTATGTGAATTTGAGCCCTTATTATACAACGCGGCTTGTATTGGTAAGCTCAATACACAAAAAAAGATACAAACTTCTAAGTATTTGCATATCCATGAGAATCCAACCCTTCTAATTCAAATCACAAAACTGTGGTTTTAGTCATTCTTTCCAGTTGGTAGAAGTTGGACAGTAGTCTCAATAGTGAACTGTCGATCTTACCAGGAATTTCCGAGCTTACTGTGATGAAAATAATTATAAAACAACCTTTAAATCATACTGCTATATGGAAGCCACTGATACATTTTGTATTTTGGTAGGTTGGTTTTTGTCTGAAGCCTATTCATTTTCATATTTCTCTTTGTACGGTTCTGATGTGCATACATTTCTGTTTAAGTTTTTTCTGTAATTTATATAGTTTTTCTGTGAGTAAATCAGTGGTAACAGATAGCATTGAGAATACAGTTACAAACTTTTCTTAGGTTTGTATGGCTATTTGGTTAGGTTTTGTTTACGTTTTAAAAATCAAACATTTTCAGTACAAATCCTGCACTACCATAGACAAAGCAGAAAATATTCAAGAAAAACTATATATATTGACACCAAAATGTACATAATAATACTTCAGTCTGTAAATCAAAGTCATATCTTTAAAGAGGTGAAGAAACCCCTGCTCATATAGTAAATAATTTGGGTCAGCTTTTCTAAAATTTTACTTATTACTGCAGGTTAGAGATCACTTCAGGATTCCTGGCCTCATGAAATAGAGATATAGCTAAATCGCTTTGACAGCAAAAGGGCAAAATATTTGGATATGAATACAGCAAAAGCTTTACTAATGGTAGACATAACTGAACTCTGCAGCTCTTCTCAAAAAATCCTGGGTCAATGCCATGTACCTTTAAACTGCTATGCTTCAGTAAAGTTAATTACAATTTTCACATAGGCAAAAATGCTTGCAAACTTATTCAGAAAAAAAAATAATCAAGTATAACTATAAAAGCAGCTATCAAACAGATGTGCTTGATAGGAGGGAGCAGAAGACTTCCTCAAAAAGAAAGTTCTTGGGAAGATATCCAGATCAAAGGGTTTTCAACACATCCTCTATAGATACATCTTATAATTGAGCAGCATACATCAGATTTGTCTACTTTCACTATTTCTCCAAGAACAACTGTTTTCTACTTGTATTGAGTCCCATATATTTTTAAATGTTTTTTTGCATTATAAATACACTGTTCCATAGTTTGCAGTCCAAGGATAAGGAGTAGACAGGCAGGAAAGAAGACGAGGAGGAGTCGCACTTTATGTTAAGAAGAACCTTGAATGTATAGACATCAACTATGGCAATTGTGGAAGCCCTATCAAATGCCACTGGTCAATGTCAGAGGGGTTGTCTCTAAGAGGGATCTTTCAGTAGACATCTGCTACCAACCTCTAAACCAAGATGATAAGGCCAATGAAGCAATATTTGGGTCACTTAAGCATGCTGAGGTTCAACAGAACCTGGGTCTTATGGGTGGCTTCAACTACCCAGACATTTGTTGGAAGAACAATACACCAGCTCACGTGTCATCCATCAAGTTCCTGGAATGTGTAGGGGACTGCTAACTTATACAAATGTTAGATATGCAACCAGGAATGAGGTCCTGCTGGATTTGCTACTCACAAAGCATGAAAACCTGATTTGCAGTATCTCGTTTAGTGATAACCTTGGCTGAAGTGGTCACAATATTGTGGAGTTTGGGATCCTGCTGAACACCCTGAAGGTTAGTACTAAGACAAAAGGGTTAGAAGTCAGAAGAGCAAATTTCAGCTCGCTCAGAGCTCAGCTGAGAGGGATTCCATGGGAAGCTTCCATGGAGGATAAAGGAGTTAGGGAGTGCTGGGAGATTTTCTAGAATGCTCTCCCGGAAGTACAAAAGGGAAGTGTTGTGGTTTGGACTGGACTAGCCACTGAGACAAAAGCAGGTGCTCTCCCCCACCCCTCTCTACATGGAGAGGAGGGAGATAGAGAGATTTATGCATTTAGGAAAAAACTAAACTACTTTAAAGAAAATATTAATAAATTAATAAAATAATATTTTAAAAAATGAGAAGAAAAAAATGAAAGATATACAATATATACAAAACTGTATCAAGCTCCTAGAATGATGGTCGCATCACCGGCAGGCACAGGAAAAATCCCAGGCTGTACTCAGTGATGGATGGGAGCTGGATTCCAGATCTAGATTCAGGAATGCACGGATAGGGATCAAAGGCAGATGAGCAGACAGAGACCTCCTTGGACACCAGCCATCAAAGAAAGAGAACTGACCCTTTGATCCCTTAGATTTTATACTGAACATGATGCAGATGGGTTGGAATACCCTGTTGGTGAGTTTGGGGTCACCTGTCCTGTCCGCTCCTCCCTGCAGGTGGGACCCCTCTACACTTTTCCGCTTCCAACCCTCCAACGGGGGAAATAACAAACTTAGATGACCTTAGTTGTTATAGCAATAAGTATAAGCAGGAGCCTCTCTGCAAAATAAAGATCATCTTCATAGTTTAGTAATGGGGGGGTGTGTGTGTGTGTGTGTGTGGTTTTATTGTTTTCTTTTATTTTTTTTACGAGATTTAGGTTGATGGTTAGACTAGATGATCTTAAAGGTCCCTTCCAACCTAGATGATTCCATGATTTTAAAATCAAATGACTGGGAAGCCTGCCATATGAGGAAAGGCTGAGAGAATTGGGTTTGTTCAGCCTTGAGAAAAGAAGGCTTCAGGGAAACCTTATCACCATGTTCCAGTACTGAAATATTTGCTATTAAGATGGTGGAGACTCCTTTTTTACAAGGAGTCACAAGGAAAAGAATTTCCTGGGGAGATTCTGATTGGACACAGGGCACTGGTAGATTTCCCATCACTGTCTACTTTAAAGATTCAGCTCTACAGGATGCTTGGCCATCTTGTCTAGACTGTGCTTTCGCCAAGAAAGGTTGGACCAGATGGTCCTTGAGGTCTTTTCCAACCTGTAATTCTATGAATCTATGATGATTCTACTTATCTATGATTTATGTAGGTATAAAATGTTGTAAAAAGATGTATTTCACATTTGAAGAGCAAACATCTGTCAGAAAAGGTAAAACCAACAACAAAACAGCAAAATAAATTTCTGGTGTGAGAGGGCTTGTATTAGTTTCAGCATGATAAAGATCCCAGAACAGATTAGCCTTATAGTTCTAGCTTCATTCACTTCAAACAGAAAAGAAAGACAACTTGCAAAGTTCTAATATTATTGAGGAAAATTTAGGTTTTTTAAGAAAATTAGGAATGAAACAACCTTTCCACTTTATATAGTGAATATATCCAGATGAGAAGAATTTCCCAAATTCTTTGCAGATAACTAGTTTTATTGTTATATTTGATTTTTCTGAAGCAAAAGACTGAGGTTTACATATTCATGAAACAAAATCTGAAATTCTAAAATTTAATTCAGGTTAAAATTTTTCACTTTAAAAGCTAGGTCAAGTCTCAGTCCAAAGCAGTTTTTGAGGCACTAAAATTCAATGGGGACATAGCAGATAACTTCTAGCTAATACTCCTCTCAAATCCTTTGACTCAGTAAAACAGTCATTTGAAATCTCCACTGATTCACAGTAGATAAGAAACTGGCCATCAAAGAGGATGACTAATTGAACAGATAAAGACAAAATACGACCCAAAAGCCAAGCTTTATATTACTTTTTCTTTCCTTACAATGTTAAAGGCCATAAATTTGTATTCTAAAGCAATTTACTAAAGAATAAAAATACAATGTGAAAGGCTAGAAACTGATCTTTCATTTTGCAAAATTTTAATGGAATATTTACACTTTAGTGTTTGAAGACATTGCAAAGATATTTTCATGTAAATTATTTAAACAGAGTGGGAATAAAGAAACTGAAGGAACTGCAACTGTTAGCAAATTCTCTTAGTAGCTGAGAGAGGTTCTGTTATCTGCTACAGCTGCTGGTAGAGTGGTTTGATTCAGGAGTATTAAAAACTCTGTTTTGACATAATTGTTTGCACAATTTTAATACATTTTTTGAATTTTGAACATGGAGTTCAAGCTGTATGTCTTCACTCAAAGACAGTTGAAGTTATATGAATGAAACCTAAACCATTCTTCAAAAACTTAAATGACAAAATCTTGCTTTTGTTTTATTAGTTGTCTAGAAGCACTAATATTTAAAAACGAGCAAAAATATTCTATTTTGTTTTGTTTGTTTGTTTGGGTTAGGCTGTGATTTTTTTTTTTAATGTTTGGTCATAAAAAAGCAGCAGTTTTCCTTTCTTTCTGATTTCCTGTTTTAAAATCATATTTTGAAGTGAAAGCTTTCATCCTATGTTCAATGCTAGAAGCCAAAAACAGCACAACATTTAACACTTTTGTGACTCACTTATCACTGAAATCTATTGAATGGAGGCTTTCTGAAATCTCTGTCCTGTGTGAGTGGTTCATTCAGGATCCACCCAGGCAAAATATGGCTGTAATTGTATTCTTTGATGAGGCATCAATGATCTGCATCATGCTCAAACCACCCACTGCTTTAATTGCTTTGGCAGTACTATTAAGCCAATTAACATCAAATTTCTACAAAATTAAAGTCATCTGACTCTGTGCAGTTTACTGTTACATCCACATCACAATTTATGTTTTACTGTTACCAAAGAAAATAATTGAAAATTATTTTGAAGATGAAGAATCAAATATGCATGTTTTCTTCTTTCAGTATTCTCTTGCCTTATTCCATTCAGCTAATTGATCATATAATTTTGATGTGAATTATTTATGCACTTTTAACACGCATTCTATTAGTAAGCACATTTAGAAAGCCAAGGTTAGCTGCATATATTAAGAAAGAGTGAGGGTCATCAAGCATCCTACAGAGAATGTCAAGAGAAAATTTTACCTCTAGCTATCAATTACCATTGCTGGCGAATGTGGGGGAAAGCCAGATGAAAACTTTCATGTTCACCTGAACTAATGAAAATGCTACATGCTTTTATCTAAATGCCTCCTTCAGATGTTTGTCTGACATTGTTTGGAATATTGGTTTCAAAGCCCGTCTCTTAAGTTCTTTGAATGACGCATGAATAAGTCGATGTGTTCTTGGCCATGTACAGAGTAGAAGCTGGTGGTACTTTTTGAAGAAACTTTGACTTTTGCCTTTTAAGACCTTTTCCTTTCCTGAAAAGTGATGTTAGATGGCATAACAAATGCACTGAGAGTTACAGCTACACTATTACCAAACATTTCATATTTTTAGAGTTATTTACATTGTTAAGATCAAAAGTGGTTCCCTAATACTAACATTAAATTAAACAGAATTCATTGGATAAAAAAAAAAAAAGGCAAAAAAGCTTTTGTTCTTTATTTTTTTCCCCAGTATTTTTGACCACACCTCTGGCCACTTAGCATTTTAATTGCAGCATTTACTTCAAGCTCCAGCTATGGTTTCTGTCTTGATAATTCCTTGGAGAAGTGGTAATGGTTTATATGCAATATTTTGTATTTGTTTTCAGCTATTGTGGTGCTTTTCCATTTTTACATTACATCTCTCTCAGCATGCTTAGGCAAATAGTAGAGATTAATACTCCAAAATGTAAACAAGTGAATCCATTCCGGATTGGAACATCCAGTAAAAATGAATCAAAGTCCCTTCAGGTTCACTACAAATGAATCATTTTACATGTTCAACACCTTATCCTTGAGATTGCTAGTGTGCATAAGATACTGCCTTTTTTCTTCTCACAGTGACAAAAGACTAGTATACTCAGATGACCGTCAGCAGTTTCATTACTAATTTCAATAATCACTGCAAAGACAAAGAACATTCACCCATTCCAGATATTATCGAGCTGAGTGGTGCTTCGCTGTCTTCTGATATGAAGGAAGAAATTGTCATACATTTGGCAGGCTTTAGCAGGCAGTCTTCTGGGGAAAAAAAACATAATAAAACAACACAAACCCAACAACAAAAACAAAAGAAAGGTAAAATGAGAAAATGGGCTGAAATTAAATAACATCATTATAAACTGTGGAGGAAAATATAAAGTTCATAAAGGTGTAGTGGATACAATTAGTGTAAAATTTGATTACAGGAAAATATAAAAATTGGAAATTAAATTCAAACATTTGTGAAAAAATAGACATTTGAAAAAGAGAATGTAAGGAAATTTAAAATTAAATTGTCAGAGAAAAGAAAATTTAAATGGGAGCTATTAAATAAGGAACAGTAGCTTGCAGTTTTTTCATGTATTTATGACATGGTGGTTTCCACCATTGTTCTTTGAATAACCTCTGCCTTATCATAGTATGCAGGTAATTTACCACCTATAATGGATTTTTCAACACAACTCTCATTAAAAGCTGGAGGTTATTCTGCAGTAGAACACAGAAGAGATTGTCTGGATATTTAGAGCAGAGCAAGAGACTAAACAGCAATCTCCTTGTCTACATGTATTTTCCTAAACTCCTTACTGAACTCAAAGTGCTACATTCAGTTGAAATCACAGTGACTCAAGAGGATGCAAATTAACATAGACTCAGTCGGTAAGAGAGATCCAGATAAGTTTTAAACTTGATCTCAGGAAAGAAAATGTAGTGAATTAAAAGCCAGGTGAATTGATGAGTGAGAGATACTAAGTCCAAAATACTGTGAAATACAAAATTTTGTCCAATATAAACATTGGAAAAATAGATTACAACAGTCTGTAAACTGTGTACAGACTGGTAATCTTTGTCATAGGATCATTAGCAGCATGTTACTGATGAATGAATATGCCAAGTAACAGTGTAATGAACCTAAAGAGTACTTGTTCTTCCTTAACTGGAACTTATCTTTTGAAAAATTGTACATATTACTTGAAAGTCAAGACTTTGACAAATGGTAATAAGGCAGACCCAAATGGCATACTTAAAAATGCAGGATACAGATTTTAAGACTAAATTCACACCTTTTAAGAAATAACGACGGGGGCAAAGCAGTACATTTGGTTGTAATAATCAATATGATTGCTGCTTCCATTAGGGTACATAAAAAACTCACGACAAAAAAAAATTGACCTGTGTGCTTCTTATATAGTCTTAGACACATTCAATTTCATACTCGTCTGAAGAAACTACAAGCAAAGAAGGAATGGAAGCCAAATAAAATTCAAAGCTGTAAACACAATTGATCCTTTCAAATCAAAACAAATTAAGCAGAAACAGCAGTTGGTTTTTTTTAATAAAAATGAAAACATTAAAAACATCTTCTGTTTTAAAGGATACATCCCACTCAATCTGGTAAGAAATTTTATCTTACAAAGAAAAGCAAAGGAAAATTGAGACTAGATTCAGAAGTCTATTTTTCATTTCTCTGCTATTCAGTTGCATATGTCTAAGTACTTACCCAGAAAATAAGGCATTTCATTTTTATTTTTTTTTAATCAGAGATTGTTAAATCACCTTCCTTTCCAAGAGTACATTATACACCCGTTTTGGATTACCTGGGGGATAAAACCTGGTGGGCTTATTTGCATGTAAATATTTAAACATTTACTGGAACAGATGAAATAGAGAGTCATTCAAACCCCTGCTTTATTTTCTAGTTCAGTGGTATGCAGGTTCGCCCATATAGAGTAGCTGCTCAAGTTTACCACTCCCAACAAACACCTGAACACACACACACACACACACAATAAGTTTAGTAGCTTTTAACCTAAATAAAGCTGAATGGTCAAATAACATTGGACTACTGAGCTGCACACAGTTCTCAAGCAGTTCAAGCACAGCTCCTGTGCTGGGGCAATGTGTAATCAGAACTGAAGCTTGTTTTGGCAGGGGGTCGTTAGACTGTCTGAGTACTTAGTTGTGGCAAACAGAAAATTAACAGGAACTCCTGAGGCGGATCCAGCTTTGTTGCAGTAGGACTGAGCTGTATACCCACTCTGGCTGATGTTTTAGTGGCTGAAAACTATTCTCGCTTTTCTTTTTTTTGTAGTTCTCCAAGATGCATTGTTTTCAGCTATGTAAAGATTTATACCTATCTTACAGAGAAAGATTAGGCATGTCAGATAGCATCTAAAACTATGTTCTCTTTTCCTGTAATTTTTTCTTACATTGCATCCTTCAGCTATGCTAACTGCAATAATATGCAATAATACTGATACAGGTACAGTGTACCTAATGCCTAATATGTTAATAGTAACACATGACTTTGATGAATGTTGATAATATGGGGAAACAATGCTAATTTACATTTTTATTATACTTTTAAAATTATGCATAATTACACCATTATAATATAAGATCTGTATCTTCCATTTCACTTCAATTTCTTCTAGACTCTTCTAACCGCACATTTCCTAGAGCCGTCTATGTAATATAAATCTTTTTCTTTAAAAGTATACCTTCGGTGCTTTCTTCTGAATAGCTGAAGTTTGCAGCCTTTGCTGCAGGGCTATGTTCAGACTTTCCAAAAACAAAATGAATATCAAGTACAAACTGTATTTGTCATAATACCTTAAAAGGACAGAAGAAGCTATTGTCAGAAGGAGAAAATGAGCGATTTATGATGTCATAAGAACATTGACATGGCATGTCAAGTTGTTGTGCCCTTTTTTTTTATATATATCTGTGATTTCACTGAAACAATGAGGTTATTTCTGTCAGCAGGTAGCAGTGATTGATTCCCAGTAGCTGTAAAGATAAATTAGAAGTATTTAGTAACTATGTTTTGACATGAAGATTCTCATGATTACTGTTTGAAATAAGAGGATAAAGCGATCCAAATTTCTAACACTATTTTAACACATCCAAACTATTTATTAGTACTGAAAGGAAGTACTTCCATTTCACCTCCTTGGAATGACAAAGGTTATCATGCAAGTTTATGTCACTAGAGAAAAAAAATCAGCCCTATGCAAATTAATTTATCTTGAAATTCTGGAAATGGGAAATTATAAGAAGCACATTAACTAAAATAATTTCATGAATTTACAGAAGATAATTCCCCTCTGTTCTTAATAAAATAAATGTGAAAACCCTTTTGAGTCTTACAGGTTAAATCTGCCATATTCTGGAAGGACTTGAGTGTCTCTACATGTCACTGAACCAATAATGTAAGCAACCATATTGTAAATTGATTCACCTTTCTAATGAAATTAGCAAGATATTTTTGCCCCACTTATTCTACTGACTTACTACTCCAAAACATTGGCAGTTTGAAGGATAGAAATACCTGGATTTTCTCCTGAATTTATTTCTGGTGCATTTATACTAATTTGTTCTTGTGCCAAAATCACACTTTAACTCTGTGACGTATTTATGAGAAATTATAACTCTATATAGCCTTCATTTCACTAGGATAAGTAAATCAATATGGCTTAGTATTTTTGTCTAAATTAGGCTAATTTCATGATCACTTCTTTTTCTGCATCTGAATAAACTATTAAAAACAATGACCAATGCTGTGTACAACAAAGAATAGCACACATTACTTGTCTGAGGAATCTAATATATTTTCTTCACAGGATAAAACGGTAAAGCAGGACAATTAGCCCAGCTGAAGTGCATCTACATGAATGCACGCAGCATGGGCAACAAACAGGAGGAGTTAGAGGCCATCATGCAGGAAGAAAACTATGATCTAGTTGCCATCACAGAAATGTGGTGGGAGGACTCGCATAACTGGAGTGCTGTGATTGATGGCTACCAACTTTTCAGAAGGGACAGGCAAGGAAAGAGAGGTGGTGGGGTGGCCCTTTATGTTAAGAACAGTATTATATGCCTAGAACTCAGCAATATGCATGATGACAGTGTCGAGTGCCTATGGATAAAAATCAAAGGGAAGACCAGTAAGGCAGACATTGTGGTGGGAGTTTGTTATAGACCCCCAAACCAGGATATAAAGACTGATGAAGTATTCTACAGGCAGCTGACAGAGGCCTCACGATCACTCTCCCTTGTACTCATGGGGGACTTCAACTTCCCTGATATCTGCTGGCAATATAACACAGCAGAGAGGCAACAGCCCTGGAGATTCTTGGAGTGCGTGGAAGACAACTTCCTAACGCAGCTGGTGAGGGAACCGACCAGGGAAAGTGCCCTACTGGACCTGCTGATAGTTAACTCAGAAGGTCTTGTGGGGTATGTGAACGTTGGAGGTCGTCTTGGACAGAGTGATCATGAAATGATAAAATTTTCGATTCTTGCTGAAGCAAGGCGGGGGGCCAGCAGGACTGCCACCCTGGACTTCCGAAGGGCAGACTTTGGCCTCTTCAGGAGCATGGTTGAGGATGTCCATTGGGAGACAGTCCTTGAGGGCAAGGGTGCCCAGGAAGGCTGGTCGTACTTCAAGGAGGCACTCTTAAAGGCACAGGATAAAGCCATTCCCAAGTCCCAAAAATCAAGCAGGAAGGGAAGAAGACCAGCTTGGCTAAATAGAGAGCTTCGGCTGGAACTCAGGAACAAAAAGAAGGTTTATAATCTTTGGAAAAGGGGCCTGGCATGCAAGGAGAAATACCAGGAAGCGGTGAGGATATGCAGGGGGAAAATTAGAAGGGCCAAGGCTCAAGCTGAGCTCATCTTGGCCACTAAAGTTAACAATATCAAAAAGGGTTTTTTTCGGTATGTTAACAGTAAGAGAAAGATTAGGGACAATGTGGGCCCACTGATGAATGAGGTGGGCACCCTAGTAGTGGAAGACATGGAGAAAGCAGAGTTGCTGAATGCCTTCTTTTCTTCAGTGTTCACTGTTAGGACTGCCCCTCATGAATCTGTGGCCTTGGAGGCAAGGGGGACGGTATGGAGAGAGGAAATTTTTCTTCTAGTAGAGGAGGATCAGGTTCGGGATCACTTGGCCAAACTGGACATTCATAAGTCCATGGGTCCTGATGGGATGCACCCGCGAGTGCCAAGAGAGCTGGCAGATGTTATTGCTGGGCCACTCTCTATCATCTTTGAAAAGTCATGGAGAACCGGAGAGGTGCCTGAGGACTGTAGGAAGGCCAACATCACTCCAGTCTTCAAAAAGGGCAAGAAGGAGGACCCTGGGAACTAAAGACCAGTTAGTCTCACCTCCATACCTGGAAAGGTAACGGAGAGACTGATTCTAGATGTCATCTCCAAACAACTTGAAGAGCGGGGAGTTATTGGCAGTGGGCAACATGGATTTACCAAGGGTAAATCATGTTTGACCAATCTGATAGCCTTCTATGATGCTATAACCGGTTGGTTGGATGAGGGGAGGGCAGCAGATGTCATCTACCTTGACTTCAGCAAGGCTTTTGACACTGTCTCCCATAACATCCTCATTGGGAAACTAAGGCAGTATGGGCTGGATGAGGGGACAGTGAGGTGGATTGAGAACTGGCTGTGTGACAGGACTTAAAGGGTAATGATAAATGGAGCAGGTTCAAGTTGGAAGCCTGTAACCAGTGGTGTCCCCCAGGAGTCAATACTTGGTCCAGTGCTGTTCAATATATTCATCAGTGACCTAGACGAGGGGACAGAGTGTATCCTCAGCAAGTTTGCTGATGATACCAAACTGGGAGGGATGGCTGACACCCCAGAGGGCCATGCTGCTATCCAGCGAGACTTGGACAGGCTGGAGGGCTGGGCAAGGAAGAACCTCATGAGGTTCAACAGGGAAAAGTGTAGGGTCCTGCACCTGGGGAAGAAAAATGTCAGGCACCAGTACAGGTTAGGGGTGGACCTGCTGGAGGCAACTTCTGAAGAGAAAGATCTGGGGGTCCTGGTGGACAGCAAAATGACAATGAGCAAGCAGTGTGCTCTTACGGCCAGGAAGGCCAACAGAATCCTGGGCTGCATAGGGAAGAGTGTGGCCAGCAGGTCAAGGGAAGTCATTCTCCTCCTCTACTCTGCAATGGTGAGGCCACAACTGGAATACTGCGTCCAGTTCTGGGCTCCCCAGTTCAAGAGGGACAGGGAACTACTGGAAAGAGTCCAGCGAAGGGCAACAAAGATGATTCAAGGTTTGGAGCATCTCCCTTATGAAGAAAGGCTGAGAGAGCTGGGACTCTTTAGTCTGGAGAAGAGAAGGCTGAGGGGCGACCTTATCAATGCTTACAAGTATCTCAAGGGATGGTTGAAGGAGGAGGGAGCCAGACTCTTTTCAGTGGTTCCCAGTGAGAGGACAAGGGGCAACGGGCACAAGTTGGAACATAAGAGGTTCCACTCAAATATGAGAAAAAAATACTTCACAGTAAGGGTGACAGAGCCCTGGAACAGGCTGCCCAGGGAGGTTGTGGAGTATCCTTCTTTGGAGATTTTCAAGACCCGCCTGGATGCAGTCCTGAGTAATGTGCTCTGACAAGCTCTAGGCAATCCTGCTTCAGCAGGGGAGTTGGACTAGATGATCTCTATGGTCCCTTCCAACTCTAAAAATTCAGTGAAATTCAGAATTACAATTCAGAATACTGTTCACATACTCTGTAGCTTATTTTTTTCTATTAATTGCATAGGCAGACTTTTCTTATAATTAAGATGTTTCAGTTAGAAACCTAAAATTAGGTCGTGGCAATTCTTCCCAATATTCCAGGTCTCTCCCATGTTTCACACATTAGCCCAACTCCTTACCTCTTGCAAATACATGGCCTTATTAGCCCTAAACAACTCAATGACTTTTTCATGTCTCCATTACACTGCTAGTTGATGAATTAATGCAGACAGGATTTTGTCCTCCTTTGCCCTTTTCAACTCAGCATCTCCATGCATGCATACTTCTATTATTAGCAATCATGCTCTCTATACTAATATAGTTAATTTTCTTTTCTGTTCCCACAGACTTCAGTTCTTCTTATTCTGACTATCAGTGATACTTTCTATATCTTTGGGTTAGGTAAATGTTATTAACACTTTATTACCTTTTTGTTCTTATTAGTGAGATCACTAGGGTAAGAATTTGTTTTTCAGCCTGGTGTTTTTCCTTTAAATGCAATTATTCTCAACCTGCAGTAAAACACCTTACAACTGCAGCCCTCATCCACCAACTTCACAATCCCCTGTGTGGCTCTGCATAAAATACTCCATATCACACCCCTACAGCTTAAGAAAAAATAACCAGTGCATTACAACTTTTATCAGAAAAGAAACATCAGAGAAATGAACACTACATTCAGAAGCAGGGTGAGCACTTCATTGTTGAGAATGTTATAGGTTGTGTACGTGAATTAGCTCTACAAATGACTTCTGATACGTATGCGCATGTTTATTCCTTGAACTGGGCTTTTTTTTTAACATAAATTCCTCCTCTAGTGGGAGGTGTCCTTGCCCACGGCAGGGAGATTGGAACTAGATGATCTTTAAGGTCCCTTCCAGCCCAAACCATTCTAGGATTCTATGAAATATCGTGTCTCATAGAGTACTTTCTTTCTTAATCTCAATCTCACACAAATTGAATTAGTTAAATGTAATTCTTGATGAAATATGCTTTGTTAAAAAATGAGTGCAGACAAAAGGATTTTTCAGGAGATATTTCAAAATATCTCCTAAACATACAGTAGGTTATGCTAGGTAATCTTTTTGCATTTGGGATAGATTATCCATGAAAATGTTCACACAAATATTACACAAGAGCCCATTCATCACTTTTATGACCTGATCCACACTAATCTCACTGCAAGATAAGGTAATTCAGCTACTTGCCTTTTGAAGATTTTAAAATGCAAGAGCTTGTTACTTTTTACTTAATTTAGGACATGATAAAAGTTCTCCTCCATAGGAGGAAAGCTGTTGCTTTTATATTATTGACTCTGAGGATATTATATAATTGAAAGAGGTTTAAAAAAACAACTTCTGAATTATTAAGCAGTACCAATTTCACTGAACTGCATATAGTGTTCAATGTGACAGTCTGTTAACTGGAACAATCTGTGAGTGATGGTTCTTCAGGCACTGTAGGCTGAATTATTTAAAAAAAAAAAAAAAAGAAAAAAAAAAGGAGATTTTAACATTTTTTCTGTGCTTTCCTCCTATTTCTGACTCCTTTAATCAATTGTTCTAGATCTTAATTTTACATTTTCAGTTTGAATATCTATGTTTAAGTAATTTTTATATTTTATTTCTATATTTTATGATAGTAAAAGTATTATTATTTTAAAATATACTAAAAGTTAGAATAATCATAAATATTGTTTTTAATTTTTACATCCCAAAGTCCCATTCCCAACCCTCACTCTGTTGTCCTTTATCAGAAAATTTAGGCTATTTTTTTCATAAACATACAACAAGTATACTTTTGGTATGACATCTAACAATGTGATATAAGTTAGCAGGGGTAACAAAATTACTTCTGAGAACAGATTTTACATGCTCTTTTCCATAGAGACCTCTGTTTTGTTTCAGTACCTACAGATATTTTTCTTGAAGAGACAAAGCTGAACACGGAACCGCTACCTAGAATGTGGCTTTCATGCAAACTTTAAGTGAATAATATGAATCTCAATGACAAAGCAACAGGGAAGAAACAGTATTTTGAAGATTTGAAGATCAGAATGATAAAGATTTGAGAATGCATTTGTTCTACTCTTGCCAATAGTAAATCTCAGATTTATTTTGTATTGTTCCTATCATCCTCCATAAAAATGTCCTAGACAATAATCTTTAAAATGGTTCTGTAGTCATTTTGACATGTCTTGTTAATACATTTGTAGTCCTGTGCATACCACAGAATTCACTTTTGAAGTTTAAAATACTAACTTATTATGATATAAATGTGTAGTTTAGAAACATAAGTAATCCCCTTAGAGATGTTTTTGGGTTAGGAACACTGGATTTTTTTTTTCCTATGCCTGTTAAATATCTGAGATGTCTTTGACATTTCTATGGTACACATACGTCTACATCTGATTTTATTTGCTTCTGGAAAAAAAATTTACCCCTTCTGAGTGGTATGTTTACATTTATTTCTTGGATTGAAATGTGATCTAGCTTGGTGAATCTCTTGCCCTATTTTTTTGAGTGCAAATTAGTATCATTTTGTTTTTTCACCCTCTTGATGACCAGATGAAACCCACTCAAGTCATGGATGGGAGCTGTCCCTCAAGCATGCCTTGAGTAAATGAGAGATTCTGGAAGAAGATTAGCATTCCTATACAATCCTAAATAAATCTGTTCCAAAATTTTCATTTTCATTCAGCCCAACAGGCTTTTTTACCCAAACTGGTCTTCCAACTTTCCTCTAGTAACTTTTTGTGGTTTAGAGGCGCTGCATGTTAGAATAATGTGTGGTCATAGATGCCCATGAAAGCTGCATTTTCACCATTTCTGAGACTTAGCTTTGAATTTGTTTCCAGTTGTAAATGTATCCTTGTCTTTTCTACTGCAGGCTCTCTCCTTAACCCCATTGTCCCATTTACAGAAGGTTTTTGAAAATTGAGCACATTCCAATGAGCTCAATCTAATCTACTCTCTGGAAGGTTTTCACACAGAATGTGAAGGCGAGGCCCAGACATGCAGACAGCCTTCTTTCCTGTCTTCAATCACACTTTCTTCAGCTGAAGACTATACCCAGTAATGGCATATGACATTGATGAAATAAATAGTAATGCCACTGTTGATGGCTCCCAGTTAATTTTGATGTGAAGTCAGTCAAGTCTAAAATGCAGCAGGTGTTACACATTTGATTTTGAACTAAGACAGTCTAACTGTACTTGTCAACTTAATTTAAGAAGATAAACTCATCTGTTTGGTTGGTGTATGGACTGTATTACACCAAGATTACTCTGCAGCCTAGTTGTCAGGGCATTCTCCTTTGTGATGAAAGAGATGGGATTTTCATCCTGGACAGTTAAGGTGGAAACTAAAGTTATACCTTCAGTTTCCAGACTGAGTACCTGAGTTAGATTTCCTGAGCAAGAGGTTATCTTTATGAAAGGCATGATATGATCCACGTGTATAATCTCAAAAAAGGGACAAATGTGGTGTTTAATATCATAAAAGAATGGGGAACTGTTAGCCATTACATTCTAAAATTCATAACTGACAGCATTAAAACAAACAAAAGACAGTATTGCTTAACAATTGTGGGATACTTTGCCATAGCATATTTCTGGAAGTAGAAAAAAAATGAGGTGAATCTTAAGACAAGTCAGCCAGTGACCACTACTTTAATCAGTAATCAGTACTGAATAGCATGACAAAATGCAATTTACTCACACTTGCTCCAGTTCTTACCCTGTTTTCCTGAGTGTCTATTACTGGCTACTGTTAGAGACAAAATACTGGAAAATGCAGATGCTCCTGTTGAAATATAAGCTGGTGTTGCTTTTGTTCATGAGCCCTCATGTGAACGTGGGCACATGAGCAGATGCTTAAGTATAGTAGGTGGTAGAGTTTGTGATACACACCTTTTATCCATATTTTGTATTAATATTAGTAAGTTAACATTCATCTCACATACTTTCTCATTTTGTCTGTTGTGCATCCCATTTTTAGATTTAAATTTAGAATTTATTTCTAATGCAGTACAGAAACTTACATACTTAGTTATTTAGAATTAAGTGTTTAAAAATCAGTGTATAAAGCCTACAGGCTTTGGTATAGAAGAAAATGAAATATTTATGACTTGTCATTTCTTCAGGAAGTGCTCTGTCATTAGTTCAGGCTTATCAATTTCTTAACTGGAACTGGGGATCTAAAAGGTTCTTTCTGAGTGTGTTTGTGCCTTTCTGCCTTGGTAAAGACAGAATAGTCATTTTATTTTCACAACTCTTTATATTGACAAGAAATTGTTCAGAACTCCAAAAAACACTGTTTTATTTACACATTGATACACTTATTTCTGATGTTTTCACTGAGATCTTTAGTATAGAAACATTCATATTTGAATCTGCAAAAGAATAACAGAGGAGTATTAGGAAAAAAATATTAATTAATGTATATCCAAATCTTCCTATCTTTTTAGGAAGGACTTGAAGAGGATAAAAAATATTTTCATGAATCAAGAAATTCATCAAAAGCTGTGAAACATAAAGTTTATTACCTCAGCGCAAGAACAGCTCAGGCTGTTCCTCAGCTGCATGTCTCTGAAAGCTGGGATAACAAAATGAGCTCTGTTTCTCGGCTCTTTTGTAAGCATTTACAATTTGCCTGTGCAAGAGACATGAAACAAGCTATACATATCTTTGTTCTTGCAGTTCATTGTTATACTCTTAAGAGAATAATGATATAGCAAATGCGGTGTGGTAAAAATGAAGTTGCTATTGATGATCCACCAGTGTTTTTCTTAGTTTGTCTCAATTGACTTGTGATTCGTACCATCTTTGTTCATCTTAGCTTATCCCAAGATTTAAATCATCAGGTTGGTGTTCTTAGCACACACTCAAATATTCATCATGAAATCCAGTCCTCTACCCACACAAAAGCCAGAACATCTTGCTGACAAGATATATTTAAGATGACATAAACCAAAGCTCTCATTTCCATGATAACTTTAGCAAGAGTTGGCTTACAGTTGAAAGCTAATGCGAAAAGTACAATGGTTATAGCCCAGTTATCGACTATGAGCAAATTTTATTTTGTCAATACAAAGACTGATAGTAGATACCTTAGAGTAATGATTATAACCCAGTTCATCAACTCTTTTATGTACATTGTGGAAAAAGGCAAATGATCTGCAAATTTAGTGGACTTTCACATCCACTGCCTCCAGTGAGTATGGAGTAGATACATCCATAAACGTGCTATGGTCTTGTCTCCTAAACCCCATCAAACTCCAATACAGAAGGATCATGGTCAACAAACACTGAACTCAGGTAACTTACTGGCACTTTCTTGCTGGATCACTTTTATGAATTAACATCGAATAGATCTGTAGTTCTGAAAGCTGGGTTCAGAATGCAGAAAGCAGCTGGAGTGTTTCCAAGGAAAATGTTAAATCAACAGACGTGTTTCATGAAGTTAATCAGATAAAATTAAACTTCAGACATATTGCATGCCTCAAAGCAGGTCTAGTTAAATACAGTTCACTTCTATTGTGCATGACATTCAGGCCATGGAGTATATTTCAGATAATTTTTCCTAATTAAAATGTGCATTTTTAAGCTCTCATTAGTGTAGCCTTAATTTTGAGTTGCCACTCTTTGCAGGAAGATTAATAGTCGTAACAAGGCACAATGAATGGCATAGTCATTTCTACAACAGTGATCAAATGTTGTAGTCTGGGCTTTCCACAGAAAACCAGATGATAGTAAGTTTGATTTGTTTCTTCTAATGCTTGAATGAACATAAGTCTTTGGTTTAAACAGACGTATATTTATCTTACAGTGGAATGCTGGATCTGGACAAGGGAAAGAGGTTATATTTTACTTTAAATGTTATCATTAAGGAAATAATGCACAGTAGAAAGGTACATAACAATTTTGTGTTTATTTTTTGCAGACTGAAGATCATACTTCAGTGAATGGTTTGGTTATACAGGGTCATATGTCTTTTCTTAATCAAATTTCTCCTAGGGAAACTACTGCCCTTGAGCAGCTGTTGTACCTGCCAGACTGAGCAGAGAAAATTGTTATTTTGAGGTGCAGAAGCAGCTGAGTTTCCTTAGTAGGTGCTAAAGTGAATCTCAGCCAGTGCCTAATGAGTTTACACCAAGTTCTGGTCCCTTGTGTCATTATTATTTAATCAAGTCTCTTTTCAGTCATAGTCTTTGTCAAAATGAGCACTAGTAACACACTAAATTTCAAATATTTCATCTGTTTTAGCTATCTGTGTGGAAAAAGTATGACAGCAATTTTCACTGCTGGCTTTGGGAATTGTTCTATAAGGACTTCTATTTTCATTTTCATCTCTCTACAAAAAAAAATAACAGATAAGCACAATTACTCTAAAATTAAAAAAAAAAAGCAAAAAAAAATATGTTATAGAGCAAAACCAATATCCTTACTTGCAAAGCAGTAGCAAGGAAAATTATCCTAACATTAAAATGAAAGAACTTTTATTATTTATGTTTATTGTTAAAAAAATTAATACTGTTTTCCATTTCTATGTGATAGATATAAATTAATAATTAATGATTCTGAAAAAAATAATTGTCAATTCTAAAATAAAACGTAAAGTCATAGAATCATTTAGGTAGGAAGAAAAGACCCTTAAGATCAAGTCCAACCATAAACTTAACACTACCAAGTCCAGCATTAAGCCATGTCCCTAAGCACCAGATCTACATGTCTTTTAAATACTTCCAGGGATGGGAACTCAACCACTTCTCTGAGCAGCCTGTTCCAATGCTTGATAGCCTTTTCAAAAGAAATTTTTCCTAATATCAAATCTACCCACCCGCCCCCCTGCCCCTGGTGCAACTTGAGGCCATTTCCTCTTGTCCTATCGCTTTTTGCTTGGGAAAAGATACAGATAAACACAGTGTAAACAATATCAATTGACTGATTGTATGTTCCACAGCAGATATGGAAATGACAAAATTAGAAATTCTCTGTCCTATATAAAACAATAAAACAGATCTCTGATCTCCCTCATGCACCCCTTCTTCCCAAGTCACAGTGCAGTTTAATTGCATAACCTACACGTCCTTTCGCCTGAAGAGCTTTTTTGTAAACAAAGATCACCATGCAACCTACTTTCACTGTCAGTCCCTACTCAAAAGAGGTTCAGAATTTGAGGCTGGAGTTTTATTTTCGGGGTCAGTAGGATTGCAGAAAATTCAGTAAGGATATTCTCTCTTTTTTATTTTTTTTTCCTGCATTTGCCACATGCATAAAAGGACTTTATTTCTGTAAAGATTGTTAGTATCTTATTTCAGTGAGTACTCTATTAATTCCACTTTCAAAAGAAAAAAGTTCTACCCTAAAATAAGTATTTATATCTCAGGTAAACACAGGAGACAGTAGTGAAAATATTGGGTTTTCTTTGATATTTGTGGTGGGTTGGCCCTGGCTAGTAGCCAAGCACCCACACAGCTAATGAGGGGGAAGCCTCAATGGAATAGTGGAAAAAATAGAAGGAAAAGGAATGAGGAAACTCATCAGTTGAAATAAAGACAGAGAAATCACTCAACGGTTATTGTCACAGGCAAAACAGACTTTACATGGGTCATTTAACTTAATTTATTGCCAATTATCATAAACCTAAACATGTAATTACTGATTGAAATATAGGGAAACAAAGAAGGTGAACATGTAAACACTTAGGAAAATACCTTTCCCTTTCCTAGGGACTCAGCTTCACTGCAGACACCTCTCCTCTCCCCCTTCCTGGTGTCCACTCCCTTTGTATTGCCATAGGCTAGATGCAGTCCCTTTGGTGAGGCTGGCTGTCACAGAAGTGATGTACTTGACTTGCAAGAGAGCAGCAACACTATATTTTATTGATACGAAACAGTGAGTTAAGGAACTTCAATGGTAAATGCGACAGTGGTTTAACAAGATTTGATGGCAAAGTACCAAGCCACCAGCTTGACAGATGGGCTCAGCTGTGTCCTGTGGTAGGTCACCTGTGGAAGTGACTGGAACAGACTGTGTCCAGCATGGGGGAAGTCTTGACATCCTTCTACAGAGGCCTCTTCTACAACCCCCTTCCTCTGTCTCTGCTACCAAAACCTTGCCATTTAAACCAATTAGCACTTACCATGATGTTTTTTGTAGGACATTGCCGGTAGTCTAACCCAGTATCTTGTGTGAAAAAATCACAGATTTTATCTTGATTTGCTGGTTCTTCATCAGTTTATTTCAGCCAAGTTAGAAAGAGTAATGTTGTTACTGGGTGTTTATGTTTAGATCAATCACATAAAACAAGGAGCTGACTTGATGCAGGCATATCAACGTAAGACATAAGCATTTTTTTTAGTGACTGAGAGGCAGCTCATAGGAGATAACTAGCCCTCTGCAAATCAGATGCTTAATTTATTTCTGAAGACAGAAATATGGAGCTTAATAGACTAGAACAGGAAAATAAGACAGCTTTTGTTATAAATAGATTCATTACTATATACCTTTAAACTGTGCACCCTCCACTGAGGTATTGCAAAAACATGAAGAAGCAGATGCTACCTCAGGAGGCTTCAGCAGGTGCTCTTGGAATGGGATCCATGAACGACCTAAAATTTGTTATGTGCCATTACCTGATAATGACTTCTTATTCTTACCTTTGGCTAGGATTCAGAACAAGCAAATTAAGATAACAAGACTATAAAATATTTAATACATCAGATATTCTGATGGTGCTGCAGTTGTATGACAACATGGACAGGAAGACCTGTTAAGTAGTTCTATGAGAAACTGCCTTTTAAAATTAAGATTATGTATTAAAAAAGAGAATCCCAAAATGACACCATGTGCCAGGTGTGTGTATATGAGGTTTACCTGTCAAATAATTTATAAGATAATATGAGGACGTGAAAATTACTTTTCAAACCTTGATACTTAGATCCAAACACTAAATCAAATCTGTTTCAAGCTTATAAAAATAACTAATTAAAATTTTAATCTCATTATTCAAAGCAGAGTCTCTGATTGAAGGTTTATTTTCAAATGCATAATATATGTTTAAATTGTGCCAAATGCTTATTGAACATCATGCTTTCTATTCAATTGTATGGTTTTCTGTATCAAACTTACAAGGAAAATAAAATTAATACAGAAAAGTGTTAGCAAATCAGATAAACAATATTAATGAAATAACTCTATTTCCTATTCCGTTCCAGTTCAAGTAGGCAAAATCTGTGAAAAACAAAAATACACTTACATTCCTTATATTTTTTTCCAATATTTATTTAATTATATAATTTTTCATAGCAGCATTATTTATCAAAAAACACACATAGAAACTTTTAGATCCTGACAGTTTATTTACTTTTGTTTCATAGCAAAGTTTTATTCTTGTTCAGCCACGTGTAAAGAGTTCTTCTGTTCAATTCTAAGAGTTCCACCCTTGACTGCCCGTGTGTCAGTTCCTCACCGAATCGCCCCATGCCTTCACTCACATGGCTCCTTATGCATTGTATCCGATCCCGCGGCTTGTATGCACAGCCCCTACTCTCATCATATTTCAGGCCCTCTAAGGACCCATTTCTTTGATTCAGTAAGCTTGCAGGCATTTAATCTAGAAAATTTATATTTCTTTTAATCCCTTTTTTTTTTCCTTGGTAATTTCCCCCTTCATTTCTCCTTCTCTGTCTTCAGAATGTAAACGCCTTCATGACAGGAACCATCTTACAAGTGCAAAGAAGTTTTGCATACTGAGAGTACGATTATAGGGAATGTTACTGGTATCCAATAGAACACATGTACAGACAGCATTTTGAGGATGCTGCAGCTTCTCTTTTTGGAGCAAACTATGATTACATTAGGAAACCTGGCATACTGTAAAAGTGAGAAATTTAAAAATAGGGACAGAATAGGAACATATTCTGGGCAAGATATAATTTAATGAAAGACATCCAATGCTGGCCAGGCACTCCAGCATAATAGGAAAAGAAAGGGGTGTTTAACTAGAAAAGCAGGAAACAATGCCTCTGGATTCTAGATAACATGGAATAAAGTTACCACATCCCTCAAGCGCCTTTGAGCTTCTCTGTATCTTAAGCAAGCCTTGGATAGGATTGTTAGATGCCATGGTGCTTGGACTAACTGAGACATTTTCCTTTCCATACATGGACTTTCCTTCCATACACGGACAACGAACTCTCCTTTGGCAGACAATCTCTTCAACAACTGCACACAGCTTCCTTTATCCTTATCTCAAGTAAACTCTCGAGCACCTCCTCAGGTTTTGGGTTTGCTTTTTCAGAGGTTTGCCAATTAAAGTCTTTGAAGCAGCCGTGGAGGAAGTGATGATAGATAGTTGCTTTGTGATCATTCTTCTAATAGAAGTATTTTCTTTCATGGCTGAGACACAACTTCAGAGAAGACATCCCAGGAACACACAGGAATGTAGGTGACTACAGGGTGTGAGGTAGAAGAGGCTTCTCTGTGAAGAGCTGCATTTTGTTTTACAGGAATGATGCTGATATACAATTGAAGCATGACATTTCTGCTATAAATGGAAAATACTTTGTAGTGTTGTCATCTATTAGTTGTTTGATAACACACATCTTTTTTCCATACTCTTAATTTGGTTATTAATATCTTAAATAATTGGTGACAAAGCAATTCGTGTAATTACTGAGAATACATTCCTGTTGCAAATTTGCACTGTCATTGATTAAATCAAGATTTTTTTTTACTTTTCATACACTTAACTAGTGGGTTGTTTTTTTTTTTAATTTTTCTCCTTGCAAGCATCTTTCTTCTTTGCATGTTAAACAGAAATTATTTTAAAACAATGAGACTATGTGGATCTAAGATTATCTGCAGCAGAACTGGATACTAGCTCTCATTTTCCAAACTCAGTATAGCTTGCTGAAGTTAAAACTTATAACTGTATGGATTAAATGCAACAACTTGCATGCATGCTTTGTAATGGACTTACTCCAGTGAAGATTTCTGTTTTTCAGGGTTTGGGTTCGAGTTCTAGGGAGGGGGTTGGTATGCAGGAAAGCTGAAAAACAATTTGCTTTATAGTTGTCAGATCTTGCACTCCTATTTTCAACATTAGATTTTCATAAGCTGCATAGTTATAGAGGTCAGGAAGCTTGTGACTGAAGAATAATAAAATGTTTGTTGAACAGCCTCTTTGTTCAGCTTAACTCTGTAGTTGGAGACTACAAATGAAATGAGTTATTTTAGAGCTGAATTAACTGTAAGTAATCAAAAGGATGTGAGAAAGTGGTCAGGTACTCCCAGGAGATTTCAGAATGAATGTCTTCCCTGTTCATGAAGCATTGTTCTCTTCTAACCAGCACATATAGACCTCTCATTGCATTATTAAAAAGCAAAAATTATTTTAGACAAAAACACTTTCCAAAAGAATTTTGGAAATGATGTTGCCAAATAATATGTGAATCGTTTGATTTCTGTTTTGAGACACTGAATTCCCTCTTGTCAGGTTACTATATTTCACAGAATCACAAAATCTTCTAGGTTGGAAGAGACCTTAAAGATCATCTTGTCCAACTGTCAACCTAACTTTGACAAAAATAGACACCCGCACAACAAACAAAAAGCATCACCATCACTAAATCATACCTCCCAGCACTACATCAACCCATCTTTTGAACACCTCCAGGGATGGTGCCTCAACCACCTCCCTGGGCAGCCCATTCCAATGTCTGATAACCCTTTCAGTGAAAAAATTTTTCCTAATATCAAGCCTGAACCTCCCCTGGTGTAACTTGAGGCCGTTTCCTCTCATCCTGTCGCCTGTGACTTGAGAGAAGAGACCGACCCCCACGTCTCTACACCTTCCTTTCAGGTAGTTGTAGAGAGCAATAAGGTCTCCCCTCAGCCTCCTCTTCTCCAGGCTGAATAACCCCAGCTCCCTCAGCCTCTCCTCATAAGACTTGTGCTCCAGACCCCTCACCATCTTTGTTGCCCTTCCCTGGACCCGCTCCAGCACCTCAATGTCTTTTTTATGGTAGGGGGCCCAAAACTGGACACAGTACTCGAGGTGGGGCCTCACCAGTGCCGAGTAGAGGGGGACGATCACCTCTCAGGTCCTACTCGCCACGCTGTTCCTGATACAGGGCAGGATGCTGTTGGCTTTCTTGGCCACCCAGGCACACTGCTGGCTCATGTTCAGCTGACAGGTGACCAACACCCCCATGTCCTTTACTGCCGGGCAGCTCCAGCCACTCTGCCCCCAGCCTGTAGCGCTGCAGGGGGTTGGTGGGACCCAAGTGCTGGACCCAGCACTTGGCCTTGTTGAACCTCATCCCGTTTGTGGCTAACTATCCTTTAATAACAAATGAAATAATTTTAAACTCTCTCTATACAAGTGCAATAGGTTTATCCTTTTCAAGTATATCATACAAAATTTGTAGATAAAGGATAATTGAGATGAAAGTCTCCATAACAAATATAAAACTGAAATAATTGTGGATCAGGGTGCTGGCTCTCACCAATGGGAGTGTTTTTAATGCTTCCTAATTTTTTTGTTCTCTGAAAATACAAAGAACATCAGGTTCAGTTGATTTTAATTTTTCAGCTTGTGATGTCTACTGTACTTAAGCTATTTCCTTCATGACACAGATGATACTGTAAACTGACTAAAATGTTGGTTATTTTATATTATGGTTTACCTGGGCTGTTACTTTTAACAATGCAGTTGCTTGTGCAACAGACGTTACATAGATTATGCTTCTGGAGTACATTATTTTTATTTTTAAAAATGAGGATTTGATGCCTAAGAGGATTCTGATAAACAGATATTTTTAATTCCTGTTAAAATTTCTGAAATTTTTGGACAGTTACAAAAGTCTTCATAACGAGTCTGGATTACCTGAGAATTCAGCATTGTTCCTGAAATCACAGAACTTTGAAATTTGTGTTCTATTAACAGAAATGACTAAACTCCTGCAATGATTGTTTGTTTGGATGGGAAAGGCTTAGATATATAATTTTTTAGACTAGAAAACCTGAGACCTACATGTTCAGGTTTTGTTGTTTGGGTTTTTTTTGCTTTTTTAAAGTTAAGTAATAGATTTTTGTATTTCTAATGCAGAACATAAACTAATACTTCTGATAATTAGTTTAATTGACAGTCTTTTTGCTATGTCTTATAGCAATTGCTTCTGCAAACATGTATCATTGCCTCCCAGTCACTAAAAGATTGTCTCAGGAGAGGTAACACCTTTTTCAAGTTCATTAACTGTTCTCATAATCATCACCTGAAATGCTTGAATGATCAAATCTCATTTTCCTAAAGCCTATAACTTACCTTTGTAAAATCACCTTTTATAGTGATCTCCTGTATGTATGAGGGATCATTAGCACTCCTTCATACATTCATGAGAAAGTGACTTCTACTGTAGAGATTATGCTTTCTACAAGAGAAGTTCACTCAGTTGAAGGCTGGGATAGAAAGTTTTGAAACAGAGAGTAAATCTTTCTCTCTCTCTCTCTCTTTGTTTTTCAAGTTATGTGCTCTGAATTTAAGTGACACCAAAATCAAGGTAGACATACACTAGTGACACTAGATTTGTAAATGGCAGACCTGACCAGTAGACTCATGGTACTAAATACTGCACAAAATGTATTAAGCTGAGGAAGACTTTAAGTTAAAAGACGTTTTTTCTTTCTATTAATTTTCTATGTATTTGAAATTTTAGTTCACAGCTTTCTCCTCCCCACACCAGAATCTCCTACGTTGCAAATCTCCATGTTTAGTTTGAGGGAGTTTCATTCACATAGGGTTCATTTGCTGCCCTCTTTAGCAAAAGTAGGAAAACCTAGCACATCACTGAGCATTTCTGCAGAAAGTTACTCGGCTTACATCAAGTTCCTGACTCTTAGCATTTCATTTTAACAGAGGGGGTAGGGATTCTAAATGGTGGCAAATGCTTCCAAGTAGCTATTGTGACTGTGTTTATGCAATATCTGTTCCATGCTACAAGAAAATAAATAAGAATTTTAAAACAGGTTGTAAGTTTATGTTTGACTATTTCAGTCACAATCTTTGTGTTAGAGAACAATATCCTGGCCTGTTCAGTAAGAACAATTACTTTCAATTAGCTGAAAAGATGTTAAGCCTGACTACTTTATGACAAATTATTACTATTTTAAAATACTTTAGTCTGATGGTTAGCTAGCAGCACATTTGTATATAGTTGTCTTCCTCTTTTTCCTATTATATTTTCCAGTGTTCCATTGATTGCCAACTATAATTATAAAATTATTTATGCATTTTTTAGAGAGAAATAGAATTTTCTGCTTTTTCTTTTGCTAGTAACACTGCAGAGTGTTATTAGGAAACATATTCTTTAAAAAAAAAACATGGAATTTTAATAACAGGAAAAATTGAATTTGTATACATTTGTATTATCAAAATGTGAACTGCCACAAACATAACCCAGTTCTATACTGTTGTGAATCAAGTTCAATCTGTCTGGTATGACAATGTAGTATTACATCTGTTCAACAAGTTCAAAGGAAAAGGTTACAGGGTTATTTGAGTGCACTAAATATTCAGTCTGAAAAAAATAACATCGGTTTAAGATTATTTCCAAATGCAACATGTTATAATACTACAACAGAGACTTCTTTTAGAGAAGCTGCATAGCTTAGCTAATGTTCTCCATGGATACCAAGCTCTATGTCACATCTTGAAATGATACTTTAAAGAAAAATTGATACACAATTGAAGAAAAACATTATGACTTCTATCTAATTAATGGCTTTGTAATTTATAGATATGTGTGGTTTTGCTTATCGAAAACTTATAGTAGGTAAGTAGGTTTCAAAATCAAGATCAGTTTGAAGGTACCATACTGGGACTGCTTTTATGCAATCTTATTTATCTGTTTACTCATTCAGATTACAAAAGATGAGAAAATAAAAAGCAAAATATACTAAAGAAAAAAAATAATTTTCAAAAGTTTGTTATAGCCCCTCATGAGAATTTTCAAAATTACATGTATATTGGTGAAATGGAGAAAAGGAAAATAAAACCAAAACCACACAACAGGAAGAGGGAGAATACAAAAATTAGTAGAGAAGACAGGAAGATATTTATGATATAGGAGATTTTGGAGGTTCAGGCTCTATTTACTATACTAATACATTTAACAGTTCCAGGGGACTGTGTTTTGGGTTTTTTTTTTTTGGGGGGGGGTTGTTGGTTTTTTTGGGGAGGGGGGTCATTTGAATATTAAATTACCTTACATCTGTTTCAAAGTAAGGATGGTTTTTTCCCTTCTGGAGCAGATGGCTCTTTTCTAATGTGCGGAGATAGCATATTGTGCCAAGGCAATGAACAGTAAACTCTGGCAAAAGGGAAATGGGAAGCCATATGAATTGCTTCTATACCCAAATATGCAGAAAACCAAAAACAAATAGGAATTTGTATCAGAAAATAAAACAATTTGAAAAAAAAAATCCAACACAAAAACTTTGGTAGAAATATTAAGTGACACACATAAAAATGTAGAACTACAGCACTTTTCAATTTGGTTGTGTGGAGGTAAGATGATGATTAGAAGGCAACAACAAATGTGGTAATGCATTAGTAAAAAAGGGATGCATGCAGGGTACTGGCAGAGTAGTTCACGATTTGAAGTTAACAAAAAAGGAATTGCAGGGGGGGTGTCACTGGATTAATAGACGAAAATAAAATATAAAAAAATTCAAAATATTTGGGTTTTTTTTCAGATACTTTTCTGGTTTCCCCTTTTTAAAGTAATAAGAGAAGAAAGGGGCAAAGAAATTAAAAGCAAACTATTTGAAAATGGAAAATAGTATGAAATGGCAGATTATTATTTTATTTTACACTTTTTATGAAAGGTTTCCTTTTTTATGCAAAAAACTAACATATTATCAAAATTTGTTGAAGAAGATTCTTCTCCAAGTGTCTTAAAATAATCAATACAAGTTATTGTTTGATCAGCCCTGCTTATAAATCAGGGGAAAGTAGGTTACTAACCATAACTTACAAAAAATTGTTGGACTTTTGCCTCTAAGAAATCCATTTATTTCCATTTCATTCTGGAGACTGACAGACTGCTGCTCTAAATATTGTTTACTGCAGTCAACCTATGAGAAATAACTTGAGGTGGTTCTTCAGTATATGATCAGGTGGTTTTTCTTGCCTCTCCTTTCCTGTGTCTATCTGCATAATTTCACTATAAATTTGAAAGAACTGAATTTAACATATTTCTGCTGCTTAAAGGATTATAATAATTTTCTATTTGAACTACAAGTATGATCATGGAGAAAGGAACTAGTTAAGAGGATTACTTGTGGGTCTGGATTTATACTAAAAGGCCAGTGTCAGGCCAGAGTTTCAGCCTTAATTCTGACAGCTCTTGGTTTCATGGCTTAGCAGTCAAACCTTCAAGAGTTTTAAATGGATTCTTCTTGTAATGCCACAGTGTATCCACAAAAGAAAGCTGAAAGATGCATTCATAAGGCATGGACCAGAAACAGAGTAATAGCAAATGTACAACTCAAAAAAATCCCACTCTCAGAAAGGATATTATAGCTATAAATGGGGAAAATGAGTAAGATATAGTAAGGAAATTAAAAGAGGCTTTCAACCACTGTATGGTGAGAATACAAAAATCTTTTGAGAAGTAAGATGTGCAAAATGCAAAAGTATAAAGGAATAAAATAGGAGGGGAGGCGGGGAGAGAGAGGGAGGGAGATAAGGGAAGGACAGAAGTTCTGCAGATTAATGCATTTCTAATGACGTTCTAGAAAGGTTGGTATCTTTTCGGCCCTGCTATAACTTTTCTCTCTAACGTTTTTTAAGTTGCAGACTGAATCTGTGAATACACATGTGAGAAGGTCTTTTTCTTCTATGTTTATACAAGCCAATGTGCTGCAATCTTGTTATATGTTTAGCTACAGGAATAATATTCATCACAATTAACGAGTAATGGTTAATAGTGATAATGACTCAGAGGAGATACATGCTAAGTTAGAACAAAGCAAAGAAAAAATTATAAGAATGAAAAGACACACGACGATTGTTACACCACAAGTATTTTGCTGTCCTAAATTAAAATCTTAGTTTAGTTATTTTCAAACATATTAGTGAAATCCATAGTATGATTTTAATAAGACAGAGCAAAATGAGAAGTCTGCATTTAAATCACATTGAATGATGTGGTCGAGTAGATCTTCACGTAAACCACTGCCAGAGTCCAATACCCTCTGATCAGGTTCTTTTACCTTCCACAAATGGAAGATAAAACATTTGATATCAAATTTACTTACTCAAAGATAGTTGATGTTACATGGGATTTTTGATTCCACAGAGTTACAAAAAATATACTGCATGACACAATACATATATAAGTTAAACTTAGCAAAATATAGCAAAAATTGCAATATGCTGTTCAATCACAATACTAATATGATTTCCATTACTGTTCTCTATAATATGCTCACTGTCACAATTCTGGCTGTCCCCAGTCATCACAAAGGAAAATGTGGGTTGAAACTGGACTGAGCCTCTTGCTGTCTTCAAAATTCTTTTGCTAATTGTCTGGTTTTTATAGTCTCTATTGAGTTTAGCCATGTATTCATATCTCCCATGTTGGTCTGGCTAATTCAGGGAGACATTCATACTTTTAATGAACTCAGGGAGAAACATTTATGCCACCAGGTGATCCACCCAGGTGTTGATAGCTGTTCATGTAAAGCAAAGTCCACTTTCTGGGCCCCTTTCTGTTGAGATAAAGTTGGCTTCTTTGCAACAGCTCTAATCAGTCACATCCTACGTTATTCCCTGAGCTTCATGGGCACAATGCCTTCAACCCATCTTCTCTGAGCCGTCGTCCATTGTAGGGAATTACTGGTCAGTCACAGCCACCCTCATGCGAAAACAGTTCCTATGATTAGTATTACTTGTTTTTTAGATTTTGGGGGGGACATTAGATATAAATCCAATAATTATGAAACATATAGCATATGAGAAAAAGTACTATGAACAAATTACTGTACCTTTTGCAAGTTTTTCCCAATTATACATAAATACTAAAAGCTGATATAAAAGTTAACATGCTATTACTCTTTCTTGAGGCTGTTAAGTAGCTTGCGTACATCCATGACTAATAATTATCCATGATCTTTCTTATAGGTGTTCATGTAACATTTGATAACACCCACTAAAACTTGAAAATTTCCAAGCAACTTAATTAGATATGTATAAGCTATTTTTAAAGTGGAAAGAGTTGTTTATTAGTTTTGTGGGCAAATATTTGCAACCCTGCATTCTCTTAGTCTTCTATCTAGAATTCAGAAATCAGATTTGAGGAATTGAACTTTCTCTGTTTATGGCCTAGGCTGGTCAGTCATAAACCACTTCCTACATGAAAGCTGTATAAACAAGTTTCACTGACCCAGCAGCCTTAGCACCAATCATGACAAAGTTAATATAACAACCGCTGTTTCAGATTCTGTTAGAAACTTGCCAGATCCTGCCCAAATCTTGACTGTAATAAAACTTGTAGTGACAAAGGGCACTGTGCAGTCATAAGGGGTCAATTGTTCAGAGAAAAAATTGTCATAAATAAGTGAGTGAAAACATGGCAGCTTAGACAGCTCAGGGTTTGCGTCCACTGATTTTGAATATTTTAAATGTTGTAACCCTAGCTGTTGAGTTTCATCTTCGAATCTTAACATGAATATCAGGAGAGTAGCAGCAAGACTAGCTTACGATTTATTAAGTTTCTAGAATCTGGAATAAAACACTAGGGACCAGCAGATTGCTGCTTTAACAGTTAAGCTTTAAATGTGAGCAGTGTCTCTTAACATATCTGTTCATCACTCTTACCGAAATGCAATGGGGCTGCATGAGATGAAGTTCAGACTGGATATTAGGAAAAGGTTCTTCACTGAAAGGGTGGTCAGTCACTAGAACAAGCTCCCCAGGGAAGTAGTCACAACACAAAGGCAGTCAGAGTTCAAGGAAGATCTGGACGGTGCCCTTAGTCATATGATTTAGTTTTAGGCGGTCCTGAGAGGAGCAGGGAGTTGGTCTTGACCCTTATGGATCCCTTCCAACTGAAGATATTATATGATTGTAAACTCATGAAGAAAGTGAATTAAAATAGATCACGGAGATCAAGAAGGTCACTATGACAAACCAATCTCCTCTTACCCCTAGTTCCAACACAGATTACAAGACAGATTTTGTCAAGCAATAATTATTAGTGAATTCTGAAATGTTTGTGTCATAGCCATACAGCTAACCTCCCTTTTCTTCATTCTCTTCTAAATTCCTTCAAAGAACTTGATGACTGTGGTAGGTTAACCTTGGAGGGATGCCAGGTGCAGACCAAGCTGCTCTATCACTCCCCCTTCTCAGCTGGACAGGTGGAGAAAAATACGAAGAAAGGCTCATGGGCTGAGATAAGGACAGCAAGATCACTCACCAATTACCATCACAAGCAAACCAGACTCCACTTGGAGACATTAATGTTATTTATTGCCAATTAAAAGTCAGAGTAGGATAATGAGAAGCAAAAAAAAATCATCAAATACCTTTCTCCCACCCCTGCCTTCTTCCTGGGCTCAACTTCTGATTTTCTCTACCTCCTTCCCGCCAGGCAGCACAGGGGATTGGGGAATGGGGGTTCATCACACATTATCTCTGCTAGTCCTTCTACCTCACACTCTTCTCCTGCTCCGGTGTGGAGTCTCACTCATGGGAGACAGTCCTCCATTAACTTTTCCAACATGGATCCTCCCCTTGGGCTGCATCAGGGTGGGCTCCTCTCTCCATGGGACTACAGGTCCTGCCAGGAGCCTGCTGCAGGGCAGTCTTCCCACGGGGTCACAGCCTCCTTCAGGCCCATCCACCTACTGTGGGGTGGAGTCCTTCACAGGTTGCAGGTGAATATCTGCTCCAGCACCTGGAACACCTCCCCCACCCCCTTCTTTACTGTTCTTGGTGTCTGTAGAGTTGTTTTTCTCACATATTCTCACCTCCTCCCTACCGGCTGCTGTGGCACAGCAGGTTTTTCCCCTTCTTAAATATGTTATCACAGAGGCATGACCACCATTGAGGATTGGCTCGGCCTTGGTCAGTGACGGGTCCTCTTAGAGCCAACCAACACTGTGTCTGTTAATAGGAGCACCCAGTCAGCCGGTTTTGGAGCACAAAATGTGAAATGTAGGGAGTTGTCAGCTTCTTCTTGCCTTGTCAGATCCTTATCTATGCAAAGATGCCTTGGGGGGAGCCATGAAAACCCCCAGCTGGGGTTGACTCCACACCACATCACAATAAGAACTGAAACCTGAGTGGAGCTTTGAATACTCCCTTAAACAAAATGCCTTGAGTCCCATCCCACCACTATTCAGTGACTTTGTGTGCTAGACATCACAAAAATCACAAAAATTAGCACCACAAACTAAGGGGCAATCACACCACCAGAGATAAACATTCCAGATAGTGTAATCCATTCAGACATAAGAAAAACTGGGGAGTCTTCCAGCAATACAGCTGGTCTGTAGAAGATTCTTTGCGTCCTTGTCCAGGACGCTGTACAGGGTAACTTCCCACGGATTTAGCAGCCTTACCTGAGAGAGAGGGTAAGTGATTAACATATGTATGGTATTTGGTGTGCTTTAAGATCATGATTAGTGCACTCTTTTAAGACATTAATATCTAGTGCGCTTGTGGTTTGTGTTGGTACTTTTTGGGATCACTTGTAGGTTGTAATAGTGCATTCTCTGAATTGCCTTTTAAATTGCAATAGTACATTCTCCATTGTATCCATAGAACTTGCGATAGTGGTGAATCAGATCTGTGAGTGAAGTCCAAATAAATTGCTAATTTGAACCTATCAATGAAGTCTTTTTCTCTCTGTCACACTGTCAGATATGGGGAAGCTTCGAGCAGCTTCTCAAAGAAGTCACTCCTGTAGCCCCCCCACTACCAAAACCTTGACAAGTAAACCCCAAACTAAAAGAAGTCTTATCTACAGAAAATTCACCCCTGGAATATTGCTTGTTCATTTAAGGCGTACCATATTTATAAATTACTTTCCCCGATGTAGGCCCAGATAATATTAACAATGTCAGTGAGTCTTGATTTAACGTGTTTCAGTTTGTGCCTGGTTCCTCTTGCTCTGTCAGTGGGGACTACTGAGAAGAGTCTGGCTGCCTTGTCTTCATTCCCTCCCTTGAGATATTTATGCACACGGATAAGATCCCCCCTCATCCTTCTTGCTTCCAGGTTAAACAGTCCCAGATGTCTCAGCTTATCCTCATATGAAAGATGATCCAGTCCCTTAATCATCCTGGTGGCCCTTCTCTGGACCCAGTCCGATATGTTCATACTCTTCTTCTACTGGGAAGCCCAGAACTGGACACAGAACTTCAGTTATGACCTCACCAGTCCTGAGTAGAATCTCCATATAAACATGAGAAAACACTGTTTTTTTTTTACTGTGAGGGTGGTCAAACACTTGGGCAGATTGCCAGGGAGGTTGTGACGTCCCCATCTGTGTATGTATTCAAAACCTGACTAGACACAGTCCTGGGCAACCAGCCCAAGGTGATCCTGCTTGACCGTGATGTTTGGACAAGATGACCCCCAAAGGCTTTTTCCAACCATTCTGTGATTCTGTGAAAGCCAAATATAGAACCCTAAATTCAAATTATGCTTTTATATGTGGAACTGAGTATTCTATTGCCAACAACGTACAACTGTAGGTTGACATTAGAATCACATCCTTGACTGTAATTCTTCAATTTTGATCTTTGATTCCCTATCTCAGGTATCATTTTTATAGCTAGTCTTTTACACAGGAGCCAAGCCCAGGTGTAACAGATCTTGATTTGCAGTGAAATAATTTATCTATTCAAACTTTCAAATCTTCTAGATGACCTAAAACCCACTAAAAAATCAGCTATCATTCTGTGAAAGAAAATGATCTAAAAATTATTAGAAATCATGTCATAATTACAAATCTAAGTTTACTTCAGATTTTTTCTATCCGTATTTCTACATGACACAATACAGTAGACTACACAAAAAATGATTAATAAAAATAATGGGCAACTTCTAGACTAGGAATACTGAAATGTCACCTTTTCTAGATTTTATAAATGTATCTGTATTATTTATGTAATGCAGAAATGCAGCTTTATTTTACATAGAATAAACTTGCGAAATTCGTGCTTTTTCTAGAAGCTTTGTTCAGATGTGCAGATTTTAAGAGCCAGTGATTCTTAATTCTGATAAAGTACCGTAAGAAGTGATAACTGAATTTCACAGATGGAAAAGTAGAGTAATACCACTGCAAAATACAAGATCATGAATTAAATCATACACCGAATAAAAGTAATTGCAAATGTCTCAATGGATATCGAAATCTCCAAGTATAGCTCATGTATTGCAATGTGTTATGGAAGTCAACAGATAAAATATTTTAAACAGATACTGCTTTTTTAATAAGAATGCTTATGCACAAATAAAAGCTGACAAAATATTCAAAGACTTACAAGACCCAAAAGTGAGACTAAAACATAACTAGATTGTAAATCTCAATTATGTGAGGTGAATTTCCAGATAAGTTAATCAACATATCTGAAACTAATTCCTCTTTCATTTAATATTTGTGGAAAAACCCAAAATAACAAAAAAATCCCATGAACAGCTAATTAGGATTTTCTAAAAGTAAATGGCAGCATTTTTATTAACATATGTACGTTTCTTTAGAAAAGACATTCCTATGAGCTAAAAATATTTTATAGCTTCTCGAATGTTGTTACCAATTTCTGAAAAGCTTAGTTAATACAAGATTACAAATTTAGCGAATTTTAAACATTGGTTTAAGTCTTCTTAATGTTGAAGACTTTTTTATGTTAAAAATATGACTCTGACTGATGCTATTTGTGACTGAGGCTAAAAGAATATAGAATTTAGGTAAAAATTTCTGGTGTTTTTGTTCCAAATGTTGCATAACATTTGTAGTGCCAAAATAAGAATAATAAAACTTGGAAACCAAGAAAGCCTTCCCTTGGTTCTTAAATTATCAAGTTTTTGTGTTTCAGTTCAGATTAAACAGTTAGTTTTAATCACTTTTATCTAGAGGTGGACACTATATCCTCTGGATTGCTTTTAGAATTTCTTATGTAGTTCTCAGCTTGACAAATGAATTTTATAGGTTTCTCTCTAAGATACATCTGTCTCCCTCTACTCGTAGATGGTATAAATTTTATTTGTTTTCTTGCATTTTGCTGTGTTGTACATAATATGTTAAAATAAGTGTGACTAGGCATCAGAGAAGATAGTTATATGTGTTCCTTGTCCTAACTGATGCATCTGGATACCTCTATGGAAAGAGTGAAAGATTGTGCTTTGTCTGATTGCAGCTCAGTATGAGCTTTTGGAGAAGCTCTTGCAATGCAGGTGGTGAGCAAGAACCTCAGTAAGTAAGGACTGTCAAGCATGAACAGAGCCAGGGAGATCTTGGAATGAACAAGGACGAAGCTTTAGAGAATACAGGAAATACAGACTGGGTTTTTTACTTTCCTAGAGAGAATAGTGTAGATTTTTTCAATCCAAAAGACCTCTGAAAATTGCAGGAAAGCATATAACATTCAATTGCACAATGACTATTAGTAACGTTGTTTAAAAAATCCTTGTCTTCTTGTCTGATCAACCCTAATTTATATGCTTTTTGTTCTAATAATCCTAGAAATCCAAAACCATGTGGCTCCCCAAAAAAATGAAAAGGGTTGCATGTAGTTCAAGGTATAGGTGAGGCTATAGGGGTCAGCAGCCATCAATCAGTTTCTAGGTTTAAAACTCTGGAAAGATCTCATTTTTTTAAAATCTCTGTCAGCTGTTCTAAGGGTTTAGTTTTGTTTTGCTTTGGGGTTTTGTTTTGGGGTTTTTTGGGTTTTTTTGGTTGTGGGTTTGCTTGTTTGTTTGTTTGCTGGTTTTTTTTTCCCCTGAATTCTGCTGAGTTTAACAAAAACCTACTGGGAAAAATGAAGTGCTCTCAGCAGGAAGCACTGAACCAGTTTCTGTATTGCTCTGACAATCAGAGTTTGCATCCTTCCCTCAGAGCTGAAAGTTACTGTGGCACATACACCTCTTTCATGAATAATCAGCAGAACAGCAAGGAATCTCTCACATTTGTGTGAGAAATTAATTTTCTGAGATCATAATAAGAGTCAGAGGAAAATATATGGATTTTACCCATCTAAAATGTACCATTGGAGCAATGTTGTTTCAAGAAAAAAAACAAACAACAAAATTCAGATACCAATGTAAATTAATTTTGATGCAACGGTAACCTTTTTCCACTGAGCCAGGAAGTGTCGACTAATAACACAAGTATAGTTGGATAAAATCACCACTTGAATAAAAGCAGCATGAGGTTCAAACCAGTTCTTTTCAGGCAATTAAATTCAAGCACAATCTCATCAGAGCTTTATAAAACTTTCTGTCTTATAGAGTGTTTCTGCAATTGAAACAGGTGACAAGTTGCCTACTTCCTCACAAGTAGAGAGTTTGAATACTGTTACAGGAACACTAAGACATGTCAGGAAAAGGTAGCTTATTATGATCATTATTTGTGATAAGAATCTGGAGAATAATGTTGATACACATATTTTTTTTATTTTTATTTTTTCTGTCCACAGCTAAAATCTGCTTTTGAGGATTATTTGTAGGGTCTTGATAACTCCCTGCTTGTCCATTTCAGCTGATGTCTTAGGAGAACTGAAAATTCCTTTCTAACATTATACTTATTAATTCTTCATATGATTTTGACATCAAGACTGAAATTCTCTTATGCAATTCATACGATAACTCCTTAAAAATTTAGATTAAAATTCTATTCATCTCATCTTGAGCAGTGGAAAGGTTGGCTTTTAAAACTACTTTATTTTGCTGTGCTGTATGTGAAAAATATTTTCACTATGCACCTGCTGCAACTTAAGTCAGTTAGATAAAAGTCAGTTTATTGACAGAGCCTTCAAAAGGTTTAGCTTATATTCGGTGTGAATAGTGACTTCTAAAGACCTAGAAGGATTTAATCATCTTCCTATTTACTCAGGTCTTTCAAAATTAATCAAGTGAGAATTCTGAGTATTCTGAATTTTCATCCTTATCCCTGAAATATACATAACCCAAATTCTTTATTCTGGGAATTCACATGAAAACTATGATGGAGGCAACTAAAAAACACAAAAAATGGTACATAACCATCATAGATGGCATCACTTGCCATTTTTTAATATTCTTTCAATAATACAGCTAACAAGTTGGATAAAAAGCCTAAAATAAATTCCTCATCATTAGAAACAAGCCCTTCAAGTCAGTCTAGATGAGAATGTAGTTTGTGGAGCAATGGGAAGGTGGTTTAATTATTTTTGTCCTTGTAAAGTAACAATTTGCAAAATCCTAACAAAGATAAACCAGTTATTCAATTTCTCATGTTGCCTAGATTTACCGTTGTACAGTTGGTATCAAATATATTAAATTTTAACATTTTAAGTGGAATGGCTTCTATCATTAAACAGAAACATCGTTTCAATGATCATGGCTAATTCTATAATTAAAAGGAAGCTTCTGTCACCGCTACTAGGAATCTTCATAAAAGACCTATTAGGAATATACATCATAAACTTTGTTACTTATAGTGAGGATGCATTCCCCATGTGCATGCACTTCCTTCCCAGGGAAGTGATTGATTCACCATCCCTGGAGGTATTTAAAATATATGTAGACGGGGTGCTTAGGGACATGGTTTAGTGGTGGACTTGGCAGTGTCAGGTTTATGGTTGAACTCGATGTCATACATCTTTTCCAACCTAAATGATTCTATGATTCTACTGTTCTATTTATGCATTGTGCTAAGAATGATATTTCACCTCTATGTTAACCTAAATATTTATCTGTGATTATATATTGCATGTGTTGTTAGTGCATGTTTGGCAGCTATGGAATATTTACAAGAAAAATGTAGTTGCTGAATCTGAATTCATAGTGTCTAGGATTAAGTAAAACACAACACTACTGAACTGATAATTATCATTCAGAGCCTTTAATATTGTGAGCAATATAATTTAATTTATTGTCATTATTCACAGGTTCAATTATTTTGCTTTTATATATAATATATTCCAAAATACTAGTAAAACAGCAATCATATATTCTGGACATGCATTCTTGGTCATACGTTCCAGGCAATTATTTTTTCAGGTAAACATAGACATTATCTTTTGTCTTGTGTTTCCCAGCTCCCTGAAATAGTGTAATCATATCCTACATTAAAAGCCTGAAGACATTTTTCTAGTAACTGACTATTTCCAGAGCCTGCTGTCTAGTTTTGAGCCTTAGTGGGGTTGTCTGACCTATTCAAACTACCACTTTTGCTTCGCCTCCAGAACTTGTGTCTGCACTCTGACTGCCTACAGGGAATGATCCTTGGCCCGACTTCTCACAAATTGTGCTTCAGAACTGACTGTTAAAGTAGGAGTTGGTAATGGTCACAGTTGTTCCAAGAACCTACCTAACAGTTTAACGGTATAGGAGATCAACACCTTTTTCTCACTTCTTAGTGCTGGAGTGCTCTAGGTACATTCTTGAAGCATTCATTTCAGTTTTATTTCTTCTGAAGGTTCACTTGTTCTGAGATTGCTACATTATGTAAACTAAAGTACGCTAAGAGGGGATGATTTGGAGTTATCTTCAGAAGTATATTTCTGATCTTAATGAAAAGGTGACTGTAAACACACCTATAAAATATCTACCTCAGAAAACCTCAGACATGGAAACAAGGTGATAATCAATTGATTTAAAATTGTGTGGATTTGTGGATCTGGATGTTTAGTGCAGTAAAGATCAGTTTCCTCTGCATCAGAGACTTATGTCCTTAATATGGTTCCTAATTTTGAATACTGAAGTTGTAAAAGATACAGAAGAATGAGATTCTTAAGAATACACCTACATGCAGTTAATATACAGTTGATCTTAATTTAGTATGAGTTGTCTTAGTGACTACTTCCTAAATTTAGAAGTATGGCCATGTCTCCTAGTAGAAAAGAAAAAGGTACTGAAAAATCCTAGAAACAAGATCAAAAGACACAATCTCTGTAATTATTTTTTAATTTGTAAGAAATTGTAGGCTATCTGAAATTGATCTTTTCTAAGTCTAGCAATTTGAAGAACTACTGATCTGTGCTGGGAACATACTCATCAAAGTATTAGGCTTTAAAGACAAGTTACAGCCAAATATCCAACTGCATCTAGATTTTTTAGTCAGATTTTAACTACAGTTGAAAAATGAAAAACATATTGAAAATATTTATTGATATCAGTACATTTGTTTAACTTTGAAAATTAGTGCATTGCAATATATAATACAAAAAGCTAAAAATACACTCAGATTTAGTATAAAATCAGGCATTACTGAACACATATAAATGGTTTTACATGTAAAGTTGTTCATGGTATAGTAATCTTCTATTAAACTGAGAAATGCTAACATTCAAGATCTAATTGTGCTCATGGTTCAGAGCTCATTACTGCATGATCTATTACCTCTTTTTTCTTTGGTGGTTTTATCTATCATTCACAGAGGTCTCAGTTCAAATTCAATGAAACTAGTGTAAATATTCAAATCAGCTGAGTGTAAGGTACTTCACGTTTTGTGACTTGTCATATTATAAAATTGGCTGATATCACCATAGATAACTGAATTCAATTTTTGAAAAGTTTGCACATGCTTTACTGTCATGACTAAATATTTTCAGAGTTTAAGCAGCAAAAGCAAAGGTAGCATGATGATGGGCAAGCGAAACATGTATCTGGTCCTAACTCAATCTGTTTTCATTTCATTCTTCATACACCACTAATCAGGGAAGCTCTTTGAAGGAATGTAACTGAAGTAAACTCTCCATACATGTTTCAGTGAATGTCAATGCTCCTTATCATCATCATCATCACTGATGGTCACTTTCAGGACCTTGTTCTTTGAATGTGCTATAACTATTAAAGGGCTTGAATCTTCTTGTCCATTGTTGTGGATCTTTTGTTGACATGTACTGTAGTATTAAATGACAAAACACATTTAAAAACACTGCTGCCTTCTTTTAATGCTGCTGTAGTGTAATTAACTAAATATGACTTATGTAAATTAGTATGTAGATTAAGGATTATTAGAAAGGTATTTTATCGCAAGAGCACAATGTGTTCCTTAGTAATTTCCATTGATAATATTTCTAGCAATGTTTTTTCCCCCAGGCACCGTAAGCATCATCAGTGAATGCAGCAAACCTGTGAAATTCAGTAGAGTGAAGCCAGTGGGACTTGAGACAATGCCATTCTCAGTAGCTTGTGAAATTGTCTTCAGGTTTGGCTGAGATGTAAAAGTCTGAATGTGTAATTTTCTTCTCTAGCGTGTCTTGTGAACACAGTTTTCACCAAATATGAATAAGATCCACTGTGCCACTGCATCAGTAGCACAACTGTGGGTAGATCCTGGGACAGTGCAAGTTCTTCAGAGAATGTAGGAAAAGACGCTGTATGGAGCATATTGGCAAAGACAAGTATATTGACATACCCTCCAACAACTGAAGAAGTGTATTTACTTTCTGTAGGCATGCTCTGCGTAGACCATCTATTCAAGCAAGCTTCCCCAAAGGTTTTAAGCTAAGAAATAAAGCCATGTTTTATTCGAACAGCATGCTTGATTATAAGCTTTTTAACAAAGAAAAACAAAGAAGACAGAACATACACAGAAAGGGTTTATTAACAGCTCTTTCTAACAGGTTTTATTTAGGTGAAGTAAATTTAGGTGAAACCATGGCATTTGAAATAAGACCTTTTTTAGCATCTGTTTTGCGTCTGTGACTCCTTGGGCTGTCTTTTTGTCAGGTTTATAGATCTTATACTGTTACGTGTGTGTGTTGAGCACACAAAACTGCGAGTGAAGTAAATGAGAGCTGTGTGGGATGTAACAGGCTCACAGGACTGGGTTTGAGTAGCAGGTTTGTGGGATCAGGCCACCTTCTGCTCTCCATGGACAGTTCCTGAGGGCTCTGGGAGTGACATAAAGAGTGGTGGGAAAACCCACCTGCACCAAACTGTCATCAAGCCAGAGGAGCTCATGGTGCTACTCAGACATATCTACTGGTAGCTGCCAGGGGTGGAGACATGTTGAGGGAAGCATGCAATACCAGAAGGTTACACGCATCCTCAGAGACTGCAACCATGGGCAACCCATACCAGGGCTGGGACAGTAAGGAGCTGAGCATCAGAAATCCATTAAGCAGAGGGCATTAGAAAAAATTGTGTTACGTACAACACCCCAACCTCTTACAACCACCCTGGAGGAACTTGGACAGACTCCAAACAGACATTTGGGTGTGGAGGTAATAGATAGAATCATAGAACCATAGAATGGTTAGAGTTGGAAGGGACCTTAAAGACCATCAAGTTCCCACCCCCCTGCCCTGGGCAGGGACACCTCCCACCAGACCAGGTTGCTCAAAGCCCCATCTAGCCTGGCCTTGAACCCCTCCAGGGATGGGGCAGCCACAACTTCCCTGGGCAACCTGTTCCAGTGCTTATGTAAGTGTTTAATAATTTTCATTATTCTTTTTCTCAATATCAGAATAACTGAACACAATTTTATCCTGGGTGGTGTGCTGGTTTTGGCTGGGATAGGCTCAATTTTCTTTATAGTAGCTTGTACGGGGCTATGGTTTGGATTTCTGCTGGAAAGAGTGTTGATAGTAGAGGGTTGTTTTAGTTACTGCTGAGCAGTGCTTACACAGAGCCAGTGATTCCACAGTCCAGTGGTTCCTGCACAGGTCTGCAGTCAGGAGACAGGTCCTGAGATCAAGCCAGTAAGTCAAATATTTGGGTCACGTCTGAGGCCCAGGTAGGCAAGGTATAATGTCAGGTACCAGCCCACTCGCAGCATAGGCCAGGTGAGGGCCAAAACAAGAGCCTGAGCTTAAATGCAGCTCCTGAGTGAGGTGGGAAGACCCTCAGCAAAGCTCCATCCCCCCCGGCTCTTTTCACAGCAGTTTGATCCAAGGTTGCAGCCCCATCCTACCAGAGCTGACTTCAAGCACAGGCAGGCAGTCCACAAAGTGTGAGGGAGATGTGTGGGGAGGCGGCAAGAGGAGGTTAATTCCTGGCCCCAACATGGTCACATGATCATCCTAAACATTTTCTGGTGTGTTCTCTTCTCTGAAAGAGTCATTTTTGGTTTGGTTTGGTTGGTTGTTTTTTTTTCTGACAGGTTGTTAGAGTCCTTTATGTTCTGTGGGTATTTCTCCAGTCTCGCTTAAAACATGCTTTATTTATTTCATTATTATTTAATAATTCTTATTAATAGAAAGAAAACACAATCTTTAAGATACTGGACTGGAATGAAAATAGCTTGGGACTCACTGTTGCTTTTTGATGACTTCCCTGGGGTTCTGCATAAAACTTTCTGTTTTAGTTCTCCTTTAGTACAAAATAGTATCGTGCTGCTTTTCACTCAGCCTTATGTAACCTTAATAGTTAGATTTTCTTCAGGTATTTTACTGTGTGTCCATACAAATCCCAGGTATTTTACTGTGTATCCATACAAGTCTGATACCAAAACTATGCATAACTACATGAAGGAAGGGCAAACTATATTATAAGTGGGCAAGAATTCTTCTGCATTAGACATGCAATAGCTTTCTTTTTGAAGTGTCTAAAAGAGAAAAATAACCTTTTATAAACTTCTACTATAGTTACCCCTGAGAAAATTTCGTTATGAAAAAGATATGTTAAAATGGGTTCCTGAATATAAGATTTCTAAATATACAGCATTATAGAGCACAGGCTTTTACACCTGATAGTAGTGACAGGTGTTATAGCAGCTATAATGGATATAATAGTTCAACACTGTTACCTTAAAAGAAAAAATGCTAAATGATCCAAGGTACACATTGGATAGTGCATTATCTAATAGTGTCATTGAACATCATCAGATTCTGAAGATAATGGAATGGTCTCAGAATAGAAAGACTATGAGTATTCTGTAACAATGCTAGTAGTTTTCTTGCAGAACCATGCCCTTTCTTTTCTAGTATGGAGAGTTATCTCCCAGGGTGCAAATACAGAGACAGAGAGAGGAACTAGAAATTAGCATATTTGTCTGGCTGTGGAGCTAGGTCTTTAGAGCACTTCAACTGTTTGAAGGCAGAATTGGGATTTAGAAATTAATTAAAACAAAAACTATTCTAGGAGGAGGATCAAAATCTAGTTTCTACCCCTTCTGAGTTTAATATTCTAAGCCTCAAACATGCTGTTTTTACTACTAGTTGGTCATATTCCATACTCTTCTGGTAACTTCAAAGGCTCAAACAGTGCTCATCACTCTACTTCACAAAGGTCATTGGGACAGGTTCACATGCACAGCAATTTTATAATAGGACATAGCTAAATTTTACATGTTTTCACCTCAATTTAGGTGACAATAGGAGAGACTGAATACCAGCCTTCGGTATTATCCTATAATTTTCCAGAGCACACTGAATCATTTAATATTCTCCAGTTCAAGGCTTCCACAAAGACTCCTATTTCATGTCCTATTTTTATCTTTCAGCATGGTCCAAAGTATGCTCCAAAATATTTTTTAAGTACACAAGGGAAAAAGAAGACATTTAATGAAATGATGTAATTAAAGCGATATCATCAAGCAATACCATGTGCACTTTAGAGATAGACCAGGTCTATGTAGGTATAGAAATATACACACCCACGTCATTCCATGTGTTGTATAAAAATGAAAACAATGTAAACAAATTTCAAAATATAAATGCTATTGTTTATTTTTATTAAATGGCTTCTATGGTAAGACATAGTTCATTCTTTACAATAATTTTCTCATTTGGAAATGTCAGTTTAGTGTCCACTATCTTAAAGTGTAAGATAAATATACTGAAGGAAAAAAAAAGCAGTCTAGAACTAAAATGGGAAAAATATATTTAAGGCAAATCGAATTGTTATTAACTTAAAGCTATTGACAAGTTTTTCTCAGGTCTTAAACATCATTATATTTTCATCATTTTCAGTATGAATCCAAGAATAAGCTTCATTATCTTATTTTGATTTTCTTTCTGTTCTATAATCACTCATCTCCATGCAATAAAAATTGCTAGATATACTGAAGGGTCAAAAAATGCTTTTCTAGAAATTAAACAGTTCTGGAGGACTCTGTAGTCTGATGGCTTTGACTGTGAAACATCAAAAACCTCAAGCATATGACTAAGGACCTTAGATTTTCAGAAAGATACTTTGGAAACCAAGAATTTGATTGTTTTGCTCAGTGTATGTGAACATAAAGGAGTTCAGGATATGCTTGTATGTTTCCTTCATTGAAGCCATAATTCACATGCCTACATCTTCAGAATATCTACTTTTATCATAAATCATTTTCAGGAAAGCATCAATTGTTGAAGCTCATGACTAGAGCTGAGATGTTTTGGTTTACTTCTTAGTTTTGCCATGAATGTCCGATCTTAACTCGGTTATCATTATTTTCTGTCAACAGAGGGAGGGAATATTTAAAGTATGCTTCTAAGCTCTTTCTGTTCCATACATAAGTACAGTGAAATGTGCTAAATGAAAATCAAATCTTTAGCAGGAATAGAAATAGAAAATTCTGACTTAAATTACAGTGGTGTGGTTCTGATCAGTTATTTGGACTAATTCCAGTTTCACATCAGCATAATTAGATGTGGACCTTGCTTTGTTGTGTATTTTCTATTTTTGTGACGAGGTTTTCATATTCAGCTGTATTTGGTGTGCAAACAAATACATTTTTCTCTGTTTGAATTCTAGGCTGCCATGGAAAATATGGACAAACATTAAGGAACAAGTGTTCTGAAACTATCCTCGATAATGAAGCAGGTGTGAAAAAGAACTCTTATTTGCCAGGTGAAACAATGACGACAAAATCAGCAGTTCGCATATTCGCATGCTTTCTTCAATTATGCATTGTAAATGGGCATGTAATATGTGAGAGGCAAATGACTGCTGAATGGCGAGTGGAACCAAAACCTACTGTAGTAAAATGGACACCAAGGGAGAACATCTGCTCAGACTTTTATACTGAATGCTGGAATATGAATAAAAGTATTACCGGGGAAATCTCGGAAGAACAAAATCTCAGTATTCCTCAGATATGCCCCTTACAGCTTCAATTAGGTGATAGTCTCTTCATCTCCTCTGAGCCATCCTTTCAGTCCTACGGAATGAATTTGGTAAATGTCTCCAAGCAAGAATTTATTAACTGCCCTAAAGCTGGTTTTCTTCAAGAGGCGTTGATTTTTGTTTGCCAGATAAGAGGACTGCACCAAGTTGACCCTAAGTGGCTTGGTGTTGGAACTCATTACTTCACAGAGCTTCATAAGAGAGGCCCACTATTATGCAATATGGGCCTTCGTCTGAACATAACCGTGAAGCAGCAGTTTTGCCAACAGTCTCCACATGCTCCCTTATGCTCTGGGCATGGAAAATGTTTAAGCCATGTTTGGGAAAAAGCATATAATTGCCATTGTTCCTCACAGTATTCTGGAAGATTCTGCCAGAAGTTTGATATGTGCTCCACTAAACCTTGCCACAACAATGCCTCCTGCACTGCGAAATCAGAACTTTCTGGAGATTCTTACGAATGCACGTGTCCTCCAAAATTTTCAGGTATTTATTTTCCTCTCTAGGAATAAATGTCACATAGATAATACATTTTCCTTAATGGATAGTAAAACATCATTAGCAAGTTTTTTGTAAAATTTGATTGTCCATTGCTACTACCACACCTGCTTTATAGGTAGTCACTTCTGGGAGACTGTGCAGTCATTTGAAGACAGGTTGTACTTGCTTACATTCATGCGTGCATTGTGGGGAAAAACAGAGTAAGTTCTTATCATACTTCTTTCCCACTTAAGTATGAGACATAGGTAAATACTTGTGAACTTACAGAAGTAACTGATTTCTTTGTTTCTTTGTTCAGTAGTTCAAGTTATTACACCAGGTAACATAAATAATTTGGAGTAAGCTCCCAAAAAATAGTTAATTAACCAAACTGCTGAAAAACTGCAGTCTTGTTGAAAGGAACCTTTTTTTCAACCTGCCACAAAACCTCCCTTTTTAGTTTAAAGACCTTTTAAATTACATTAGAGAATTTTTTAAATCAAAATTTGTTTTTAATTGAAAAGTCAAACATTTAATTAGAAGAGCAAGCAAAAAAAAAACTACTTACTCTTTTCTTCCAGAATGTGTTGTGCTGTAAAGTTCCTTTCCAAATGAGTTTGCCAAACATATAAATTAAATATTTCACAAATGAAAAAAAATAACCAACACCTAATTCTATCTAGGAAATATTGCAGTACTTACCTAAAACACATTGAAGAAACTTCATCTAGATGTGGGATTGGACTGCCAGAGAGTACTGCATAATTAAATACATTCTTACCTAACTATTATCTCCATTTCGCGGAGGAAGAAAAGAGGATGAAGGAAATTATGGTCATAGTGTTCCTGTATTCAGAGCAATGGAGTTCAGAAATCCTTTATAGAAAGTACCAGAAATATTCATTCACATCACAAAAAGGATTGTTGTAGGGATTTCTGTATGTGTGGAGCAGAACACTAACAATGGTCCTCTGATGCACCGCACTTCTGTGTTCTCACAGTAGCAATGCTATGCTATGAAACAGCTGATGAGTCAGGAAAAAGTGAGGATCATAGAATACAGAAATGAAGATTATGTTGCATAAAGTTTGCTGTAGTTTATTTTTAATTGCTTTCCAAACTGCATAATAATTTGGTTACTAATGCATTTGCAAATAGAAATTATTCAAGTATGAATAAGTCAATGTTATGAGAAAAATATTTTTATAATTATTCAAGGTTTAGTAAAATAGTGGAAAACTGATGGTATGCAGTATGTTATCTATTTCTTTTATGATTTCTGAAGGTTGTCTAAAATGCTTTGAAAATAACAATGTCAAATAATGTCTGGGACTACTTTAATTCAAAGTAATAGAGAAATTATCAAGAAATTGTGTTAAAAGAATTAATCAAAATTAAAGTTATCAATAAGCAATGCTTATAATCTTTTGTTAGTCTATACAGGACAGTGTTGGCTAGTGCCATAATTTTTACTGGCAATACTGGTCCAGTAAGTAAACTGTATGTAAACAAGAAGACCTAGGAGATTAAACCATCACATATTATGGATGTGGCAAGGAAGGAAAAAAGTGCCTCCCATAAAATGAAGTCTATTAGAAATTTGAAAAGGTGTTGAAGTGTGTATCATTTCATGGCAACAACTGAAGTGATAAGCATAATTATATGGTATTTACACCCATATGCTGTAATAGCATAAACAACTTATAATTGGAATTGTAATTTCCGGAAGGCTGCATATTAAGAAAAAATCAGTCAAATTGGACTCCATATGAGAACACTTTTTGTTCACAATGCTGGAAGAAACTGTAAGGTAGATTCATGTCATAAAGAAACAAATACTACAGTACTAATAGCATTTCTGCATTTTAAGCTATAAGTGCATTTGTAACTGGATGATAGATGAGGTTGAGCACCATAGCTCATAATACAGCAGCTGAATATCTTTCTGCCTTGCTTTAGAACTTAAGTAATTTTGGTGAAAACTAGAGATCAATGTGTAGCACAATTACCTATCTAACCATCCGCCTATGTATTAAACATAATGTTTTATTTTACTTATACATTTGACATTTCAGAAAAAAGTATAAATATTTACTGAAGTTTGGTGTTCCTACTATCCCTTTTAAATAGGTAAAAATTGTACAGAAATAGTTGGACAGTGCCAGCCACATACATGTTTCAATGGTAACTGCAGCAATGTTACTCCAAATACTTTTCTTTGTGAATGTGACAAGGGCTTTACAGGTAAGAAACATCTTTGTTTCCTGTCTTATAATAATAGTTTCTTGTGTTATAATAATGGTGTAAACTTTTTCTTTATTAAAATATTTATTTTAGATGATTGTTGCTCAGTTTGCTCTTTACTCAGATGCTTTTAAACAGGCTTTGTAAAATGACGAAATCAGGCTTCTATATGACTATTCTAAATATGTACTAAAGTAAAACAGTATAAATGATAGAGGCTTTTCATAATTGGATTTCATCCATGAGTACCTTTTTCCAATTGGCAGTATGACAAAGGAATACTCATAATCACTAACTCACTGGTTCTCAAATACAGATTTTGCAAGAATAACATCAGAAGATCTTGATGGATGATTTAGAATTATCATGACACCTGTATTCATAATTTCAGCATCCTTTTAATAGATGCACTAGAAAAATAAGATGGAAATAATTTAAAGAGTCAATAACCTCATGATTTAGTAGTGTGTTGATTAAAAAAATATATTTCAGAAGCTAACCCATTTACTTACGATATATTGGACAAAAAAATGCTTTCATGAGAAAAGCTTGAATCAGAATATGTATCTAAAGCCATCATATTGTAAACACTTTTTCTGTGGGGTCAGGATAGCATCCAAACTTAAAACAGTATTCATACTTGTACTTCACAGCAGAGATTTATTATACGAGAAGTAGCAATACTTGGAAGAACATTCTTTAAGAATGAGCTAAGTATAAAGCTAGCACTTGAATATCCAAGGACTGTAAAACTTTTAAAAATATCTCTTTCTTGGAAGCATCAGTTATTCCTGTCAATCCTAGAATAGAAACAAATCATTATGTTGAGATGCAGAGTTAAAAGAAAAACAAAACAACAAAAAAAAAGAAGATAAGAAGCATAAGGGAGTTAGAGGGATCCAAGAGCCATAGTGAAAGACTGAACATTCTTGTTACCATTTTAGTTAAGTCTGTGTAGAATTATATTTTTAAAAGTGGGAGAGACATACTTAGTACTAAATTCCTAGTAAATCTGTTTTATGTTACTCTCCTTTTCTTCCCTTTTCTTGTAGAGAGCATCATGATTACCATGATGACATGGTTAACAACATAAAAAACTCCTGTGTTTTTCAAAGGTGGAAAGTCCATTAGTAAAGTTCTCTTGAACTAGATTTTCCTCCACACATGGTCTACATCTTTTTAGAACACTTATTGTTGTCCCTTTTGTAAGGTCCCAGACCCAATTGGTCTGGGAGGGGTTCGGAATAGTTCTGTGGATGTGATTAAGACACAAACAAGGTCAAATGCTGTTTGCTGTAGCTTTACTACTGTTACCTTAACATAATGCTAAATGGCAATATTGAAAAGGTATAGAAAAGAAGGAAAAGTGAAGCAGTGTTTCAGAGTAATGCAAGAAAAAGGCACCACCAGTAGGTCCTGGTGCCGTGCGACGGTCTGTGCCGTGCGACAAGTTGGAAGTCCTCCCGAGTCAACAGTGTCCCGTTGACCCGTGATTCTCAGGCCTCTCCAGTCATAACAATGGTGAGGGTCGACAGTGGTGAGGGTCCCATTGGCAGAGGATGGGGCAATGGTAATTTATGGTCCCCGTCAACTTGTAGTTTGACCAATCAACATGACAGTTACCTGTGCTCCTCCAATTATTGTCCGACACGGTTGCTGTGTGAGCCCGGGCAGTGCTGGGGCCTGCATGGCAGATGAGTTGCAGATGAGTTTCTTGAGTCACACAAGATATAGTTGTTATAAGAACCAAGGACATACCTCCTTTGATGTTGTACCATGTACACAGGTGGTAGATATCTTGCAGCGAGTTTTGAGGCATCTTGTTTTCTGTCAGGTTCTCATCTCCAGTTTCTCACATCCTTTCACCCAAATTGTGAGGACACATTGCTTTTGAAATTTCCCCTACACCAAAATCTTTTGTATCCTTGCAGTTTTTACCTGGTGAGGGGAGGACACAGGAGGAACACCCTTCCAAATACAGTAAACCCAAACCAATAATGACATGAGAACAGTTCAATACACTCAACTCTAGAGGATGGCAGCAATCATTGCAATCTACTCTCCAGGTAGCTGGTAAAGATTGTGAAGGAGAAAAGGAGAGTATGAGTGTGAATTAGCTCCCTTTTATTCTCCAGTTAGTCGAAAGAAAATGGAGAATCCTTTCTTCTTAGAAAGAAATGTCACAGGAGAGAAGGCAGACTTTCAGGAACTTACGTCTTTTTTCCTGCTAAATAATGATATAAATTTCCTCAGGTCCTGCTGTAACAGGAAAGTATGTAGTACATGAGCTTACCTTGCAACAGAACTGATCGACTAACATACAGTATCGTATGTTAGTCATTTATATAGACAGATTTATTTTCTGACCAAATGTGGTTGTTTTAAGTTTGCATTTCTTTCTGAGATCTTGTGCAAAAGTGTTTGCTAGCACTAAGACAATTTCAAGAATAATTACCTAAAAAAACAACCTATGTGAAAACAGACATTTTTCTACGAAAACAGATACTTTTCTATTGATATTCCTTTGTGGCTGTATGGTGTTCTCAGACAAGATAAGTTGTGTAATTATGAATCTTGTATCTCGAATGCTATTCTAAGTGTGTGAAGTTGGCAACAAATTCAAAACATTCCTCTGTTTTGATAATGAACTTGTGCACAGAAAATATAAACATAAATCAAGATTGTGCAAATGATGTTTAAGATTTGATAAACTTTGTCATACCTTTTTTTCCAAATGACGTAAGACTCTGTCAGTAACTAGTTCACATGATCTGAATGAAAGTATGAAATATTGCTGTAAATTGATGAGATGTAAATAAAATTATAATAAAATTATTTTATATTTATAATTACAATTGTTATTTATAAGTGTTTATTCAAAACAAGTAAAGGTTGCTTTGTCCAAGTTGTTGTGTTCACAATGACAGAATGGATCTATAGGACCAGCAATGTATATGTTCATGTCAGTTATGTAATTTTTTTTTTGTTAATTGTTTAGTTCATTCACTGAGCTCTCAAAACTCTCTCTACCCTTTCCTGAAAGAAGATTTTTAAAGTAACTTAATAACAAACAACTAACATTAGGCATGCCGTTATTCTTATGATTGACTACTCCAATTCATACCAGAATTTGCACCCTTAGCTCAATAAGGAATGTTCAGAAGAAGGGAATCCAGGAGAAACAAGGATGGGGTGGGTAGAGAGAGGAAGGTGATGTAAAACAAGCTGGTAGTGTGTGAGTAGCCCCCAGTCAGTACACTTGTCTGACTGAGCCCTGCACCAAATCACTGCAGTCTATCCATTCTTCTTCTTTAATCCTTTCTTAACGCTCTTTCCATGTAATCTCACTCTCTTCCCACCTGTGAGTGCTGTAAATTCTCAATGCTGGAAACTGTAGAGATGAGAGTGACTGAATTTGGGGTCTGCACTTGGAGTTAGACCACTGGTAATAGTGGTCCTAATGTCCATGGTGCCAGTAGCTGGATTGAATGAGGGTCTCAGGATCAGCACCTGAAAGGAGACCAAAGACCATAGGACTGCGTGTCAGCAGTGAGTGAATTCAGTGCCTGGTATCAGACCTTGGGTGATGGTGGATATTGTGCCTGGTGCCAACTGGAGCAGGTGAGAGGCTCAGCATCAGAAAGTGGAGAAGGGACCAAGAGTGACAGGGCCTGTGTGCCTGGGCACCAGCCACTGGGAAGACCAGGATGTATATTTTTCCCTAACATGGTGTGTTTGCGCACGTGCACACATGTGTGCATGCATGCACGTATGTACATGCATGCATGTATGTACATGCAGGTGTGTGTGTGTGTAATTCATTAGCAGGCTTCAATCTGGACTACCTGGTAAGTAGGAGGCCCAGGATGTTGGCATCAATATTAGATCAGCTGACGTCCTACCGTCTAATCCAGATCTAATATTCCACTCTCCTGGTGGATGCAGAACCCTTGCTACTATCAATGTCTTCTGGGCCTGTGTTTTCATATCACGTAGAAGCTCTAATTGTGGTGGACGCTTCACAAATACAGAATGAAAGGCCATGCCCAAGGAGCTTAAAATCAAAGCCATTAAAAGCAAAAGTGAACTGTAGCCTGTGTTAACTAGGTGATACTGCAGACAAAAAATCTCAGTGGATTTATCAGCAGCTTGAACTGATCCAACAGTCTGAATGGGCTCCTAAAGCCTTCTGCCCTAGCAATATGCCCATTGTGAACGTCAATAATAAACCTACATATATAAAAGCCTTAAAATCAAAGTATTTATGATATGCACACTCTGGTTTCAAAGAATAAATACGTAAATCCTATGATGGTTGCTTGTGCTGGGACTTGGATTATTTCACTTCCTAATTATTGACAATCCTAATTTCCAATCACACAGGAATACAAGTTTTCCCTGTAGTTTGATATCCTTAGGCAATCAGGTTAATGAAGTATTATTTGGTCATGCGAAGCCACAGTAATTGAAAAAAAGAAAACCTCTATCACTAGAAAACCATCATTCAAGGGGTTTGCACATATGTCTATCCTACTGAGCTAGAGAGTAAAGGGCTGCCTATTTTCAGTAGCAAGCTTCAATCCTGCTCAGTCAGAGAGGAATCCTAGGATTTGGCTGTTTGTACATGTGTTTTGTGTGAGTTCTGGTAGTGTTACATGTGGGTGTTGTTAAAGGCAGTGCCCTGTCTGTGGGCGGTCTGTGTGGCTGGCTGTGTGAGGGTCCCCTGCATGCGTGCATCTCTGGCACACACATTCATCTTTGCTGCTGGTCAAACCTGCAAACAGGAGAACAACAGCTGGATCCATCAGCCCAGAACAGAGGGACTCCCAGCTCTCTGGGTACTCTGGGCTGGGCTCCAGCAGCTGGGAAAGAGGTTCCTCAGCCCCCAGAGTCCACCAGAGGAGGTGCCTTTTATACAAAGAGGATGTCTCAGGAATTCTGATGGATGTTGTGGTCCTGTTCTGAAGATGCACATAAAATTAATGTGAGTCATTCGCAACCCACAGGAAATAGCAATATCTTAACTACCTGTGTACTGGTAATGCTTAGTGGGCTTGCCCTAGGCAGTGTTTGGTGAATTAAGAGCAGTAGTTTTCCATTTGAATATGTTTTGTTGAATCTGGCTGGCTTTTAACTCCTTAGGTGGGAAAATGGGAGGTAAGAGAAGTGAATAAAACCAACCCTCTGTAGAGTACTTAAGATTGTTAGGTTTTTTCACATATTCCCGCAAGGAAGACCTACATTTCCTGCCTTCCCCAATGGTCCACTTAGCCTCTTTACAGGCCATAATGAGTTACCTCCTCACTTGTGGGACAGGAGATACTATAAGAATGAAGTGATTTTGCTTGGAGCCACTTTACTAGAGCTTCCATCATCCAGGTGCTTTAGTTTAAAATGGTCTGTTCATTTAATCAGTTAATTACAGCCAGCACACTTTGAAAAAGGTCATAATTGTAGAAGGATTTCACTATATAGATATGGAGAGAAGAATTTATTGTTTGTACAATTAGTGTTTTAACAGCCCAATAGTTCAATTTTACTATTACTAACTCTCATAGCCCATATTAATACCCAAAGCCTTATTAATAATAATACCCTAAAAATATTATGCAAAATCGCCTTCCTACTACCAATTTTCACTTTGATATGATGCTCAACTTTCCAGTGCTCCTCTTGGTCCCAAGAGCAATATATCAATCTCCCTCAAGAAGAGGGGACAAGACTTACAACAAGTCACAAGCATCCTGAGATTTTCGCCAGAAGTGTGACGTTCATGCTGAAAAGTTTCTCGCCTGTCAGTCAAGGGTCCATCAGCCTAGTTTTACATGTTTTCATGTCATTATCTGCTTCCTTCTCCCAGGCTGCCAGATGCAGCCTGGCAGTGGTCCCCAGCCACCCCCCACGAAGGGCTATGGTTTGTCAGGTAGTGACTGAGGTGGGGAGGGTGGAGAGAAGCTGGAGCAAGGAAGGCACCAGGCCCAAGAGCAGATGTTAAAGCAAACCAGACAAGACCTGAGTCCTTGCACTGTCAGGTCAGCACCAAGGTCATCCTGAAGGTCATTCCTGCTACAGAATCTGTGTTTTAGCGTTTCGCTACGGAGCAGGGGTGATAGTTACACGGACACAGGAATAGGGGAGAGAATAGGGTAATCAGAGACTATGTTTTTCCAGGCCAGTTTAATCTAATTTCTGATTTGGTTTGGTTTTTTTTTTTAACTGATTGATTATGTTTTAATAAAACTGTTTGTCAAGGATGATGGTTTCCTCAGGGAAAGCTGTAAGTTATGAAGATTATGATCCTCGGTTGTAGAAACATCCTGTGAAATATTCCCTGATCACTGCTGTCACTAGAATGAGGAAAGTATGGTCAAGCTTTTTGGCCATTTTTATGAATGACAATGAAATGGTCATAGTTCTCTTAGTGTTAAGGAAGGAAATGTATGTTGTATTGAGGTTTTAATGAAGTTATGATGATTTTTTTAATCCCATCACTGCATGTATATTTCATGTTCGTTTCAAAAGTGCCACAAAATCTGTGACAGCATGTCCAGAATAAGAATTTGGATCTCTCCCATGATTTAAGCATCACAAAAATATTTATGTTTTATTATAAAATGCTCTCTGTAAGAGAATTCCAGTGCTGGGATTTTTTTTTTTGTTTGCCCTTTCTACAGCTTATTTTTAACCTATTTTTAAAACAATTTGAAGTAGAAATTTCAAAGTTAAGAGTTTAGTCTTCCTCTGTTACAAACTGCCATTTGGTAGAGGTTTTGTTCCACTGTACTTTCACCACAGTCCATAGGCAGCAGTTGTTCTTACCTTCTGTGTAACCAAGTGAAGCAACTTAATGACAGATGAAAGTGATCTGTGGATTAAGAGACTCAACTCTTCTCCAGACTACAGACCTATTCTATGCCAGAGTCTGACAGATATGTCAGTCTCAGAAGACCCAGAAGTGAAAATAAAAATGCAAAGGTCATCTCCCTATTCTGACTCAGCTACTATACATGCTTCTTTAGGAACAGCAAGTTCACAACATTTCATTCACATCATGTTTGATTAGGGTACCTTAATTAAGGCTGTGTTTCCCGAGAGTGATTCAGGAAACCAAGGCCCGAAGAGACTAGTTCAGCAATAAAGGAATATTCTAGTTTGAGAGTTAAGGTAAATGCCTTTAAGTTAGGTGATGAGAATAGTTTACAGGACTTTTCATATGTCTTTTGAGGTTAAAGTAGTTTAGGCAAGTATCACTTGACTCCTAGATAACTCTGGTACAAATTACCCTTACAAACATGGTAGAGATCAATCTATCTTAGCTAGTAATAAAGATATATACACAACAAAGACTTGTTATAACTACACCAAATGACATGAATTAACTTGTCTGTCCTATTAGATTTAAGTTTTCTTAAATGTCCTCTCCTGGCTGGCATGACTACTTCAGCAGCCTCTTTTTCAAAACTTCCTATGAGTTTCGATAATCTTCCTGTATAACCCAATTTTTTTTTTTGTCTTTATTGAAAGAAAACCATCATTATTTTATAACAATTTTTATGCTTGCTGAGTATATCAACTCAATGTTAAGTATACTCAATCAATATAATGACTGAATATATGTCTGATAGCACTTTACAATAGACAAGTGTAATTGCTCTGGAACAACACTGGACACGTATGTTTCTTCTAGTTTACTGTTAATTACTAGAGTAGCTTCAAAAGCTGAGAAGCTCAGTGATCCTTTTGAAGGAGTCAGCTAACTTGCACTCAAGTTTCCCTATTATTAACATGATGCCAAGGTAAATTCCAGTGACCTTTCACAGGGTTAAATGTAAACCAAGACCTTGGAGAATAAATTGTACATTTCACCAACACTCTAATCCATTATGGCAACTAGTAACTCTTTAACAAATTAATTGTAACAAATTATTTTTAAAAATTGGGGAAGATTACTGACCATGAATTGGATAACAATATTTAGTTCTACAATAAAAAGTGGAAATTGCACTATTATAGGAGTAGTAAGACTGTCAGCTCTAAAATAACTTGGAAATACATGACAATGTGCAAACATTTGTGGGTGTTGTACAGATTTTAAGTATAATTCTTATAAAATGCTCTATGTATGGATGCTTGAGCTGTGAAGATGAGCAATTTGGATGATGAAATGTAGGGCAGAATATTAAAAGATGACTCAGTTCAGGAAATGCTTTTTCTATGCATTTTCAGTTTTGCAAAAGCAAACTGTTCGGCAATACTGGCAACAGTGTCATCTTAAAAATCCAGATGAAAAGAAGAATTTATCACCTTAATTTTTTGTTTAATTATCTGGGCTTGTAAAAAGTTTTTTACCCTGACATAATGATTTTAAACTATATTCTACTCTTTTACAAGTAAAATTATCCCTACAAAATATAAACCATAATAACTGATTTAACAGCTGCTTTATTTTAAAGCAAAAAAAAAATAAATTAAAGTTATTTTTCATTACTGTCTCAAAATTCATTAAAATCTGAGATCCAACCAGCTTCTGCCTGCATAACGGAAGCTCTAAGATACAGTTAGTGTGTGCCTACAGTCTACAAAATCCACAAGAGAACACAGACACAAGTTGTATCCAAGAGCCATCATACTTCAGTCTTACACAGACAGTAAAATTTACATTCAGGGATGAACCAAATGGGATATAGCATTTGAGAAAAGTACCTGGGCATCAGGACTAAAATTCAGGACACACCTACTCTCATTTGTATTTGATGGAACAACAGGCTGAAGATGCTCATGACATAGGAGGTAGCATAACGCAATATTGATACCAAAAAAAAATTTCCTGAAAAGTAATTCATAATTCATATAGATTAAAACAAGTCCAAAAGAATAGGTGGGCCCATTAATGACATATTCACTGTCACACAGGTCCTAGCACTTAAATTGCACTGATACATGTATATTGATGAAATTATACAGATTGTGACCTTTGCAATCCAAAAGCCAATACAGGTCAAGAGCCTTTTGATTTCTCAGGAAGGCATAATCATGACTAGACAAGCCAAGTCCACCTGTTATCAGCAGGAGATACACCTAATAAAACCTAATAAAACATTTACTGTTTTGTGCTTTAAATCACCTAAAAATCTCATGCCATTTTTTCTAGTTTCTTCTTTTGCATCCTGATAGTGCAGGTAAATTTTTCAACTTCGAAAATAAAACAGTTATACTGAAAGAGTTATTTCATCTGGCATTGACCATGTGCTTTGGACTAAACTATATATTTAAATCATATCTTTCAACAACTGACTGCAAATAGTTTTATTCATGCGATTTAAAAGACACATGTTGATAAAGGCCTCACTGTATAAAATATTGCCATGAGTTCTCAAAAGCAAGAAGTGGAAGAATATTGTTAATATTTCAATACTCTTGATGACTATACAGTTAACACTTATTTACATGGTCTTCTGGAAAACAGATCTTCTTGAGGAAGTCTTACATTATGTTTATGCACTAAATTCAGACTTTGGAAAATAGCAGCATTTCTAAAGTGCTAAAATATATTACAGTCTGGAAAAGGTACAAACAAAACTGATTGACATTTTGGATATAAACATAAATCGTTAACTTGTGTCATTATTGTTCATATTGTTCAGTATTAGTTTCCATGTATAATAGAAAACATGAAATCACCATTTGCAAACCTTTTAAAACTAGGTGAGTGTGAATAATAGTGCTGTGGGTGATGCAACTGCAGCTTTTGATACTTTTTTGATCTCACATAAATAGGAGAAAAGAAAACATCATCTTTACAAAGAGCTTTCACACTTGCAAAAGAAGGGTCTGTTACTTGATACTGTCATTATTTAAAAAGCTGTAAAATTATCATAGAAAAACACAAGAGGGTGGGCTACCAAGAAGTAATCTAGAACCCATTGTCTTCGTTCAGGGGGTTTAGCTATATTTATCATGATAGTGGGTTTCTGTTACGAGCTGTTGGCTGTCCAGTGCCTGACACAGCTGGTTCCAGTCGGTTCCAGCTGGCTCCAACCAACCCACCGCAGGGCACGGTTGAGTCATGGAGGTGGTGCCTCTGGGAAGAGATATTTAAAGAAGGTCAAAATGCTGCATAGGCACAGAGGAGCGAAGGAAAAAAATGTGTGAGAAACAGCCCTATGGATGCCAAGGTGAGAGAAGAAGGAGGGGAGCTGGTGCTCCAGGCGCTGGAGCAGAGATTCCCCTGCAGCCTGTGGAGAGACCACGGTGGAGAAGGTATTTTCCCACAGAATGTATGGGAGTCTGGTGTGGCATGAAGTTAGGCTTGGAAAAGCGGGGAGGAAAGGTGTAGTTTTAATGTTTGTCTTCATTGACTTCTCAACACCTAAATCTATTTTAATTACCAATAAATTAAATTAATTTCACCCAAGTTGAGTCTGGTTTGCCTAGAGTAGTAGTTGTTAAGCAACCTACCTGTCCTTTAATCAACCCACAAGCTTTCTCATTCCCATTCTTTCTATTTTCTGGCCCTGTCCCGTTGAGGAGGGGCAGTGAACAAGCAATGAGATGTGCCTTTGCCCTTAGCCAAGGTTAAACTATCACAATCCTTCATAGCAATATTTTTCTCACGTGTTCCTAACGATCTCCAAAGATAGAGACTTGATAATCTCCCAAGGCATTCTGTTGTACCCACACCATTAAAAGTTTTCTTAACGACTGATTTAAATCTTTTTTTGCGAAGTTGTGTTTAGTGCTATGCATAACAGTCTGTTAGCATAGCAAACAGAACTGTATTCGGTATTTGCAACAGTCTTTGATGTACTTAAAGGTGGATATAACTCTATTCAGTCTTCTTCTCTTCCTTCGTCTACCCCAAATATATTAGTCTCTTTGCTGTTTTCTAGATGCTTTGTTCCAGACGTTTTCTGAGGCCTAATAGTAAAGTGACTCATCTATAATTTTTTGGTTTTTTTTTCTTTCCTTTCCTTTCTGAAGTTAGGCATTACACTTACATCCATTATTTCAGTGAAATGAGCTCATATTCTAGGCAGGGACCTGCAGACAATTAAATGGGGGTTTTTTTGGCAAAAGTGTGTATTTCCTATAGAATAATAAAACCTACTTATTTAAGCATTGTTTCAGATTAAAAACCAAATCCAATCAAGCAAAAAACACCCTATATGTTTGCTTGTTCTGTCAGGAATGGAGACATAAAACATAAACAGAAAGGTTTCCTCCAAATATAATGTAGTTTCCTTCTAATAACCCAAGTAGTTGTAAAGTCTCTATCTGTTGTACCATGAAGACATCAACACTCAGAATAGCACTGAGTATAGGTATAATAATAATTTTGGTGTACTGAGAAAAGGCAATGGCAGATGAAAGAATCCCCAGATGCATGTATTTCTTTTGAAGAAGGTAGAATTAGCTGCATAATTCTGAGTCTACTTAACTCAAATGTTAATATCTAGTTTAAATAGACAGTCGTTAAATATGGGTAACCAGACCAAACAAACACAGTCAGAAAATCTTCAGACCAAATTCTAAATAAAATTTCTTTTAATGACAGTAGACCAATATTCAGATATGTAGCATTACATTGTAGGATACCCGATTGATCAGCTCTGCATACCCAATTCTGAAGCATGGCATCTGCAGCATTAGTTCTTTTTCCTGTAGTCTTGTGTACACTATAAAGGTGCTTCCAGCCATGCTATGAGTTATGGGCAGCTTCATGAGCTTGTTACACAATTTTATATCAATAATTGACCATTTGTGTGCATTGCATTGCAGTCTTTGATATGTTTCTATACTTTCAAATTTTCTGCTTTGAACTCTCAGGGACCCCTGCTATGGTCTTGTGATTATTCACTTTTACTTACTTGTCTAGTCTGTAATAGCTCACAGTGCACAGCACTGGTGTTTAAAAGCATAACACTATATATATATCACTTTCTCAACCAATTATTATTAATATCTGACTGCAATTTTGTTACAGTTTTAAATGTCGTGCTTCTCAGATTCTAGCACAGCCATAGTATGAAGTCAGTGCAGACAGACATTTTGATCTTACTTGGTCTGCCCTAGAATTGTCTGTCTCTCCACTCACAACAAAGATATCTACAGAAAGCAAGCTACTAGAAGATAGGCACAGAAGGTGGTATCAGCTAAGAGACTGAATAGAGATGAGGACTCAGAGAAAGACATTTTAAATTTAGTAATTAGTATTTAAAGAAAAAAAAACAAAACAGCTGAAAACAAAAGAAGAGAAAAAACAATGAAAAATAAGAGGAATGGAAGTGGTTGAAATAAAAACAAAGCCATGGTTTGCAAAAAAGCCAAAATTGAGTGTGAGGAATACCAGTTATGCATGGGAGTCTAGGGTAGCCAACGAGGGTGATGAATGAGAGGTAGCTCAAATGTGATATTCTTTGTTAACTGTAAACCACAACAAATACCAAGAACAAAAGAGCTCTACCCTGGCACAATGCTGGGTCTGAAATGGGAGACATGCCAAAGGCTCCATTAAGTCCAAGAAATATATCACTATTTATTTCTATGGAAGCGATTGGATACTGAGGTGATGGATGAATAGGCAGATAGGTAGATAATGCAACAAACAGAGATTGGTCATGGTTTGACTGTCATTATTCATATTTAGCAACCACAGTTGGATTGGTGAAGACAAAACATACATTGCAATGGATTGGGTTAATATTGATGAAAACATAGAGGTGTAATATATCTTTTTAACATTGCCTGTGCTGCCATTTCACTTACAGAGTTATATATTACACTTTCTGAGAAAAAAAAAACACAAGGTGGGATGAAAACTTAAGTATAGGCAGCATACTGAAGTCTCACAAACTCTGAAAAAGCGTATATTAAAATAATAGTAATTCTAGAAAGAGGAAAATCACTGTGGGAAATAATGAAGATGACATAGTCAGTAAAGCTACAACCACTCTGAACAGAAGACTGTTTAAAATTCTCAACATTAAGTAAGTAACACATTTTTAAAAGAAAAATAGTTTGAAATCAAATCCATAGTTTATGAGCAAAGTTAAAAGGCAGATGTTACTATTTCACAGTAGTGTGATAATAATGGCTTATGAAATCCATATAGAGGAGGAAAAGAAAGAGAATAAGACAGAATGCCATGAACTTGAAAAAAAGAGAAGATATTGTTTCTTTTTTTTATCTTTTTTTCTCTTCTATCTCTTCTTTTTTTTTCCCAGTACCTTACATTAAGTCTAGCTGTAATTCCAGTCATTGTTTTACTAAGGATTGTGAAAGCAAAAATATCTTTTTTCCAAACACTTTAAGACTAAAATCACAAGTCTGCTGAATTCTAGGAAACTGTGACTGAAGCTCCGAAGTCACTCATCAGGACACTATGAATACCAGAATACAGCTCAGGTGCCATACATGAATTCCTGCTTATTTACTGGATAAATGTAACCACAGTGGAATTCTGTATGCATAAATGAATTACATACATTAATGTATTCTAGTATAATATGCAGAACATATCAACATAAAGTGACTGATTAACCAAAATCTGTTTTCATGAAAAGGGAAGTTTTTTGATAGCACCTACAATAGCAAAAAATTATACGCAACAGTATAAAACATAGTACCTGACTGCTTACCTATTAATAAAAATGAGTGTTAGTATCATGAGCTATTTTATATCCAGAGTGATTTTACTGCACCTTCGCATAGGAAATACATAATACCTGCTTTGCTTTAATATTACAAAGATCTGGTGAAAAAGCCAGAGCAATCAAATAAAATATTCATGTTTAAACATTCAAAAGCACTGTGGTTCTCAAATCTGTATCAGACAACCACGTAGAAAGCTGATTGCATTTGGAAATGTAAACCTACAAAGACTGGTTCTTACAGAAGTGAGGTGTGCAAATATGCATGAGAGATGATCAGCAGTGATTTAACAACAAAACATTAATGACTTGAGTACAGAAGGTAAAGCTGTGCGAATGAAATTTGCTAAATATACCAGTTAGGATGCTCTGTCAATAATAAGGAGAATTAAAAAAGTTTTACAGGAAGATTTGGGTGACCTGGAAGACTGGAGTAATAAAAGCATTAAATGTTATATTTTTTAAAAGGTTTTTTTTTTTTTTTTTTTTAAAGTCTGACAAAACCATAAGCTCAATAATAAATGGAGAAGAAAACCTATGTATTTTGATTGATCTCAATGAAACCCCCACAGAGCTGAGTACAGTACCATCATGAAGAAGGCAATTGCAATCTTGTGGCATTTTACACAAGGTATTTTTAACTGTCCTGTGGAGGTATTCACACCTTTACAAAGTACAGTAATGAAGTAAGAAACTCAGTTGACATATATTCTGCTTATCTTCATGGAAGAAAAATGAAGTTGGACAAGTCATGCACCAAGGAGTGAAGACAAGGCTATATGAACTTTTTATTTTTTGGAGTCTAGCAAAACACGGTGTGGAAGAAATATGCTGTTTTCTAAGTGGAGCTTGAAAGACTTCTGTGATTGTGCTACTCTGGATGTCCTGTAGATCAAAAAACCTAGCTTGTGAAACCAATGAGCTTGTGACACTAATTGTCAAATGAATCATGAAATGGTTTAGGATGAAAGTGACATCTGGGGGTCTTCCGGTCCAAACCCCCTTCTCAAGCAAGTATGCTAGATACAGTTTCCCAGGACCATGTCCAGACGGCTTTTGAGAACCTCCAAGGATGGACACTCTACAGCTTCTCAGGGCAAGTGGCAGTGCTGCTACACTGTGAAAAAAGTTTTTCCTGATGTTCAAATGGAACCTCCTGTGTTTCAGTTTGTGCCCATTGCCTCTTGCACTGTCCCCGGACACAGTGCACAGCTCTGTCTTCTCTGCACACTCCCTTCAGGTATGAGTGAAGGGAGTATGCATACATTGATGAGTTCCACTCTGAGCCTCCTCTTTTCTCTGGGATCAGTTTTCTCAGTCTTTCCTCATAGGAGAGATGATCCAGTCTGTTAATCATTTTAGTGGCCCTTTGCTGGACTCTCTCCAGTATGCCCATGTCTCTCTTATACTGGCGAGCCCAGAACTGGACACAGTACTCCAGGTGTGGCCTCAGTACCAGTGCTGAGCAGAGAAGAAGGATCATTTCCCTTGACCTGCTGGCAACACTCCTATGAATGTAGCCCAGGATAACATTAACCCTTGTGGCAAAAGGAACATTGCTGATACGTGTTCAACTTGATGTCCAGCAGGAGCCCCAGGCTATTCTCTGGAAAACTGCTTTTCAGTTGGTCAACCTCCAGCATGTACTGGTGCTTGGGGTTATTCCTCCTCGGTGCAGGATTTGGCACTTCCCCTTGTTGAACTTCATGAGGTTCATACCAGACTACTTTTCAAGCCTTTCAATGTCTGTCTGGGTGGCAGCACAATCCCCTGATGTATCATGTACTCCTTCTGTTTTTATGTCTTCTGCAAACTTGCTAAGGGTACACTCTGCACCAACAGCCAGATCATTTACAGGTCTTTTTCAAGCAGATCCTTGAAGAGGCCACAGTCTCAAGTCCAGTGTTTTGATCTTGCTTTTCCCCCTCCTTTCTGCTTTCAGGATTCTGGACTACATCTTTTCATGATCACTTCATCCAAGCCTGCCTTAGACCTTCAAATCCGCAATGAGCTTAACCTTGTTTGTGAGTATGAGGTCTACCAGAGTACCTCTTCTCATTAGCCCCTCTATGACTTGGGTCTCTTGTGGCTAATGCTCCCCAAGAATCTCTTGGATTGCTTATGCCCTGCTATGTTGTTCCTCCAGCAGATACTAGGCTAGTTGAAGTTCCCCATGAGGAAAAGATCCTGTCAATGCGAGACTGCTTCTAGCCATCAGGAGCGGGTCCAGAGAAGGGCAACGAAGCTAGTGAGAGGTCTGGAGAGTAAGTCTTATGAGGAGAGGCTGAGGGAGCTGGGGTTGTTCAGTCTGAAGAAGAGGAGGCTGAGGGGAGACCTTATCGCGCTCTATAACTACCTGAAAGAGGGGTGTAGAGAAGCGGGGGTCGGTCTTGTCTCCCGAGTCAAAGGAGATAGGACAAGGGGAAATGGCCTCAAGTTGCGCCAGGGGAGGTTTAGATTGGATATTAGGAAAAATTTCTTCATGGAAAGGGTTATCCAGCATTGGAATGGTTGAGGCACCATCCCTGGAGGTGTTCAAAAGACGGGTTGACATGGTCCTCAGGAATATGGTTTAGTGATATTTTGTTGCTTATTTCTTATTTATTTTTTTGTCGGAGTTAGGTTGGTGGTTGGACTAGATGATCTTTAAGGTCCCTTCCAACCTAGATGATTCTATGATTCTATAAGCAGGAGTCTCTCTGCACACCATTTCTTAGCATAAATTATAAACAATCAGGTCTTATCTCTCTGGAAGCGGACAGTGTCTGACAAATATGCCATTAATTTCAGAAAGTTCAGTTAGTTAGAAGAAGCTTAGCTGAAATCTATAAATTACTGAACAGAAAATTGATTCTATTTTACCTCGAACCAGGACAGACTCTGCAGTTCAAGAAGTCCTTTCAATTCATGTATTCCCATGAGGCAGCTCTAACCTGTATTTATCAACAGAAGGTTGTTAGATGCCGACATTTGTGGCAACTAAATAACTGTGAAAGAACTACACATTCTAGCTTGATTTTTTACTTAGTTTAGGACCTCTCATGCAAATTTTTGTCACCAAGTAGCATTACGTTTTCAATATAATGTGCTTCTGTGAATACCATGTAATATTATCAATTCAGCTCACTCACTATCTTTTTCATATGAGTCCTCAATGAATACTAATTGGCAAAACGAAGTCTAAAAGGGCAGTTAAGATGATTGGAGAGAAAGAAATACTGAAAAACAAGAATAAATTATACAGCTAAAGAAAACTGTAATAGACTGCTGTAGAAGAAACCAAGAACTTGTTGATAGAGAATAAACTAAGGATTATTTAAGATTATTTATTAATCTTTATTAAATAAGAAAATAAATAAAGAATCTTAGTTAAAATATAAAAGAAATAAAGGAAAAATAACGGACGGTTAACTTGATAATCTAGTTGCTATGGTAACCGCAAGAAGTAAAAGGCGATGGTGTCATAGCTGACTTGTACACAACAGTAAAATAAATAAGTTAGTATTTCCTAGCAGGAGAGACTGTATCATATCCATAAGCTGTAATGAGATTAGTTATCTCTTTAAAACCCCTTACGCCAAACTACCTTTTGTCTATTATACGCCAAAGAAAATAACATACCAGCAGCACAGATGATAACAAGGTAAATATTTTCTTACGGTGAATATGTGATATTTCACTTGGCTTCATCCCCACTAATTAATCTTGTGCTGGCTTTCTTCACATAGTAGGTTGTATTTACAAAACCAGTTTTAAATCACATCATCAACATCCAGACAGAAATGGTAGTAGCTATATTTGCTTAACTGATTTGTTTGCAGCATATATGTTACTACTACTTCTCCAGAAGAATTAAAAAAAATGTAACTTTAAAATAAAAATGGGACCAGTTCACAAACACTTTGTTCCACAAAATAGTTTGGTCTATATTTCACCATCACAATTTCTGTAAATTTACTCATTCTAAAAAAAAAAACAAAACATTTTTCTTCATCCCCCCACTCCCCTCCAAAGCTCTGCCAGACTTCCATCAGAATATCCTAAGTCTCAAACTGTTAATTGTGTTTCTTTAGACAGCTGGGGTTTACAGGAAAGTTTTTGCAGAGCCATTATAAATTCAAAATGGAAAGATTCAGTTTTGTGGCTTCTTCATGAAAAATTAGTCTCATGTTTGTAGCCATTGTCATTTGTAGCCAATTCTGGCTATTAAACCATTTTGTAGCCAATTAGTTTGATAAATGCCATGAGAATATTTTGTACTCTTCATTGCAGTCACTTTGAATGGTGTCTTTTGTCCAGGCAGCTTGAATTAGGTTTTGCTTGAAGGCCTTGGCAATATCAGTAAAGGTTTTCTGAATCAGCAAATTGCTCTTAGCCTTTAGTTTTCCATGTCGTGGTGGTACTGCTGCCACCCTACTAAAGATTTGTCTTGAGCACGTCCATGTAATGTTTCATCAGTCTTCTTTTTAGCCACTTATGGATATATTATCTGGCCAGCGAAAATAGGTTTGATCTATCTATTACCTGACATACAGATGCCTGGACCGGCGTACTTGTGCTTAAAGAAGCATACAGTTGTGCTGCTGATCTTATTCAAAACTATATTCTATCACTTTATATCAGCAAAATTATTCATACAGACTCATGTGGGAAAGCATTGAGATGTTTGTTCTGATAACTGCAAGTTTCTTAACTTCTCTGTGTTACATAAAACCGGTTTTGAAAAATGAATAGAACACGTTGTAATGCAAAATACTTTTTTCTTCTTTAATACAGAGAAGAGTTTTTAATGTCACAAAACAAAACTTAAATTCATGATGATACACGGCATACATCCTAATATGTCCATAATCATTGGCAAAGAACAGCCTACAGTACAGCAATTATATAAATCTTGATCTAGTACAAAATCTCTCTCATGTATATGCTGACAAATACACATTCCTTTATGCCAACTAAGTAAAACCTATAGGTTGCACTATAGAGCAAGATGTTGCACTGTAAATTTTTTGTCATTGAAAGACTTTCTGCTTTAAACAAGGAAAATGTGCCATCATTCATTATGAAATAAAAGAAATATATTTGAAAACTTGTCTGAATAATTAATTTTTTCCTGAAGCCTTCAGAGAACCTGATAGTTGATAGTACTGAAGGTTTTGGATTGACTACATAACATTTTTGTTAAATTTCCCTTGTTGCACAAATCATATCAGCTTGATTAGTGGTGTGGTTTAATCCCAGTACGCAGCAAAGCACCACACCAACACTTGGTCACTCCCTGTGGGTGGGATGCGGGAGACAATTAGAAGGGTAAAAGTGAGAAAACTCACTTTTGGGTTGATATAAAGGCAATTTAAAAGGTAAAGCTAAAGCAGTCCACACAAGCAAAGCAAAATAAGGAATTCATTCACTACTTCCCATTGGCAGGCAGGTGGGAAGACAAACACCATAACTCCAAACATCCCCCTTTCCTCCCTCTTCTCCCAGCTTTTTATTGCTGTGTGTGTCGTCAGATGGTATGGGAGATCCCTTTGATCAGCTGGTGGGGTGGGGTGAGAAGTGGAAAAGGTTTTGACTCTGTGTAAGCACTGCTCAGCAATAACTAAAATACCTCTGTACTAACAACACTGTTTTCATCACAAATACAAAACACAGCACCATGCCAACTACTATGAAGAAAATTAACTCCATGCCAGCCAAAACTCGTACAATAAGAAACTGAAGAGATTTGCTAGAAGTTTATTATCATCAGTGCTGACCACCATAATTCTCCTTATATTTTTATCACAGAGAGAATCAATGTGGTTGTTATCATGCCCCAGAGGTCACGTTTCTCTCTATAGAGATTGTTAGTTTTTCACGTGAAAAGAATCTTCTTTATATGGAGTTTGCCAAAAGCACAGTCTTTCTGACTCACTAGTGTCTCCTATATTTCTGTATTTTGGTGGGAATACCATAAGTTTCTATTGAATGGTTCTATTGCAGCTGTTCAATAGTTTTAAGCTTATCACAAAGGTCGTACTGCTAGTATCTGCTTCTTGATGGGCAGCTTAAGTTTCATTGAGCATTTTGTCAGAAGTGATAGATGAATGATTTAATGGTGTTGAATTGCTCACTTTGCACCAGTGACTCAGGATTTCTCTTCCATCAGTTGACAGAATTTGATCATCTCCATTGAAATGTTGTGCAACAGCATGTTTAAAGGGGAGTATATAATTTAAATCCACTGTAGAGGAGTTTGATGTGATACCATTTTGCATTTTGTTGACACTAATACTTTTCTTCATTAGCATTTTAAAAATTTCATTTATGTTAAGCAGCTTTCTTGTTTGCCAGTTTTTACACTTACATTTTGTGCCATATTTATGCTTTACAGTACTCTGATGAAGTTGTTTTAAAAAAAAACAACCCCAACATGTTTTACATTTGCCATTGGCAAAGCAAAGAACTTCCTCTGAGGTAGGGCGTGCTGCCTGACTTGCATCCTGACTGACAAAAACCAAAGAAATATAACAACAAATTCATCCCCATATCATCTTCTCCAGTGCAGGATCAGCTATATCTGTAATGTTCCTTATAGGAAATAATATTTTATTTCGTTCGTCTGCTACAGGATAACTACTACATAATTCCTAGACAGTTTTTTAGCACTTTCTACCACTAAGGTATTTTTTACCTTAGTGATACTCCTTACCAGCAGGTGCTTGTCTGTTATCACTCCAGGAAGAAAGGCACTTGGACTCTGTAGAGACTCATGCTAAATCATACTTTAAAATCTATCAGGCTAACAAAATAAAGAAAGAGAAAATAGTATAGTTATATCCCTATAGATTCTGATAGCACTGAACTGTGTGGTATTTGACGGTCCTCCAGGCAGTGTGCAGCACTCCATCCTGTCTGTGGAAAGGATAACCCCATTTTGGTCAGTTAAGCTATTATAGAATTTTCTTGTAAGGAAAATCTTGAAGTCTTTCTTGTACTTGAAAATTGCCATCACATTATTCCTGAGCCTTTTTTTTTTTTTTTCTTAAGCTGAACTTAAGTTCATTCAAATTGCCTTTGTAAATCGTGTTCATTAAACTTTGGATACTTCTTGTTCTTTAACCAGGATTTTCTTTTTTTTCACTGTTTTTTAGACTGACACAGTAATCTAACTGAGATGGACGCAGATTATGTTTTCTTCAACTATTTATGGAAAGCAACATCAAATGCACTATTAAATTTAACATAAAAGGCATTATAAGACTGGTTGTCCTTCATAAACCTGGTTTGACAAGATTTGTAGTTTACAACTCCATGTTGTCTTTTGTGTCTTATATGTTATCTTTATTGTCTTCCAGGTGCTTGCAAATAGCTTGATTATTTGACATTTTCTATTTGATCTTTTAAAAAGCTAAACAACATTAAGAATGACTTCCATTAATTTCTTCTTCTCTGCTCTTCTGAGTAATTGAATCTGAACCCTTTAATGCGTCACAACCGGTATTTAAATTGCAATTGTCAGGCATCTTGTGACATATAGCACCCCATAGGTTGATCATCTAGCAAGCAAACTGAATGATACATAGGTAATTTTGACATCTGGAAAGTCTAAATTGTCTCACAGTGATAACTAGCAAATTGCCATGCCTAGACTATGTATGAATCTAGAATTTTTGCTTCTCAGCTTGTTGTACTCAGCTTGAAGTACTGTATTAATCATTACCACCTGAAACTCGGTAGGCTACTATTCTTACTTTCTTCCCTAAAACTATGCTTATCTAGGCCCTTTCTTTAAATTAGAAGCCAAGGGTTTGTAATTTCATACCATCAATACCATCAACTTCATGTCATTGTAAAGATATATTTTTCTGACCTCTTACATGGTTTCACCATAGTGAGTGTACGGCCTCAATAGTAGCAAAATAACCAGCTGGCTCTTTACAACACCAACAGCTGGCCTACCAGTTCCTTAGGTAGAGAACTCATTTGTCAGTAGTCACATATTGTTCTTTTTCCTCCTCCAGTTTTCCCACCAGGCAGCTTCCAAATCTTCCAGTTGATATTTGAAGGCCAAGCATTTGTAAATTCCAAATATCACATCTGCATATCAGTTTTTTCTATTTTTCTGCACTGAGGGACTTAATAGAGTCAAGAATAAAAGGAATAGTGCAGTACTGCTTTAGAAAATATATTTAAATTATATGGTCAGAGCAAGAAAAAATTGCATAATCTCACTCTAATTTTCCTATCTGTGGCTGTTAATCATCTATTGACATAACTAATCAAAAAAAGTGGGGGTAAAGTGCAAATTGTTTGTCTGAATATGGTCAATTAGTGTAATTTGCAGAAAGCTTTACAAGTTTGCGTTATTTCAAATCTTTCATGTGTGTCCATTGCTCAGAACTACAGCAGTGCCACACAGAGTTAAGGGCAGTTTCTGAGCCTTTACAAAGGCTCAGAAACTTACTTTACAAAGTATCACTGTTGCCTTAATTTCTATCCAAAATCTAGCACGCCCCTTGGACCTGTTAAAGTAGGTCCAGAACAGGGCCACAAAAATGATCAGAGGGATGGAACACCTCTCCTATGAGGACAGGCTGAGAGAGCTGGAGTTCTTCAGCCTGGAGAAGAGAAGGCTCCAGGGAGATTTTATTGTGGCCTTTCAGTACTTAAAGGGGACCTACAGGAAAGATGGGGAGGGACTTTTTAGCAGGGACTGTTGCAGTAGGCCAAGGCATGATTTAAATTAAAAGAAGGTAGATTTAGACTAGATCAAAGGATGAAATTTTTTATGATGGGAGTGGTGAAACACTGGAACAAGTTGCTCAGAGAGCTGGTAGATGCCCCATCCCTGGAAACATTCAAGGTCCGATTGGATGGGGCTCTGAGCAACTTGATCTGGTTGAAGAAGTCCCTGCTCATTAGAGGAGGGTTGGACTAGATGAATCTAGTCCCAACCCAAATTCCAACCCAAATTATTCTATGATTCTATGACCCTAAATTAGAAACTATATCTAAAGAAAACAAGTAGAGGAAAAAACATTTCACAGGTTAAAGAAAATACCTTTTTATTTATACAGAAAATATTTCCGTTTATACAAGTAAGTAATTTTTGCAACAGCAAGAAATTACTGATTGACATTTTGTTTGTGGTGCTCTAAAAGCATGAAACTCTTTTCTAAATACTGTTATTTAGCTAGTTATTGCATAGATGAATATTTTTAACTAATAGTAGACTCTGCACGTTTCACTGGATTGCATCCTACTTTTCTGAAGTATTTTGAAATCCATATTCCGTAGTAAAAAGCTGTCCCCAACACATTTTAATAATTTGTGATTATAGACTCTCATTTGTACCAAACTCATTTTTCAGCGTGACCAACATGATTTTATGGATTTATTTCAGTGATCATTTACAAAAAATTGAAAACCCCAAGTCAAACAGCATTCTGTAAATGAATACACATTTAGAGCTGCAAGAAATATGTTTTGAATGGACTGATTTGCAGCTGCAAGATAACCACGGCTTTATTGTAAAAAGTAGCCAAACTGCATCTTTTTTCTGTACTTCAGTTTTAAATGAATTTGTGATTGGATTATTTACAACAAATTAAACTTGAATTAATTGTATACACGTAGTAATCATTATGTCTTTAAAACAATCATGTTCCTCAGTATTGTGATCTTTTATGTCCACTGGTAGTATTAGATCACTGTATTTCTATATAAAGATATTTTCTGAATATTTGTGTTTTAAACACAAGACAGAATTTTGTGAACCAAACATACAAGCATTCTGCATTAAGTTTTTGTGAAAGTAATACGATCTTCTCCACAGTAAGTGGGTATAGTTCAGTTTTATTAAAATTTACATGATTGCCTGTAACTGTTGCTTCTCATGGTGTGGAGTGAAATCTTTCAGACCGATATGCAAGAATTTTGCTAATCGTGTATAGCTTTTTGAACTTTTGAGGGAATTTAGAGAGGTTCCTAATTCTTGTATCTTCTCTCAATATAGATCTAGTAGCATTAGAGTGTCAAGAAATAGATAGCCTGATGCTCTTGCTGTTTCTAATATTGAGAAGCATTGATGGGATCGTGCCTCAGTCTTCTTTTCTCCAGGCTAAACAGACCCAGGTCTATCAGGGTTTCCTCATAAGAGAGATTCTCCATTCCCTTGACCATCTTCTTAGCTCTCTGTTGGACTCCCTCCAGTGGTTCCTTGTCTTTCTTGAACTGGGGAGCCCAGGACTGGACATGGCACTCCAGATGTGGTCTCACCAGGGAAGGGTAGAGGGGGAGGATAACTTCCCTCCACCTGCTGGCCATACTCTTTTTAATGTACCCTAGAATGATTAGGTGGTAGCTGTTTAGAGGGTATTTTGTTTAATTTTGGATATAGAGAGAACATAGTTGCCAAATTCTTGCCACCAACATAGAAGCTTTCCTGAGCTCCAAGCTGCAGTCTTTGCTTCCTCTTCATATCCACAAACTGAGTCTTCCACGCTCAGACCTGTCACGCCTTTGAGTTGCCTGTGAATTATCCAATCACTGTACCTTGAGGTGTTCCATTACTGTATGTTGCTACAGATTCTTGATGACGTACAGTCATCACTTGATTTGTCCAAAAGAAATCTATTTCACTGCAGGAATAAAGAGCTTAATAAGTATTCAGTACAAAAAACTACAGCTTCACAGTTTCTTACTGTTATTATTGGCCTTTAAAACCAGCAGGTACCTTTTACTCAATTAATTTTGTAGAAGATCACTTAGCAGGCACCATTTTATCAACACTTGACAACTAAAGAATGCTTTACTTATATCAGTAATGGGCTTTGTTGTTATTGTTTTGTAAAAAGCAAACATAACCAAAACTGTTCCTGAAACCAGTTTTAATCAAAATTCAAAAAGCCTTTATATAGCATGCTAAACTGTTGTACAGTACAGAAGCTTGTGTGGATGCCTATTAACACAAGAAATCATAAACGGAGTTTATCCCTGTAGAGAAATGCTGTGCTACGTGAGGAATAAGGTTTTTTTAAATTATGGAAATCACTGCAAAACACAGAGAAGTTAGAAGTGTAAAGCAAACTGTATATATTTGCTGTTGACAGTGATTCATTCTAAATATTTTCCTTTTGTTCAATGGATATTACAAGGTAAACTTGTAATAGTTTTATTCTGATGGTATGCTGAATGGATTCAACACTCGAGTCTGAAAAAAAAAATTCTGTACGTTTAATTGATTTAACATATATTGTTCACATGCAATTCTATTCAATACTGTTCAGTTACTTTAAAAAAAAATATGTTAATGGGGAAAAATTACTGCCGTTATTTTTCCTATATTCGAACTTTTCTTGTTTTTATGAAGTCACTCTAGAGAATCATTGCTTTAGTTTGCTGCTGGCATCTGCTATTTTTCTCCTACTTAAACCCTTAGTGCTTACTGGTCAACTTATGGTAGTTTATTTGAATATAAAGCCAGAGTGTACATGAGCAGTAATTTGAAATTCCTTTTGACATTAAGCATGGCTACAGGAGCAGATCAATCTATAGTCAAGAGACTATAGACTGATCTGCTCCTGTAGCCATGCTTAATGCTTAATGCTAACCTATAGTCAAGAGACTATAGATTGCTTCTTTGTCTCCTTATGTTACTATGACTTATTTCTCCCCTCTGGCTTTTCAGCTTTCTCCCAAGTTAATGGGTTCTCAACTCTGAGATACCTGATATCTTGTCTCGTCATTAATCACCCTGAACTTAACAGATAGGACACCTTTCAGCAATATCTTGGCTTTAACTTTGTCCACATACTAATGAATCAAGGTCATGAAAATACAGGATAGTGCCACTTGAAAGCAAAGCCTCTTTTCTTTTTACATCAGTCTTTCATTTTAAGAAAATCTTTATACATAGTTTCAAAAAAACGGCAGCCTGATCATATAATCAGAATCATGGAATGGTTTGGGTTGGAATGGACCTTAAAGATCATCTAGTTCCGACCCCTCTGCCATGGGCCGGGACACCTCCCACCAGACCAGGTTGCTCAAAGCCCCATCCAAACTGGTCCTGAACACTTTCAGGGAACAGGCAGCCACAATTTCTGTGGGCAACCTGTTCCAGTGTCTCACCACCCTCACAAGGAAGAATTTCTTTCTGGTATCTAATCTAAGACTCCTCTCTTTCAATTTAAAACCATTACCCCTTGTCCTATCGCTCCACTCAGCCTGTGTTCATAGGAGAGGTACCCCAGCCTCATCTTCATGGCCCTCCTTTGGACATGCTCCAACAGGTCCATGTCCTTCTTACACTGGAGGCTCCAAACCTGGACCCAGTATTCCAGGTAGGATCTCACGAGAATGGAGTAGAGGGGGAAGAATCACCTCTCTCTCCCTGCTGGCCATGTTTCTTTTGATGCAGCCCAGAATTTGGTTGGCTTTCTGCACTGCAAACAGACACTACTGGTTCATGTTTCAACCAACATCCCCAAGTCTTTCTCCTTAGGGCTTCTCTCAAGCCATTCTCTGCCCAACCTGTATTTGTGCTTGGGATTGCCTCAACCCTTGTGCAGAATCTTGCACTTGGCCTTGCTGAACTGCATGAGATTTGTACAGGCCCACCCGTCCAGCCTCTCTAGGTCCCTCTGGATGACATCCCTTCCCTCCAGTGTGTCAACTGCGCCACACAGCTTGGTATGTCAGCAAAATTGCTGAGGGTGCACTCAATCCCACTGTCCATGTTGCCAACAAAGATGTTAAACAGCACCAGTCCCAATACCACCCCCTGAGGAATGCTACTCATCACTGGTCTCCACTTGGATATCGAGCCATTGACTGCAATCCTTTGATCGTAGCCATCCAGACAATTCCTTATCCACTGAGTGGTCCATCCATCAAATCAATGTCTCTCCAATCTAAAGACAAGGATGTTGTGTGGGACAGTGTCAGATGCTTTGCACAAGTCCAGATAGATGACGTCAGTTGCTCTTCTCTTATCCACCAACGCTGTAATGCCGTCATGGAAGACCACCAAATTTGTCAGGCAGGATTTGCCCTTAGTGAAGGCATGCACCAATCACCTCCTTATTTTCCACGTGCCTTTAGCATAGTTTACAGGAGGATCTGCTCCACGCTGGGTCTTCCTTTTTTCCCTTTTTAAAAATGGGGGTTATGTTACCCCTTTTCCAGTCAATGGGAACTTCACTGGGCTACCACAGCTTCTAAAATACGATGGATAGTGGCTTAGCAACTTCATCTGCCAGCTCCCTCAGGACCAATAGATGCATCTCATCAGGTCCCATGGATTTCTGCACCTTCAGGTTCCTTAGATGGTCTCAAACGTTATCTTTTCCTACAGTAGGCAGTTCTTCATTGGACCAGTTCCTGCCTTTTTCATCCATGACTTTGGTGGCGAGGCTAGATCCCTTACCAGAGAAGACTGAGACAAAAAGATCATTGAGTACCTCAGTCTTCTCTGCATCCCAGGTAACTAGGTCTCCTGTTTCCTTCAGGAGAGGTCCCACATTTTCCCTAGTCTTCCATGTACTTACAGAAGCTTTATTTGTTGCCCTTGATGACCCTGGCCAGATTCAATTCTCTAAGGGCTTTAGTTTTTCAAATCTGATCCCTGTCTGTTTGACAATTTCTCTGTATTCCTCGCTGGTTACCTGTCTTTGCTTCTACCTTCTGCAGGCCTCCTTTTTGAGTCTGAGTTTGTCCAGGAACTTTCCTGTTCATCCATGCAGGCCTCCTGGCATTTTTACCTGACTACCTCTTTGTTGAGATGCATCACTCCTGAGCTTGGAGGAGGTGATCTTTGAATATTAACCAGTTTGCTTGGCCCCCTCTTCCCTCCAGGGCTTTATCCCAAGTTACTCTGCCAGGCAGATCCCCGAAGAGGCCACAGTCTGGTAGTGAGCTTGCTGTGTGGCCTCTTAACTGCCCAAAGGATCTCGAATCCACCATTTAATGGTCACTGCAGCCAAGGCTGCCCTTGAACTGCCAGGAGAAAGGTCTAGGCACTGAAACCCCTCCCTTCAGCAGGTCCATCTAGGTGGAGGCATCAGCCACCACTGGGATGGATGGTGCAGATCCACAAGCCAGAGTAGCTACAGCCTTGGCTCTTAAATGAGTTCCCACCATTGTGCCTTGAGGGTCAGGGAGGATGAGTGCCCTTTGACCTTTGCAGATGGTCACAGAACAGTGCCTGGTTGCTGGGTTATGTGTACTTCAAGTCACCCACACGGCCAGTGGAATGCCTCTGCTTCCCAGATGCACCCATCCTGAGCACTCTTGCACATGCACCGCCCCACATCCTGTTTGCCCGCTCTGTTTGCGGCACTCCTGGTCACTTGTGCTCCATAGAGCTGCCCTTTGTGGGAGTGTGGAGTGGCCACTGTTACTTCTCACCTTGCCCAGGCCTCATCAGCCTCTCTCATGAGAGCTGCTGGCTCCTGGCGGGTCTCTGCACTCCACTAAGGTTTTCTTGTCTCAGGAAACCCCCCTATACGTCCCAATCCCCTGCTCCCCTACAATTAGGGAGACCAGCATTTCCTGTAAGTAAATTTGTATGAAAGCAATTGAATTCATTATTTCTAGAAATGTAAGGCATTTAAGAAGTATTATATAATTAACAAATGTAATACATTCAGGTGTTTTACCATTCCATTTCAGTTTAGAGTTTTCATGTTTTGTCCATTACTATGTGGGTAAATTATTGGTCTGCACATTCATGATTATATAATTCATTTAATTCAATTAATTAATTCACTCATATAATTCATTATATATACAGTGGTTCAGGTCAGGAGCCCCAAATAAAGATGTTTAAACAGTTTGCGAATTACTTTTAATCCATGGTTCATTTTGAATCCATCCTGGACACTGTTTTGCCTGCAAAATAGGCAGAAAGTTCAACACAGGGCAGAGAATGATTGTTGATTGATTATTTAGTTTACTTTCCAGAATAAAACTCTTCTAATTTTGAGCAAGCTGTTAAGACAAGAGATCTCTTATCATTCTTTAGGGAGAAGGATTTGGACCTTGGGAGTTTTGATGTATTTCCGAGAGTTCAGTTCTGGTTTTAATTTTGACTCACAATGATTTATAAATATTATAGGCCAGTGTTCTGAGAATACAAAACCTTTGTAAACCTTCCAGCACACTGACTGTAATCACACAAAAGCAATTATAGCTTATATGCATTGAACCCAGAGCCCAATAACCAAAACATATAGTGTATTCACATTAGAAGAAATGTTCAAAAATCTTACCTACCTAGTCAAGAAGTCAAAAAATCACAATATATTAAATATTGATAGTCTCCAATCACAATTATATGCCTCCAAATACATAAACTGCGATTGTAACAGTCTATGTACTTCATTGTTAGATTGCATGGATAACTCTAGACCTTTTACAAGTCTTTAACCTGGAGAAGAGAAGGCTCTGGGGAGAGCTTATAGCAGCCTTCCAGTATCTGAAGGGAGCTACAGGAGAGCTGGGGAGGGACTCTTTGTCAGGGAGTGCAGTGACAGGACAAGGGGGAGCGGTTTTAAATTGGAAGAGGGGAGATTTAGATTAGATCTTAGGAAGGAATTCTTCCCTGTGAGGGTGGTGAGGCACTGGAACAGGTTGCCCAGAGAAGCTGTGGCTGCCCCATCCCTGGAGGGGTTCAAGGCCAGGCTGGATGGGGCTTGGAGCATCCTGCTCTGGTGGGAGGTGTCCCTGCCCATGGCAGTGGGTTGGAACTGGATGATCTTTAAGGTCCCTTCCAACTCTAACCATTCTATGATTCTATGATTCTACAGCTTTGCTTAATGAAATCTCTTAAAAGCAGCCTCTGCACACAAATGTATACACTCGTCTCTTACAGACATAAGAGATTTAGAGAAATTAAGAGACTATCCTTGTAAAAAGCATCTTCCATGTGCTAATTTATAGAAATAGTAGTAATAGTAAACAGATATCATGACTCGAGATCAGCAGTACCTTTGAAATTTTTGTAGGAATATTTGAAGTATATAATAATACTATACAGTAAGTCAGTCAATTAAGAAGGCTGTACAGTGACAGGCCAGGTAGAAGAGAGAGAGGACTGCAAGTGAGTCAGAGTTGCTGACATGAGTAGCATTATTTTAAAATAACAAGCATGAACAGCGTGGAATAATGGCACACATCCATCAGAGCACTTTAAAAATGTAGGTAACAAAGAGAAGCACAGCTGTTTGTGGGTCTCAATTGATATGTTCCTTTTTAAAAAAGAAAAGATAAAAGAAGATTGCATCTTCCCTAGCGAATAAATGAGCAGTCGTTGATAAGAAGCCTCCACATGACAGTGTAGAAAAAAAGAAAAAAAGGCACTGAGAAAACAGACTGCAGCTTATGCAGAAGACTACTGGAGAGGAGTACGGATAAGACCGCCAGGATCAGTGGTGTTGGAAAGAACTTCCTAGGGACCAGGGTGACTGTGCAGTTAGCCAAGAAACCAAGCCCAGAAACAAGAACTAATTTGCAGAGGAACCATGGAGGAGGAAAAAGCTATGTATGAATACCTTTTATTCTAGCTGCCTGGGTCACCTTGAGGTCTTTTAGTTTAAAAAACTAATTGTTCTACCTCGTACTGTAATTAACTTTGGCCCTTTTTTTTTAATTTAAAAACATTTCAGATGTTATTAGGAACTCACTGTAAAGAAGATGTCCACCTCAAATTGGTGGCTGACTTGGTGACCTGTTCCAGTATATTTATATCCCACTGAAAAAAATAGAATTTAAATACCTGCCTGTGCACTTTACATAAATTTTATTCCCTAGCTAAATCAATTCCAAAAACAATTCTAAAAAATCCCAACTCATTAATATCTTCTTCAGATTATCTCATAACTTAATCCATCCAGATGGCTTTCCATTTCTTTGAAGAAAGATGAAGGAAATCAAGATTTAAACCAAGCCAAAACCAGCTACACCAAAGTCAGAACAAATTTGGTAGGAAAAGAGCAAACCAAACCAAACCAAAACTGTCAATTATAGAACTTAAAAAAAATTACTTGAAGAGGTAATCAATTTGTTCTTGAGGTTAAATTACCCAAAAAAGATACTGACACATTCTGGTATTACTTCAAATGAAGAAATTTGCACATACATAGTGTGACTCAACTTGGGGAAACTTGAACAATACAACAACCTCTACTGGAAACAACACTTAGTGGAAAGGTGAAAGAGGAAAGAGGAATATGGGAAGTAAGGTTTCAGGCACAGTTCTACATAGTTCTCCAAATGTTTGTCATGGGTTAACTCTGGTGGGCAGCTAAGCCCCACACAGCCACTCGCTCACTTTTCCTTACCCAGTGGGGTGGGGGAGAGAATTGGAAGAGTAAAAGTGAAAAAACTTGTGGGTTGAGATAAAGATAGTTTTAATCGGTAAAGCAAAAGCTCTACATGCAAGCAAAGCAAAATAATTAATTCAGTACTCATAGGCAGGCAGGTGTTCAGCTGTTTCCAGGAAAGCAGGGCTTCATCGTGTGTTGCAGTTACTTGGGAAGATAAACGATGTAACTCCAAATGTCCTCCCACTTCTTCCTTCTTCCCTGCAGCTCTTCTCATTGAGAACAATGTCAGATGGTATGGGAGATCCCTTTGGCCAGTTGGCGTCAGCTGTCCCAGCTGTATCCCCTTCCAACTTCTCATACACCCCCAGCCTACTCATTTGTGGGGCGTTGGGAGAAGCAGAAAAGACCTTGACACTGTGCCAGCACTGCTCAGCAATAATTAAAACACTGATGTGTTATCAACATTGTTTTCAGCACAAATCCAAAATGTAACATCCTACAAGGTACTATGAAGAAAACTAACTCTATGCCAACCAAAATCCTGGTACAAAAAAAGAGCATAGTATATTTATAAGTGAGATAAAGCAAGGATATGAAGAGAGAACAAAAGACAGAATTTGAAAATATGGCAGAAAGAAAAAAAAGGATTAAAAATACCAGGTTTTTGGCTTATTGGATCAGGTAGGCTTTGAGGATGGATGAAACTTTACAAGGTTCTTTACTCTTTATCTTGTAAATCAGTGTTCTGAATAAGATGACAACAGAACATTTTTTGATAGCAGAATGAATAAAATCAACAAGATACAGATTTGGATAGCAAGGCAATAGGTTGATGCATCATCTGAAGTGCTTTCTAAAGTGGGTATCATTAGTCCTTCAGTATATATACACCAGATTGCCTTTCTGTTTGCCAGTTAGAGGGTAAATATGCTACTGATTAGCTGGCTGGCAGTATCTTGCACCTGTGAGAGAGTGTAATGCTTGTGTAGTGCATTGAATATGTGATTTTTGCTATTAACAGAAGAAGTCTTCAGGCTCCGTGCTGACCCAGCAGTGCAGGGGCTCAGCCTCACCTGGGTCTGAGCTGGGTTTTGTGACGGCTGCTTTCTCTGCTCCAGCTTCAGCTCTGAGGACGGACCCTCTGAGGAGGGGGGGATGACACACTACCCATCCCACCTCCCGAAGTCAGCGCCAGACAAAAAATAGGCCTTTGTGTGTGGGAGTCTGGGGGGTCTGGAGAAGGAAGTGGTCTGTGATTAGAAAATATATTACAAAAACCTCAAAAAACATGCACACAAAAACACCCTAGACTTGAGACAGAGAAGGAAGAGGCCCCTTCCATGAACACCATACTTTTCATCAAGAAGGTATCAAGATGCCCATAAACCTCATAACTAAGGCTTGAACATTTACCGCCTTCTTAATGAAAAAGATAGATGCTGTCAACATTGTGCGTCAAAGACACACTGGAAGGGTGAACATAACACCAAAAAAGAGAATATTAGTAAACATAATTCTATAGGCATTTTGGGGATTTTAGGTGTTTCTATATTAAGCAGAGACTATGGACTATTAGACAATTAAAACATAACTAAACTAACAGTAGTGTTAGTTCAGTTGGATCACGTGATGTTTTTCCTTCTGCTCATAATATTTTGTGCATAATACATAGCTCTCAGTTTCTACCAAATTCATAACATGGATAAGCAGAAGCAATTTTTCTCACGTCAAAATCTGCACCGTATTGACCCCTGTGTCCCCTATTCCATTTTGTCACTTCCTCTAGTTTTTCATCCCATTAAATCTGTCCTACATTTCCCATTAATATCCCATTTCCATTGATATCAGCCTCAGGCTAAACACCAGCAGAAGGGTAACACTGGTAAGCAAAAAACATGTAAGATTTTGGTTCCGTCTTCAAGAGCAGTGCCTTTGGAGATGTTGCCCTAGTGATCCAGCATCAAAAACAGTGGCATTGGTGTGTAGCACTTGAATAACTCAATAATTCATTTAGCTAATATTTATGGTTCAGGTTTAGTTCCCAAGAATTCATGCATTAAATAAAAACATAGCAGATTGAATGGAGCTGTCCCGACTGTATCACTGTGTTTTGAATAGGGCTGAAGAGCTCTCCCTCTTGAATTACTTAACTAAGATTACATTTGGTTTTGCTCATTCTGTAACTTGAGTAGTTTTAAAATCAGATAGGCAGCTACAAGCCAAGTATTTGTGAACACACGTCCATTTCCTAGTGCTATCAGCATTTTTGTTTTGTCTTCTAAAGTCAAGAATAGGGGAATTAGTAAATTTTGTTAGTAGACCACCTGAAACCTTTTTGTTCTAGCTAACTTGTGCTGAGTGTATGTGTATTTTAATAATAGTCTACAATACTGTAGTATACTACCTTTTTTCCTCTATGGAGTGGGAAAAATAAAGCTAGCAACTGTGACACAAACCTGACTCAGACAGAGCTTTGAATTGGACTTGTCTGCACTTTCTCTTTGATATGAAAGGGCTTTGAATTGCTAAAGCCATATTTCATAAAAGCATAATGAGAACAATGAAGTTTTGAAGAGAGACATTATTACAAAGGCAAATTAAAATAAAAAGGCCTTTATTGTGTTTTTTCCTCCAGTTTTGCTAACACTATCCCTGTTCTTTTGTCAGTCCAGTTCTCTTGATTGAAACAATTTCTACGGTTTACTTCTTGGGACCATAGGAAAAATGTCTGTCTGCCCTTCACCATGGTGCTTTAGCTCCATATCTGTTTTCTTTGCTTCTCGTAAATCCTTTGCTTTGTGCTGATGTGCTCACCCTGTTCCTCGCAGCTCTGCCTGGATTCCTGCAGCTGCAGTTGTACTCAGGAGTGATTTCACTCCTTCCCTCCAACAGCTTTCTTCTAATCCTTAGTGCAGTAGACAGGAAAAATTTAAACAGTCAGTGTTCCTTTATGCTGCTCACTCACATGCTTTCAAAGAGAATTGAACATACACTAACTTATACTGTCATTTTATATGTAGTAAAAAAATGACCTAACAAATACCTAACTTTTCCATTTTGAACTCCCTCCACCAGAAATACAAACTTCCTTTAAGAACGAAAGTTGTTTCTTGCATAATGACATGCCACCAGAAGTTTGTACTCTGGGAAATATTTCCAGACACAAAGTCACAGGGCTGATAACATTACTCTTCAGTGTACTAACATTTCTCCCCAGCCTAGTAATTAATTACCACTGACACTGAAAGAATTCATTGCATAGTTTTCTTTATTCTTCAGAATAAGTATAGGAAGACTGACATGTTTAAAATCTCAAAATATTAGTTTTATACAAGATATTAACTAAAATAATATAAGATTGATTTTCCTAGAAACAATAAATTAATTTATTATTCACCGTTACAGCTTTTGATACAATTCACCATTTACAAATGAAAGCTTTAAGATCCTCAGGATTTCTTGCAGTTTTTAAATTTCATATGTATGAAATTTATTACCTTAAGGTCTTGGCTCAAGATCTGATGCTATAGCAGGACCTAATAGTGCCTATCTATACCTACAAGGTAGGTGTGTTGATTTTCCTCACAGTAGCTAGTATGGGGCTGTGTTTTGGATTTGTACTGGAAACAGTATTGCTAATACAGGGATATTTTCATTATTGCTGAGCAGTGCTTACACAGAGCCAACACTTTTTCTGCTCCTCATCGCCAGAGTGTAGGCCGGGGATGCACAAAAAGTTGGAAGGAGACAGAGCCGGGACAGCTGATCCCAACTGACCAAAGGGATATTCCTTCATCATGCTCAGCAATAAAACTAGGGGTAGTCTGGCCAGGGAGCTGCTGCTTGGGGGCTGGCTGGGCATTGGCCAGTTGGTGATGAGCAATTGTTTTCATTCACATCACTTGTCTTCCCTGAGTTTTATTGCTCTGATATTTTCCATTTCATTACATCATCATCATTATTATTATTATATTTTTATTATTATACTGTTCTTACCTCAGCCCGTGAGTTTTCTCACTTTTATCCTTCCAGTTCTCTTCCCCCTCCCATCTTGCTGGGGGACAGTGAGCGAGCAGTTGTCTTGTGCTTGGTTGCCAGCTGGGGTTAAACTGCGACACTAGGCTATTTAGAAGACAGAGTCAGGCTCGCTACGGTAGTGCACATTGGGAGAATGAGAGACAACAGGCATAAGTTGAAACATCAGGAAGAATTTTTTCACTGTGTAGGCAGACAAGGACTGGAATGTGTTGCCCTGAGAGATTGTAAAGTCTCCATCTTTGGTGGCTTAGGAACCTAGACAGGATAAAGCCCTGAGTAACCTGGTCTGACATCACGGTTTATCTTGCTTTGAGCAGGAATTTCAGACTGCAGACTTCCTAACGTCCCTGCCCTTACACCCTATGATAACAGTGGTGAAATAACCTTAAACTAAGTGTGAATAACAGTATTTAGCACCACCTTTAGTTTCAAATCAGAAATAACCCTGAAAGTGAAACACGTGCCAAGTCTATGTCATTAAGAACAACCTATTGTTTATATTAAGTGAGAGTGGTTTTACAGTGATGTTTTGATTATTTTTTTTTTCATTTTCCACGGAATACATTAGTCCAGAGAGAAAGAGAGAGATAAGTGTGACTCTGGACAGCAGGACAGGGCCCTTATCCTTATCTGTGAAAGGGATAAGAATGTTGAACATACTATGCATTTCATAGTTGCTGTATAAGTTTCATAACCTCTAGACAACAAAGCCATATTCACTCGCATCGTTTCCCTGTTCTGTCTTGCACAGTAAATATGTAAATAGGGAATCTGTACTTTTTCCTGATAGGGTTCTAAAAGTAAACACACTGGGCACATGCAGATTTAGGTACTTTTAATAATAGCAGATACTGAATACATATATAGGGCCTTTTACATCTGCATACAAACAAATTATGGCTTTCCACAGCTTGGGTGCTTTATTAAAAAAACATAGCTCATGTGTTAAAGTGGAGTATGGTCCTGAAAGCAGGTGAAATCTTAGGGTCCCTGTGCTGATGGCCCTGTGATGCCACCACACCATTCTCAAAGCAATTCAAATTTTGTCATCCTATCAAAGATCTGCTATTTGATATTTCAATACTTTCCAGACAGCAACCCTCTCTTTACTAGTCTTCCCACTCTAGGGAGTAGCTCAGCTTCAAATTTCTCCATATTTCAGAATGCCTTCAGATCCAAACCTACCCAGAGGCCACAGACAGTTTGGTCACGAGATGACTAATATTTGAGTTCAGGAATAAGGCTCTATTCTGGTAACATCATGTACCCTTCACTTGCTGTTATCTTAGTTCCAGTCTTCCATTGCTTGATTTGAATCAGTGGAAAGAAACCAAGTAGCTCCAGCTTCCACACGCAAGAAGGTAAGAAGAGCTTTCTAAAAATAATTAAGAAACATGTTTGAATGAAGAAAACCTCCGTGGCAGGCAATCAATTCAAAATTGCATGAGCACAGTGGTAATTATATTTTTCATAATTAATTAAAATATGAAGGACCATAGAATTTACAGACTATAATATTAACATATTATTTATTTCGGGTCTGGAAATCAATGGCTTGCCACAATGTGTCTTGAAAATGGCTGACTGTTTATTGACATAATACCATGTGTCAACAGAACACAATACCTAATCCACTTCATTAATGAATGAAATTCAAGCACTAGAAAACATGAAAAATTTGTGCATTTAATTTTTTGCTTTGAATAGATGACGACTATACACATTTCAAAATTAGTAAGACTCATTTACTTATTTTAGGGAATTAGCAACGAAACAAAATTTTACAAATGACCTCACTAGCCCCAGGAGGGATACAAACCAGATATACATCAGATTGTATAGAATCAATGCTGCTGCAAACATGTCAGAAAAATAATGTCTGTCTTCTTTTAAAGGGAAATCCACTCTGCATATCCATGATACACAGACTATTAAATACACAAAAGCCAAATTTATCTTACAAGGAGATAATAACAACCTGTGAATGGTGACAAAAAGTCACTATTTCAAAAGATTTTCAAAGATTTCAGAAAGCTTTGGGAATTCCTTTGTTCATTTTTCTGTGATTTAAATCCTTTTAAAAATGAATTTAAGTCCTAAAACTTCTTATTTGCTGAACTGTTCAGACATAATAGCAATAAAAGCAAACTTGGATCTTTTAAATTTGGGGCATTTTCAAAATACATGGAGATTACAGATGAAAATATAAATACTTTATAGGAAAAATGAAAAGATTATGTTAACCACTGTCCATTTTAATCTCTTTGTTAGTATATGTGTGAATGAAAGCCCGCAATGAATAGATAGGGATACATCATATTTGAAGTTGCTTTTCTTACAAGACGCAGGACGTCATTTCATTGGCTTTTTTCCAAATAGTAATCAGTCATTTCAAAACATGTTTTAGCAATCTTGGCAGCAAATTCGTCAGACTGAAAAAGATTATTTTTATCAATTAGCCTTTGCAGCTTGCTGCAAAGTGAATGCATCTGAAGATAAATCTGTGGTAAAACTGTATTCTCTGATTAGCTTTAACCCATTCATTTGGCAAACTTTCAGATATTCTTCCTTGAGTGCCTGCCTGCTATTCAACATCAGCTGTCTCCAGTTTGGTATCTAACCTGAAATATTTGTTTAGCTTTCCCTTGTTGCAGTTTTGGCCCAGTTGGCCAATCAGACTTACAGATGCCCCCCCCTCCTCCAACTCTCCTAAAAGAGGAGAGGAAGAGATAAAGAGATTTATAAGTTTAGAAAAAAAACCTAAATTACTTTAATGAAAATATTAATAAATTAATGAAATAAATAATAATAATTTTTAAAAGGTATATAATATATACAAAACTGTATCAAGCTCCCAGGATGATGATCACATCACCAGCAGGCACAGGAAAAGTCCCAGACTGGAGTCAGCAGTGGAAAGGAGCTGGATTAAACTGGATTATGGATCTGAAGTCAGGAATGCTCGGATGGGGATCAAAGGCAGAAGAACAGGCAGGGTCCTCCTGGGACATCAGCCATTGAGGAAAGAGGGATGACCTTTTGATCCCTCAGCTTTTATACTGAGTGTGATGCAGATGGGATGGAATACCCTGTTGGTCAGTTTTGGGTCACCTGTCCTGAGCACTCCTCCCCACAGGTGTGACCCCTCTGTGATTTTTTGCTTCTGACCCTTTAACAGAGCAAATACCAAAGTTACCTGACCTTGGTTGTTCTAGCAAGCCAGAGCCTCTCTGCACACCATTCCTTGGCATAATCAGGCCTTATCACTCTGAGAGTGAACAGTTTCTGAACAATATGCCATTAATTTCAGAGTTTAGTTAGCTAGTAGAGGCCCAGCTAACAATTAAAATTGCTGAATAGCAAATTGGTTATGATTTACTCCGAACTAGGACATCCCTGTTTAGTTAGAAGAAAAACAATTTATTGCATCTGTCCTAGAGATCTTTCTTGGATGGAATGAACCATCTTCTAGAAGTGTCCAATTGAAACTGTTGGTTCTAACAGGGGTTAGAGTAAACATCTAGCTTTTTTCGTCCCAAGTCAGGTCGCATGAACTTGCATTTTATATATTACAGAGCACAGACCTCTCAAATGGTGAGAGAAAATACAGTCTTCTGATGCTGTAAAGTTCTTACCACTGAAGGGGTTTTCTAATTAACCCAGAAAGTGTCTTCAGTACTAAATTCATTGTTTTTTTTCTCACTTTCGCTGGCTTTCATTTGGTTTTGTTATCTTGCTTCCATTACATGTGTCAGTATGTATTGATATTTAAAGATAGGATTCTGGAAAAAAACAGTGTCTACATAAACCCCCCAAATTTAGTATAATTAAAATCGTAAGAGTCCTCTGTGCAGAAAACATTCAATAATACCACATGTAAAGTTCTTATACTTCCACTTCTTGGTTTCTAACCCTTTTCCAGATGCCATGCCTTGCTTCTTTTACTGCTATTGGCAGCAGGAGTGTTATGGTGAGTGTTATTGTGAGCATCTGGAGTCCTTCACCAGGAGCAATATAATGTTTGTGCTACTAGTTTCATCTCATTTCTCTAGGATCTATCTAGGATCATGTTTATCTGTTTGCTAACATGCTTATATACCTTTCTTTTCTTCATTGGGTTGCAGTTCCACATCACATCTGAATTTACTATCTCTTGTGGGGTTTATGTATGTTAGATACTATTTCTTTGTTCTTTTTGTTGGCCTTAAGACTAGTTTTGTCCAGCTCCAGGTCTGTATTTCTTTCATTTGTTGGCTGGTGAGTTGTTTACAGTTATGGGGTCTCAAGTGCCAAGCCTGTGCCTCACCTCCTATTTTTCCATATCTGTAGTGCCCTATGCTTCATGTTGCATCTATAGTTTTCAAAGATTCTTTTACCATACCAAGCCTGTATTTCTTTAAATTATATCACTATGTTAAGGCCATAAACCCATGGTGATACTATCAGCCTTTGAAGATGATTATCCTTTTTATGAAAGACCCTCAGACCCTATTCTTGTCTCAATATTAGTGCCCTGGAATGTGGTCAAGAACATTGTACATCTACAGTGCTTCCAGAATTTCCAGATGCTGTGGTACTTAGTACAGTATCCAGGGATTCAAATACTCCAAGTTTGTCCCATTAAATAATGCTGAGAGATGTCAAACTTGGCTTCAGGAAATGGAAAAACACCCAAAGGTTATTGCAGGCTAAAAGTTACAGTTCTAAGAAATTTTGAATGTTGAAAAGTCAGTTTTCTTTCAAAGGGTATAAAATTCTGTTTTTTCTCAGAGTCTAATAATGTTATCAACTGCTATAATAAGCAGACCTTTCTCCTTCTCACCACAGTTCTAATAGAATGTACAGATGTACAAAATTTAGTTATCTAATTATAATTAATATTTATTTTTTTTTCTGGTTTTCATCTATAGGTATGCCTAGGGATTTTTTTTTTGTTTTCTGGATATTATTTCATTACAATAAATTAATGCACAGTGTGGTAGATGAGAATATAAATTTGGATTATAAGATGTTGTGATGTGGTCACTTGACAATATATCACGCATTTTATCCATATGAACAACCTTCATTTTAGGCATTAACACAACTGAGCCCTCTTGGGATTTTTCGTGACAGTCAATATTCTTAAAATCTAGCATTTATGATAAAAAAAAAAATTATATGGAAATACTCAAGTTAAAACCAACATCATTTTCTCACCAACAACATAAATGTTATAAACTGGTTTTTTAAACAGCTATTCTCAACTTTGTTTTTCTTCCTCTGTCTCCTAAAATACAGGAGATATGAAAACAGGGCTATTGGTAGCTACCCAGCCCATCCTACTGCTTCTGTGGTACTGTGATGGGCTCATCTGTTCCTGAGATTCAAGGGCTGTTTTTGCTCTCACTTTCTATATCACCCACTCTCTTCCTCCTCCTCCTCAATATACTCAATCCACAATGCTGCCTCAGGCTTCCTCTTATTTAGCACTTCCCTGGTCTCTGCAGTTGCCTAAGGGCACACCTTCCCAGAATACATTCCTCATTTACATCTCTTCCTTATCCATTACCTTGCTTATTAAATTTCTAGTAGATATGTCTCCTGAAGATCTGTTTCCCAATTCTACTACCTTTAATAGTTGCCTAAAATCTACAGTCATGTTTTTGAACAATTTTAGGTAATTTAGCAGGAATTGAACTCAGCCAAAATCCTCTTTCACTGTCATAGAAGAACTTTGCCACTTAGACTTGCAATTTCTGAGGACCACGGAAAAAAAACTTTATCTTGAATAGTCTCCTTTTTCAGACTTAAACAATCAATTATCTTTTGATAAGATTATTCCCCATCTCAGTTTCTTTCTTCTTGATTAATTGTAAAAACCTGTTTTTACACTACGACAAATTATACAAAGAGGATATATAATCTTTATCAACAGTTAAAGATTAATTGCAAAACTATAGAGACAAATGAGCGACTGACGTGGTAGGTTTATCCAGGCTGGATGCCACATGCCCACCAAAGTTCTATCACTCCACCTCCTCAGCTGTACAGGGGAGAGAAAATATAAAGAAAGACTTATGGGTCCGGGTAAGGACAAGGACATCTCTCACTAGTTACCATCACAGGCAAAACAGAGTCAACCTGGGGAAAACTATTTTAATTTATTGCCAGTCAAATCAGAGTAGGATAATGAGAAATAAAATCAAATCTTAAAACATCTTCCCCCCACTCCTCTCTTCTTCCCAGGCTCAACTTCACTCCCAATTTTCTCTACCTCCTCCCGCTGAGTGGCACAGGGGGATGGGGAATGGGAGTTGTGGTCAGTTCATTACACACTGCCGCTCTTTCCTCCTCAGAGGGAAGATTCCTCACACTCCTCCCGTGCTCCAGTGTGGGGTCTCTCCCATGAGAGTTGTTCCTCTTCCCTCACAAACTGCTCCAGCATGGACCCTTTCCATTGGGTGCATCCTTCAGGAAGAGACTGCTTCAGTATGAGCTTTCCACAGGGTCACAGCCTCCTTTAGGTGCATTCACCTGCTCCAATGTGGGGTCCTCCACAGCCCACAAGTGGATCTCTGCTCCACCATTAACCTCCGTGGGCTGCAGGGGGACAGCCTGCCTCACCGTGATCTTCACCACAGGCTGCAGGGGAATCTCTGCTTCAGCACCTGGAGCACCTCCTCCCGCTCCTTCTTCACTGACCTTGGTGACTGCAGAGTTGTTGCTCTCAGATGTTTTCACTCCTCTCTCCACCTGCAGTTGCTATTGTGTAGAACTTTTTCCCTTTCTTAAATATATTATCACAGAGGTGCCACCACCATCGCTGATGGGCTCAGCTTTGGCCAGCAGCAGGTCCATCTTGGAGACGGCTGGCATTGGCTCTATCAGACACAGGGGAAGCTTCTGACATCTTTTCACAGAAATCACCCCTATAGCTCCCCCGGCTACTGAAATCTTGCCACACAAACCCAATACACCTGGCTTCAGTCATTGATATCTGTCAAACTCATTTTGAATATTATTCTGTTAAGGGATTCATAAGAATTTATAAGTTCTAAAGGTTCAAGCCGTTTGGGGGAATTAAAGGATTTTAACAACTGTATATCTCTGAGGTCTCCACCTGAAAACTTGGCAGTGTTGAAAATGTGTCAACTTTTTTGTCAAGTTCAATATTTACAGCTGTGTATAATATACTAGTGCTGTGTGCCACATTTGATTGCAGGTGTATTTTGTTGATTTAGAGTTGATGTATAAAGATGTAAATGACTTGGTACCTGCTTACCCAAGCTTTTGTCTTCTCAAACAATACCGTTTTGACTACAAACAAGAGAAGGCCAAGCTACACATGATATAATCTGTTACAGAGCAAAGTGCCTGATTATTCTAATGAATCCATTTGATTTTTCAGCCCATACATATCTTTTGTCATCAGTCACCTGGCATTGGTAACTTTGAGGAGAGAGGACAAAGTTAATCACTCCTCATGGGCTTCTAGAAAGTCTGTATATTAGCAAAGAAATAGCAAAATGCCAACTTTCCAGTTAGTGCTTTAATTAAGGTTTTTTTTCCCTGAATTCATATAAATAACTGAATTGTTCGCTATCAATATTTAAACTATTACATCTTAAATTTATCTTAATTTCAGAGGAATTCTTGAAAATATTACTGCTGAAAGAATGGATAATAATAATAACAACAGTAGCAGCTAAAAACCCCTGACTGGTTTTACAGTTCTCAAAGTTTTGTATTTATTAAGTTGTAGTTATGACTGTTGAATATTGGGGCACACAGTACAGCAATGTTAGAGCCAATTTTTGAAAGTCTTTTAGAGAACTTCCAGTTGCAGGTCAGTTTATTTGGATTTCAATAAGTATTACCCTAAAGCTTTTGGTGTCCAAGTATCTAAAATTTACTATTGATCTGATGACTTCTTCTCTGTAGGAAAGCAAGCTGAGGAATTTGCTGAATCTCCTTATCTACTGATATATTTTATCAATACCAGTTCATCAGGTTTTATAGGATTTCTCCTGATTTACACCAGATAATGTGAGATACTGAGATAGGTGAGCAAATAAACACAATTATGATTGCCCAAAACCTGAGAGGTGTGTCATTTTGTATGCTTGCATAAGCGAATTAAAAATAACCCAACAAATGTAACCTATATCACTTTACCAATGAGTATCAAAAAGGCAGTCAAAATAAATTATTATGTAGACTACAGTAAGCCTGTTAGCACAGAGTTAACAATCACTTTTCAAAAACATATGGTTGATATATGTATTCCACCTGCTACAGTTGTCATTTATCAGCATATTTTACAGTGCCAGCAATAAAATTTCCATTCTAGTGGTGCCTAGATAATTTTTGAAAATGGTGCTTCATAGGACATCAAAGTATCTAAGTCATCTCAAAAATTAAATCCAAAATTCAATATGGAGTTGCCAACCCTACTTCATACAAGATATTTTAAGATATTAAATAGTCTAGCTTTACTAGAAGAGTCCTCTAAGTGAAATATCTCACATAGCACATTTATGTTGTATGTCAAGTTATTCAGGTGTTTTCAAAAATGTCACTCTGGCTTTTTATATGTTCTTTAAATCTAGTTTTATGGTGCTAGAAAGGTAAGTGATAACAATCATAAATAACCAGATTGTAGAAGATGTGGCTAAAATTGTTATCTGTGTTGTGAACATTTATAAAATAGAATGTCCCAAAGTGTTTTGGTGGTTCAGACTAATTCTAGCCTATGTATACATACTTTTATGCATCTCACCAAAACCATTGTGCATTCAATGCCCTCTGAAGAGATTTTGCTCTTTCTAGTCTTTTATCAGTCTCCATTTTAAAGAAAAATAAAATGTTTTGCAAAAATTAATTTGTTTAATTTAATTTTTAAAATACTGATTTTCCACATTGTAGTCATAACATTTTTAGCTGTGAGGAATAAAATCTACAAGTAAATCAAGATTGGTGGAAGCAAAAAATACATTTATTAATTTGACAGAAACAGTTGAGAAAAAAGCAAACAAATAAACCTTCAGTTTTGGTCTACAAAAGCTGGTTTATCTCTACAAAACTTCTTTTGTTTAGAATATTTTTAATGTTCCTAAGGAGTCTACTAAAGATGTAACTTCATGAATATTTTACCAGGAAGCTCATACTGTTTTAATTTGTAAGTAACTTCCATTACTATAATATCTAAGGTTTAAGGTAATCTTTTTGGGTAAGGTGGAATGTTCAAAATCTGAGAAAAAAATGTGTTCAGTTGTGCCATACATGTTACTTATCAGGGCTGCGGTGATCTGGTAAAATTAAACTGCCTTGTGATTTTGTGAATCTTAAGCAGTAGTACAGTGGTAAATAAAAAGGTAGGAAATTTCTACATTGCCCCAACTAGAAGCAGACAAGCTCTGTCATTTATTCTGTTGACCTCAGGTATTCAATGAATACAGAGATGATGATGATGGAGACAAATGTAAACACACTTTATTTCCCACTTTTCACTAACAAGAATGTCTAGCAAAATTTGCCACTCTCTTTCATTATATTTATTTTATCCATGAAGTTGCTGCTTTTCAAGACAGTTGACAGTGAATTTAAAAAAAAAAAAAAAAGATTAAACATGAGTGTAGGAAGCAAAGTTATATTTTAAGTTTGGGGAAAAGCACTACTCAGTAATTTAATATAGTCTTGAAAACATACATTGGTGTGACTCCGCATACTGTTGAATATGTGGTCTTTCTATATCTTTTATATACATTTCAAATGTTGCCACTAAATTTTTCCACTGCAAATATCAAAGATTTGAATTATACCTTTGCAACATTTATCTGACCTCATAGCAGACCACAAATCGTGTTTAAATGGTTAGAATCTCATAGCAAATTAAGAGAGATTTATTTCTGCGTTTCATGCTTTATAATACATCTTTTGTTTGTTTTACCTGTGATGCAAGCAGACTAGCTGTTTGAACAGAGTAGATAGAGCTGCAATTTTTGGACACAAGTTTATATTGTACATGGGGTGGTTTTGGTTGATTTTTTTTTGTTGGGTTTTTTTTTACCTTCCTCACCAATCATCTCTCTGTCATCACTTTTTCTTGTTTTTAAACTCATCCATTTATTAATCACAACATTTCCTCACATTTTCCAATACATTTACACAAGGCTTTAAAATACAGATTTCTCCATTTTGGGATTCTGTTGTTCTATGTACATTGGCTTGCCCACTAAATTGTAGTTTGTTCTTTCTTTTCCTTCCTTCCTTCCTTCCTCCCTTCCTTCCTCCCTCCCTTCCTCCCTCCCTTCCTCCCTTCCTTCCTTCCTCTATTTCTCATTGTGTCACCCTTCTCACTTTGTGTACTGTTTGGAGATAAAAGATCTAAATATTGATGTAGTCTTTTTAGTAATATAATGTTAAAATAAATAGAATCTTAATCTTACTTTTATCCTTATTCTATCAAAATGTGTACAAGCTTTGCAAAATTTTTTTAACTGCTATTCTATTTATTTTGTTGGTCTACATTAAGTCCTTTCAGATAGCATAGTGGTTAAATTCCTTGCAATCCTGCATTGGCTGGCAAGTGGGCAAATATGAGCAGGAGAAATACAAAAAGCATTATTTTTTTAACTTGTAGTAGTCTCTAAATATACCTATGTGAAGACAAATAATATTCTTCGATAAAGATATAACAGAAAATTAAAACATATTAAGATCCTGACCTTGGTCTTCCTAAGTTTTTAGTGTATCAGTTCTGGAATAAATTGAAACTCTATTTTCACAGTTAATACCTTTGATATGTTTTAGAAACTACAAACCTTTACCCTGAATTACAGATTAGACTGCTTTGGCATCTACTGAAGTATTTTGTTTAGTCTGTGGAGGTGCATATCATGCTACTCTGGAGAATTTTAGAGTACAGCTGCTCCACTGTGAAATGTCTACCTCCCATCCTTCCACCCTCTTTTCCTCCCTTAGGTGAGTGAAATATCAGGAAAATATTATAAGCTTTAATAATTCTTTACAGAAAGAAGAGTTAAGAACATTTTACCCTCATTACATATAATGATCAAGTTATCTCAGATTCAGAAAAACATTTATTCAAAGCTTCAGCTAAAAATTGCTGTTACGAAAACTGTGCAGAGAGAAGGCCTAGGTTCCAATCATACCTATGGGACATGGAACAATCTTATTTCAGTGCTTCCTTTGATGTGAAATAGATATCTAAGCTAAAGAGCTTCCAAAGGTTTAACCTTTGAAAAAGAGGCAAGTTGAGAAAACAACTGAACAACTCAGACCCTAAGGAGAAGCAGAAGCCCTAAGGTCTCCACCACCTAAAAAAAAAAGCAGTAGGATTTCAACAGGCAGCTAATCGTTGCCGCTAAGTATGGAAACTACCACTCTTTACGCCACTAAACATAAGACAAAGAAATATGGTTTGCCTGCTTCACAAAGAAGAGAAAGGTTCAGGACCTTTCAGTTTCCAATGGGATTTTTATAGACAACCATAGAAGTCTTAAGTAATACCTTGCCCATTGCAAATTTAATAGACTTACAGTGTTCCCTGAGGCATGTTCCCTTTCCCATGTTATTAAGCTCTTCAGAGGAATGTTGCTTTTCAATTCTATCTGGCTGTAAACACACAGGCAATAAAGCAGAAAAGAATGGATCATATTTGTTCTAAATATAAGTTTATTTTCTTCTTTAAGTATTTTTTACTTTCATTTACTAATAAATGCTTATATTTTCCACAACAGCTCTTGACAGTCAGGAATTATACATCCCTGTATTAGTAATATTAACAGCTAAAGAGAGAAGTTCTTTTGGTCTTTTTACCCCTTTCTCTCTTCTGTGAATTTTTTTTCTGTTCACTTTATTCTTGCTGCTTTACCCGCAACAGATTTTAATAACTGAAATAGTTTCTATCTGTTTCCACAAGAAATTTCTCAAATATCTCTAAATAACTTTTTCTGCCCAGTGGTTCTACCTCGATTCCCATCCATACTAGATTAATCAGCTATTGTCTGTATATTGCAAACCCAGGGAGAACTTGCACCTCCTCTGTTCTAGCTGTATCCTAGGTTTCGCCCAGCCCAATATGGCATGCCCTTGCACAGCTGCCTACCTTCACATGGGAGACACATGCTGATATTAAATTTCCTTGAATTGTCTCTGTCATTTACGCAGAATGAGACAAAGTATTTAAATTCAGTCCCACCAGCGAGGTCTATAAAACAACATTTTCAAATATCTCACCAACGATTATGATGTTGCATTTCAATCAACATGAGAAACATGCATGATGTTGATTTCAATCAACAATGAGAAAGTATTTGTTTCTTCGCTGAAAACTTAGCAAATAAAGCCTAGTTTTTGCCATTCAGTTAAGTTCCTTCACAAAGCTTTTTCCTCTTCATTGGTGTCTGGTATTCATTTCTGTACAGTTTTATACTTAATATTTTTGTGCAGGTTTATTTTCATATTTTGTACTTTTGCAGTTTGAAATCACACATACTTTTGTATTTTATTGTAGAAAATTTCTTTCTCACTCAGTGTATTGACTTGATCTATTATCATTTCAGATTTTAATAAAAAGTGTATCTCCCACACATACCTTTAGAAACCATACTGAATAACATCAGGCACAGTCCTAATCCCTGAATGCCAGAAGAGACCTCTTCATCTTTAAGAGGTGGAATACTTCAGAATTCAGAGGTATTGAACCTCTCACAGAAGTATGTGAGCCGTCAGGAACATACCTTTCATTTGAGCATAGGAAAGGTCAGAGAGGCAGCTGGGGAAAGGAATTAATACTATCTGGAGAAACTGTTACCTTAGAGAAGGGAGTGATTTATCATTGCATTTTTAAAGCCACCCTCCTAAAAGATGGATAAGTAATCATATCATTTTACTGTAGTAAAAACTGTGGAGTATTTGTGAATTTCCTGTTAATGGATACACTTAGATTCTCTTCTGTACCCAGAAAGGCAATTTTAAATCTAGAATTTCTGTGAGTAGGCAGCATTGGTATTCTTGATATAAGGCATAGCTGTCAATTTGAACATTATGGCTGTTCTTCCTGCTGTCCCTACCAGTGATCTGAATACCCCTTACTGCATCAAACGGAGTCACTAGGAAGTGATTTGAGGCTAGGAATAGTATATTGATCTATTAAAACCAGGGTGGCACCCTGTTCTTGCCCCAGGGAACAGTAGCCTTCCAGACACAGTGACAGCCCGTGCACGCTGTTTTAGCAGTGGCCAGGGAGACATCAGATCAGAATCAATCCAGTTCTATTTGCTCCGGCTATTTTAGATTTTTCGAACACTGTGGTTAGTCAAGATAAGAAGTAAAACTAAAAGTTTACAAGGACTCTTGATGAGTTTTTCCAGCAGTACTGTAATTTTCTCTCTAATAGGCTTTCCTCTGATGGAAGCTAATGTTCTTCTCATTCATTTACTTCCAAAATGTCTATTTTCAAGTCTGCTGATTGGAGCTTTTGTATAAAGCACATCAGTGAGCTTTGATACTGCCTATTTGGTCTAAAATTAAGATTGTAGCCCTTACAATCCTTCATGGAGATTTGCACTCACTCGCTTCTGAGACCTAGATTTACAGTGCCTTGAGTAGATTTCATTTTGATTCAAACTTTATTGAAACTTCATATGCAGAAAAAAGGTGCCATTCATTGGTTTTGATTAGAAATTTATATGAAGATGCAAATACTGTATTCATATTTCAAAGTTTAATGCTTTTAGTGCACCAATGGAAATATTGGTACTTTTCAGGGCCTTGATATATAAGACAAGAACTTGTGAATCAGTGATGCTTTTCAACAGAAAAAATACATTCTTTTTACAAAAAGAACTTTTAAAAATACTTTTCAGTTTTACATTTAAATAGAAGAGCAGCTGATGAAACTGGATTGGACTAATTACAATAAATTTTTCACTGAGCTATGCAGATAGGGACTAGTTTAATTGCAGAAATACTTTCACTTAATCAACTGAAAACCCACGTTCCTCAGAATTAAAGAGCCTTATTTTGAAATTAGTTTTAAAGTTAACAAGAGGGCTAAACATTAATAATGGCGTTACGTAGGAAGGACATGATGTAAGAGGTAGGTTTCGGTAATTTCAGTTGTGAAACTGAACATATTAAAATATTAACCATATTTTTAACAATTGTATTATCATACTTGTCTTCATTCCCAGGCTTTATTCTGTTTACTGTCTACTGTGTATCTTGTTCCATGATTGTAACTCCCAGAAACCGCTTGTTTCATTTAAACTGAAAATAAATCTCTCTCCCACAAAATAGTTCCTTTTTTGCTCTCCCTAAAATATTATTGCTTCATTCTAACTTAAGTACAAATAAGTGAATATATATGTGTATAATATATGCTGTTTCATGAAACAGTCTGCTGTGCCTTATCCGTAACTTCTCTAGAAAATATTGATTCTTCATTAGAGGAATAACAAAACAAAAATACTGAAATGGTATTAAAGCACAGTATACTAAGATGAACTTTCACGTCTTACTCCTTGGAAAAAGAAATGGTTGTACAAATATGAAGCTGGGAAAGACCTCTATTGAAAATAAAAACTACTCATTTTAATAAGTAACCCCAGATATTTATGTAAATAGCACTATGCGGTATCTTAATGAACTGACTAATGCTTATCAAAGGTGTCAGGAACATGCTTTGATTTTTAATGGATTATCATTAGAACACGGTAATGACTCTAATGAAGGCTAGCAGGGAGGCAGTTAAACAAGGAGCAGGGGGAGGCTCCAGGAGGGGCAGAGGACCCCCTGCCCTCCTGTCCCCAGGCAGAAGGAGGGGAAGTAGGAGCGGATGTGGGGCAATGGAAGCAGAGACCGGCTCGGGGCAGCAGGAGAGTCCCCTCCAGGCCTCCCCCGCCTTCCCAGGTGCCCGCACAAAACAGGCACAAGCCTCTGGAGAGAGAGGATGAGGGAATGGAAAGTGCTGATAAAGGCTTATCCAGGGAGTTGCTGAAGCAGCCAGCTCCATGACAGACTTCACTGTCTGTGAAAAACAGACAGTTCTTCACAGACTCCCTCTGTGAAGAAAAGGAGGAGGGTGATAGTTATAGGTGGTTCCCTTCTGAGGGGAACTGAGGGCCCCATGTGCAGGCTGGACCCTTCCCGAAGGGAGGTCTGCTGCCTCCCTGGGCCTGTGTCAGGGATAGAACTGGGAGGCTTCCTGGCCTGATACGGCCCTCAGATTACTACCCCCTTTTGATTTTGCAGGTAGATAATGATGAACCAGTGAGGAGGAGAATAAGTCTCAGGGGGATGAAGAAAGATTTCAGGGCTTTGGGACAGCTAGTCAAGGGTTCAGGAGCACAAATTGTGTTCTGCTCTGTCCCTCCAGTTTTGCAGACTGATGACTGGATAAACAAAAAGATCAGGCAGATCAGTGCCTAGCTCTGTAACTGGTGCCACCAGCAGGGCTTTTGGTGCACAGACCATAGTTTGATTTACAGGATGTGGTCTGCTGGAGTACAATGGGAAAACCCTATCCCAAAAGGGGAAAAGGGTACTAGGCCAAGAGTTAGCAAAGTCACGGACAGAGCTTTAAACCAGAATCAAAGGGGGAAGGGGATAAAACCAGGCCCGCTGGTAATGAGCCTGGGGGTAAAGGGCCAAGGGGTGAATTTGGGACCCCAGCTCAAGTGCATCTACACTAATGCACATAGCATGGGGAACAAACAGGATGAGCTGGAAGCCATTGTGCAGCAGGACAGCTATGATTTAGTCACCATCACGGAAACATGGTGGGATGACGGTCATGACTGGAATGCTGCGATGAGTGAGAATGCTATATGCTCTTCAGAAGGGATAGGCAAGGAAGGAGAGGTGGGGGTGTGGCTCTGTACATTAAGGAGTGTTTTGATTGTATAGAGCTAGATTCCAGTGATGATAAATTTGAGTGTTTATTGGTAAGGATGAAGGGGAAGGCTAACAAGGGGGATTTTGTGCTGGGAGTCTTCTATAGACCCCCCCAACCAGGATGAGGAGGCAGATGAGGTATTCTATAAGTGGCTGGTAGAAGTCTCTCAATTGCCAGCCCTTGTTCTGGTTGGTGACTTCAATCTACTGGACATCTGCTGGAAATACAACACAGCAGAGAGCAGGCAGGCTAGGAGATTCCTTGAGTGTATGAAAGATAACTTCCTGACACAACTGGTAGGTGAGTCAACCACGGGAGGTGCCTCGCTAGACCTACTGTTCACAAACAGAGAGGGACTAGTGGGAGATGTGGTGGTTGGAGGCCATCTTGGGCTTAGTGACCATGAAATGGTTAAGTTTTCAATTATTAGAGAGATAAGGAAGGGGGTTAGCAAAACCTCCACCTTGGACTTCCAGAGGGTGGACTTTAGCCTGTTCAGATCACTGGTTGGGAAAGTCCCTTGGGAGGCAGCCCTGAAGGGCAAAGGAGTTTCAGGAAGGCTGGGTGTTTTTTTATCCTGTTCCCTCTTTACCTTGCTTCCAACAATAGCATTCAAGAGGTATGTAAATGTTAGTATGGCTATGAAGTTAAGTATTTATTTAAAAATACCTAAATAGGAGGTACTGATTACAAAACCATGTAATTTTTTAAATGGGAATTTGGAATTAATTCAAAATTTTATGCAACTATTAGGAAGTTTTGTATAAATTTTGAGTCAAAGTAGATAAATAGATTTTCAAGTTTACAGGACCAATTGTTTATCTGTTCTGACCAAAGGTGGTTGTATTGCTTACCTATGTATTAAGGCTTCTGTCTTGCATTTGGTTAAAGTAGTATCTTTCAAAAAGCGTTGGTGTGAAGACATCAACAACTGTAGAATCCAATTCTTTCATGGTAGTCTGGTACAGAGGCCTCACTGATAAAAATATATGAGGTGTTTCTAACTTTATTTCGTTTTGCTTCCCTCTTCAGTCATTTGCTTGTGTTACTCCTTTCTCCACTGACCTAATGATGCCTTTAGTGCTTGATGTTTTCCCCATCCAAGGGCTGTAATCAAGTCACCTTTCAATCTTCTTTGGAAAATAGACTGAGTGTGACTTCAGGTTTGGGAATGATAGAATAGAAAGCTCAAAACACCAGTTGTCCAGAATTCCTTTTATTAACTTGATTTGTCAAGTTAACTCATCAGGCATGTACATTCAGGTGAAAGAGCACTGCTCTTGCTTTTCACATAAAATGCTGAATACAAGAAATTATACAGTAGAGGAATGTCAAAGACATAAGTAGCGTCAATGATTAAGGAAATATTCCTGCTCAAGACTGAATTCTTTCTAAAAGACATTAGGCAGTTGGTAGATTTTTTTTTTTATTGAATACACTCTAGGTAGACATATGAAAATTGTGACTTTTGTTTTAGACTGTGAGTGCAGCTGCTGCCTAGTATCTTCTTTTAAATTGATGCCCCTTGACCTGGTTGAGTAATTGGCTCCCAATTCTCACTAAACATATAGTTTTTTCCAAACTAACAGAAAGAAAAATTTATGGCGTTTTGCCCTCTATGAAGAGATTCCAAGGAGAAAAGAAGATAAACACCTTTTTTGCTATCTTTGAACCATGCATTTTTTCCTTGATCCATGGCCTATACTATGATTAATAGTATTTCCTTATATCCTCTCAGGCTTTTCTCTATTTTATTTTATTATTATTTTATTATTATTATTTTATTATTATTTTATTTTTGTCTGTTCTAGCTACTTTTAGTCTTCCCTAAAAGTTGCACTCTTTTTTTAATAGAACAACGCCCTTTTCTGCGTTCTGCTACAAATGCGCATAGCATTACCAAAAAGTCACCTCTTTCACTTGGTTTCCGGAACTGGCCTTCATTGTTCTGTGTTGTTTTGTTTATTTAGTCTTTCCATGTTCTAATAATCCCATCCAGTGCCATTTTAAAACAAAAGGCTGAGAATATCTTGGTAATGGTGGCAGGAAAAAATGAGAACTGAATGGATTCAGGGGTAGGAGCAATGTCAGGACCAACTCATTAATCCATTTGGCTTGTGGAACTACACTTTCTGGTTTTCACTGAATTTCACTGAATTTCACTGAATTTTTGGAGTTGGAAGGGACCATAGAGATCATCTAGTCCAACTCCCCTGCCAAGGCAGGACTACCCAGAGCATGTCAGAGCATGCCACTCAGGACTGCATCCAGGCGGGTCTTGAAAATCTCCAGAGAAGGGGACTCCACAACCTCCCTGGGCAGCCTGTTCCAGGGCTCTGTCACTCTCACTGCGAAAAAGTTTTTCCTCATATTCAAGGGGAACCTTTTTTGTTCCAGCTTGTGCCCACTGCCCCTTGTCCTCTCACTGGCAACTACTGAAAAGAGTCTGGCTCCATCCTCCTTCAACCCACCCTTTAGATACTTATAAGCATTGATAAGGTCGCCCCTCAGCCTTCTCTTCTCCAGACTAAAGAGTCCCAGCTCTCTCAGCCTCTCCTCATAAGGGAGATGCTCGAGTCCTTGAATCATCTTTGTTGCCCTACGCTGNGGGGAGCCCAGAACTGGACGCAGTATTCCAGTTGTGGCCTCACCAGTGCAGAGTAGAGGGGCAGAATGACCTCCCTTGACCTGCTGGCCACACTCTTCCCTATGCAGCCCAGGATTCCGTTGGCCTTCTTGGCCACAAGAGCACACTGCTGGCTCATTGTCATTTTGCTGTCCACTAGGACCCCCAGATCCTTTTCTTCAGAGCTTGTCTCCAGCAGGTCCATGCCTAACCTGTATTGATGCCTAACATTCTTCTTCCCCTTCTTCCCCATTCTTAACCTTCCCAAAGGTTTTCCTTTGGATAGAGCAGTTGGAGTCACTGTTTTGCTGATTTGACTTCTGTTTAGTAATGTGGGTGGCGCAGGAGCACCCATTCTTGTCAGATGTGCCCAAAGGGGAAACAAAAAAATAGGGTAAGTACTAATATATAACCTCATCTATGAGCACTGCCATGGTACAATATTCTACTGAAGTAGGACAGGTAAATACTAAATTGAATAATAAGAAACAATTGACCAATCCACCTCACTTCACGTTGCAAATATTCTCTTATATATGCACTAATAGCAGTCAATGTCCTTGTCCTGAGGCATGGCTGCCTTGGCTTTTTCTCTTACTGAGCTCTAACATCTGGACGTTGCAACACACTTTTACTGTAATTTCGTTACTATGGTGATGAGGGATAGAAACACATTTGTAAAAGATTCTTTGACTATCCTCTGATGCTAAAGAGAAGTGAATAATATGTCCTAAAAGATAGATCCAATTCATTTTGCCTTATTGGAACAACTATTTCCAATTAACTGATTGATAAAAAGAAAGTTGTGGTTTTACCTTTTTTCTGCTAATAAGATTGGCTTGTACAGTGTTTGTTGCATCAGCTGTTCTGGCATACAATAGAGACAGAGTGTAATATTTGGATCTCCTGGTAAATGTTGTTCTACTTACTTACAGTCGCTCTACATAGCTAGTCTGTCTTGGTAAGGAAATTACTAGAGGTTTGCATGCTTATCTATTAATTGGTTTAGAACAGCAGAAACCTGGCAATTTACAATTCCAAGTTAGAAGTATGTTGTTTACCATTTCAGAAGTATACATATTTTCATAAAGTAGAAGTTACTGTTTTATGAATGTCTATTTTTAATTCAGCTGATTGAAGTGACTAACAAAATGTGGAATCAATACATACTACTACTTCAGAATAAATTTATTATGAAGTTAATGTTATTGCTACAGCACATTATTGAAAAATGCTTCTGATGTAATCTATAAGTATGTGTTAGGAGAGTGGTTTAAATCAGAGGTCCAAAGTACAGGATATGTAAAACGCACATTTGTTACATAATTTTCCAGAAGTAAATGGAAGTAAATTCTTAGCTGCTATAATTCTGCTATATCTTTGATGTTGCACAATTAAAAAAGAGTTAATTGTCCAAAATATTTAGTCGGTTGATAACTGTTGAGGGATGCAGGCAGATTAGTAAACCCCTGCCTGGAGTTACAATAACTCAAGAGAACAAGGGAAACTATTTGACATAACATGAGAAGTTGCTGAGCCTACAAAATGTTCAAGTGAGTGGCTGACAAAAGCTACAGATAGCACGGTGAGTGATGACTGAATTCCAGAAATGGTTAAGGGAGAATTTTGCAAGACACAGAAATGAGAGACAGATAATTAAAGGGAGGGGACTGGGGACTTTTCAGGGATTATTTTCTTGCAAGGCCAACAGAGCCTGGGCAGCCATATCAGTAACACCACATAAAGCCAAGATTATCGAGGTAACCCTATTAGAAATACTGAATTTGTTTATGGAGATGACAAAACTAGGGCCAATGGGGACAAAGATGTAGGTTAGGGGTGTTTGTCTGGGGGAAGAAAAGGGTGAAGAAAGGTGGGGATCAAGGTGGACAGGAGAAGTACAAATATGGGAAAATGCAGAGAAAAGGTGATAAAGGGCTGGCTGAGTGGAAGTGGGCTGTGGCTCTTTATGCTGGTCTGGCTGAGCCCTGGGTCTGAACACTGCAGTCTCTTTACTATTTCTATGTTACCTCCCTTCCTAGTGGGCAGGGGTTAAGCTGGAGTAGCCAGTAACTAGAATAATACCCCGATCTGGAATGACTAAAGGTCTGAGCCAGCAAGTAGGCAAGATGTCCAGGATCTGGGTATTCGTATAAGACAGACTTAAAACCCATACTAATATTTAAGGAATCCATTAATGTGGGTTTATTTGTGCATTTAGAAAGTGAGGGAGTGTGTATGTTTGCTGGTGAACTTCAGCACTGACTAGCCAGAGGAGGAAAAAAGCTTAAGCCATCATAGCTGTTCACGTTCACTTGAGCTCACAAACACTGCTTGTGTTTATGTGATCCAGGGAAAGACACTTCTCTCCACGTTGATCCATGCTGGCACTGTGTCTGCATTGTGTGTGTGTGTGTGTGTGTGTATGTGATTCTGTGTGCACCGAGAGTGCATTCAGCTTCACTACTGGCTGGATCTGTAAACAGGAAAGGAAACAACCTCCTTTAAAAGTAACCGCTATTGGTTCCAGTTCTCATACTCCCTTTGCTACAGATGAGTTAACTCACTCTCACATATTTCTACCATGTTTATTCACCAAAAAAAACCCCAAAACATACAGGAGTATTTTAAATTCTTTGCTTTTTAAATGGTGATAGTTTACAGATGTCCCAGTTAGTAATGGACGTTCACTGTAGAAAAATTAAGAACAACACAATAAATAAAAGACTCTCAATCCCTCCTAAAATTAAAAAATAATAATAGAATTAATGAGAAATAATAGGGAAACACAACATAGTGACAAGGTAATTCTTATGGGCAGGATACAAAGATGCATGATTCACTCAAACACTGCCTAATTTCTAATGCTTATTTCTTTTAGGTCCATTTTGTGAGGAACCTGGTGATCCTTGTGTATCTCACCCATGCATGAATGGGGGCATATGCCAATATAATCAGTCTGGCTATGTTTGTGATTGTCCTGCTGGTTTTCTTGGTCACAACTGTGAAATTGATATCAATGAATGTTCCTCAAGGCCGTGTCAAAACAGAGGTACATGTATCGATTTGCCTAATGTAAGTATAAACATCAGATATCCGTATTTGGACATAGAATCGTAGAACCATAGAATCACAGAATTGCAGAATCATAGAATAGTTTGGGTTGGAAGGGACCTTTAAAGGTCATCTAGCTCAATTCCACTGCAATCTTCAGCCAGATCAGGTTGCTCAGAGCCCCGTCCAACCTAATCTTGAATGTTTCCAGGGATAGGGCATCTACCAGCTCTCTAGGCTACCTGTTCCAGTGTTTTACCACCCTCATCATAAATATTTTCTTCCTTCTATCTAGTCTAAATCTTCCCTCTTTTAGTTTAAAACCATTACCCCTTGTCCTATCGCAACAGGCTCTGATAAAAACTTTTTCCCCATCTTTCTTATAGCCCCCCACCCCCCTTAAGTACCAAATGGCCACAATAAGGTCTCCCTGGAGCCTTCTCTTCTCTGGACCAGCTCTCTCGGTCTGCCTTCACAGGAGAGGTACTCCAGCCCTCTCATCATTTTTGTGGTCTTCCACTGGACCCACTTCAACAGGTTCATGCCTTTCCTCTGCTGAGGGCTCCGGAGCTGAATGCAGTACTCCAGGTGAGGTGCCACCAGAGCAGAGTAGAGGGCAGAATCACTTTTCTTGACCTGCTGGCCACTCTTCTTTTGATGCAGTCCAGGATATGGTGTCTTCTGGGCTGTGAGCACGCATTGCTGGCTCACATCCAGTTTTTCATCCACCAGCACCCCCAAGCCCCCATAGTCTCTGTAGGGCTGCTCTCAATCCATTTATCACTCAGTCTGTACTGATACTGGTGACTGCCCTGACCCAGGTGCAGGACCTTGCACTTGTACTTGTTGAACTCCATGAGGTTCACATGGGCCCACTTCTCAAGTCCGTCAAGGTCACTCCGGGTGGCATCCCTTTCGTTTAGTGAATCAACTACACCACTCAGCTTGGTATCATCTTCAGATTTGCTGAGAGTGCAGTCAATTCCACTGTGCATGTGACTAATAAAGATGTTGAACAGTACTGGTCCCAGTACAGGCTCCTGTGGAATAGCCCTTGTTGTTACTGATCTCTATTTGGACATCAAGCTGTTGATTGCAGCTCTTTGGACATGGCCATCCAGCCAATTCCTTATCCATCAAATAGTCCATCCATCAAACCCATATATCTCTAATTTGGCAACAAAGATGTTATGTGAGATGATGTCAAAGGCCTTACAGAAGTCAAGGTAGATAACATCAGTTGCTATTCTCTTATCCATCAACACAGTCACACCATTGCAGAAAGCCACCAGATTACTGAGGTGTGATTTTCCCTTTGTGAAGCCATGTTGACTGTTTCTAATCACCTCCCTGCCATCCCTATGTCTTGACATAGGAGCCAGGAGGATCTGTTCCATGGAAGTGCCAAAGCATTTAATTCTAATGTAACTTTTAAAATTAGCTTTACATGCTTCATGAGGAAACACGGCATTGTCTGAATGTGTAGCTGTAGAAAACTGTAGAAATCATAGAAAAAATATTTCTACGGTTAAAAAACCCTAATTCCACATTTTTAGTTTTTATTTTTTGGAGATCACTTAAGAAAATTCTGATGCTGTTTCATTTTGTTTTCTCTCTCTCTAATAAAATCTGCTATAAAACATGATATATCAGTCACCTTTATTACCCACTGGTTGCTTCTTATTGTTGTTTTTCCTGTGGTATTTGTTTTTAATTTCTTTTTTTTTTTTAATTGATTTTTTTTGTCAAATATAATTCATGAAGACTCACAAAGTTAAAGGTGCATGATAATAGAGTCGTATCTGGTAGTATTTCAAACTGCATTGTCAACATTCTTTCATTAACATGACTATAGCAAGTAGCAGTGGTTATACAGCACAAAATAGCGAAAGAAGAGTTCAAAAGCATATACAAGTGACACGTACACTCACAGAGAAAAAAAGAGATATATAAGCTGCCAAAAAAATCAATAGATTTCTAAATTATTCAATCTCTCTAAATATTTTGTCCAGTAGATAAACAAGCACATACTATTTTGTACAGTCATTTCTATAGACAAAAAGATGCAATAATTTGTTTCACACAATAGAAATCTCTCAACAGATGTTAAAATAAAGTTCCCCAATATGCCTTTAAGACCAATTCTGAAACAACACCTGAACACTTCCAATTTCAGTGAGGCAATTAACCCCTATATATTTTTCCTCTACTTTCTGACTTAAAAGGACTGTAAAGAACATTATATAGGAAAATAAGGGTGAAAGTGTTGGCTCTAATAAATATTTTCTTTTATAAACTAACACTGTTTTGTTGCGTAAATTACAGATTGCAGTAACTGATAGATGTCTTTCACCATTGAAAGGGGAAAGAAGGATACAAAACATTTTCTTTCCTACTCTAGTTAGTGAACACTGTTTGGTACCTGAGGTACCTAGTGCACTGTTACCACTTGATCTATGGAAACATTAAATTGGAAGAAATTCAGAAATGAGGAAAAGCCATGAATGAATTATAAAGCTCCTTCTTGATTCAGATATGAAATCACAAAGCTAGCAAAATTTAGAGCTGGTATATTTCCAGCTAACAAACCCAACTCTCATACAATCTGTGCTGGAAGTCTTATTCCCCTTGTCCTAAATTATGTTTGCAACCTATTTGGGGCTAGGATGGCTTTTTGTTCTGTCTTTGTAAACTGTATAATATGATGAGACCCTGCCCTAGTTAGTGTCTCTATAGTAATGGAAGTAAACACTAATTTCTGTATTGCCTTGGGTACAACAAATAATTATTTCTAATTTCCTTCTCTTCTATAGGATGTGGCGTGTGTCTGCCTGCCAATATTCACTGGCAAGTTCTGTGAGAGAATACTGAATCCATGTGAATTATCACTTTGCTTAAATAATGCAACCTGTGTAGCTCAACAGCAGAACTATAACTGCCGGTAAGATTATAAATTAGTTTATTTTGATACTTCATTGGATCACTTGATGATACCACACTGATTGCAGAAAGAAAAGACATCATCAGTCACAGAGAATATAGAAAACAATAAACTTTTAACAACATTTTATTTATTTTTGGTGCCCTACTGTGTTAGTCTTCTTGAATACTCTTGAATTGCTAAAAAGATTTAACATGTTTAAGGAGTTATAAATCATTTTATCAATAATTCTGTAAGATAAAATATATAAAGCCTGACGCATTGATGAGAACTGAGAAAATTAAAGTACAGGCACCACTCCCATTCAGGGTGTATGATGTTTATGCTGTGTTTCTGAAAGGATAAGACAACTGCGTTAATTTCTAATTCACAGACATTCATTAGTAGCTTTTAGACTCATCCGTCAAGCAGCTTATTAAAAAATGCTTCATTCAGAAAGACCACGTTACAAATTATCCATTTGAAAATAACAGAAGTGGCCCAGCAGATATATAATTTCCTTCAATTTTAAATAGCTTTTTAGATATTCTCTTACACCACTAAGGAGTACAATTTGTACTCTTCACATTTGCTTGGCTTTTATCTGGCTGCCTGATATAAGTTCTGCTAAGCATTACTGAAATGCAGTAAACAACTTTTAAATTTTAGGATATTCATAAAAGCAGAAAATTGAAAGCTGTGGTACACAAAAGCCTGAAAACACATTATGAATGAACTTAGAAACTGCAAATACATAACGTAAGTCTAAAACATAAAGTTACAGTTCATCAGAAGAGATTCAGTTGAGAAGTCTGGAAATTAAAACACAAGTAGAACTATGTTTACAATTTTCCCAATGAAGAAAAAAAGATATACAACTTTATTTATGCTTACACCTAAATACATATACACATACATACACATACATACAAACACACATATGGAGTTAGATCTTCCCACATAGATATGTGTATCACAAAACAACAGTGTTATCATTTATTTCCAATACTTTAAGCCAAGATATAAGCTACTAATTAATTACTGGTATATAGCCAGTCTTTTACACAGTATGTTGGCGTATGAATTAATATGAAATGATGCTTGAAGCTTACATTTAAAAATATGAATAACACAGACAATTAATATAAAGATGCAGGTTGCTTTTCTTTGAAAAGCTTGATCTCCTTCTATGACAAAGTGACTCACTTGGTGGATGAAGGAAAGGCTGTGGATGTTATTTACCTAGACTTTAGCAAGGCCTTTGATACAGTGTCCCAAAGGATTCTTCTGGAGAAACTCAGTGCTCATGGCTTAGATGGGTATACTCTCCGCTGGATTAAAAACTGGCTAGAGGGCCGGGCCCAGAGAGTGNCTGGACGAGGGGATCGAGTGCACCCTCAGCAAATTTGCAGACGACACCAAATTGGGTGGGAGTGTTGATCTGCTGGAGGGTAGAGAGGCTTTGCAGAGGGATCTAGACAGGCTGGATGGATGGGCTGAGACCAATGGAATGAGGTTCAATAAGGCCAAGTGCAGGGTCCTGCACTTGGGTCACAACAACCCCAGGCAGCACTACAGGCTGGGGGCAGAGTGGCTGGAGAGCTGCTTGGCAGAAAAGGACCTGGGGGTGTTGGTCGACTGTCGGCTGAACATGAGCCAGCAGTGTGCCCAGGTGGCCAAGAAGGCCAACAGCATCCTGGCCTGTATCAGGAACAGCATGGTGAGTAGGACCCGAGAAGTGATCATCCCCCTGTACTCGGCACTAGTGAGACCCCACCTCGAGTACTGTGTCCAGTTTTGGGCCCCCTACCACAAGAGGGACATTGAGGTGCTGGAGCGGGTCCAGAGAAGGGCAACGAAGCTGGTGAGGGGTCTGGAGCACAAGTCTTACGAGGAGAGGCTGAGGGAGCTGGGGCTGTTCAGTCTGGGGAAGAGGAGACTGAGGGGAGACCTTATCGCTCTGTACAAGTACCTGAAAGGAAGCTGTAGAGAGGTAGGGGTTGGTCTCTTCTTCCAAGTTACAGACGATAGGACAAGGGGTAATGGCTTCAAGTTGCACCAGGGGAAGTTCAGGTTGGATATTAGGAAACATTTCTTTACTGAAAGGGTTATCAGGCATTGGAATGGGCTGCCCAGGGAGGTGGAGGAGTCACCATCCCTGGAGGTATTTAAGAAACGTGTAGACATGGTTCTTCAGGGCATGCTCTAGTGCCCAAGATTATTGGTTTGTGGTGGGGTGCTGTGTGGGTAGGTGATGGTTTTGGTTTGGTTGTTGTTGTGTGTTTAGGTGGTGGGTGGTGGGGTTTTTTTTTGTTGTTGTCGTTGTGTTTTTTGTTTTTGTTTTTTTTTGTGGTTGGACTCGATGATCTCTGAGGTCCCTTCCAACCACTACGATTCTCTGATTCTGTGATTCTGTGAAAAAAAAAATATATCCTGGCCCTGTGTGCAATATAGATTGAATAATTTACCATTTCACAAAGCACTGGTAGAAATGGTCTGTACCATGAACCTCATTGTGCCATGGAAATTAGTTAATAAAAATAGCTATGGAAAGGCACACAGTCTTTCCCTTGATGTACTATGTGAAAATAAGAGTGGAAGTCATTATTTAGACCAATATAACAGCAAGTAAAAATGGCAATTAACAACTCATTTATATTGATTATTAAGAGAATCACAAGTTATGTGTAAAACTAGGTACTAGGGGGTTTAGTGTGGGGCTCAGATGGTGCAATCCTGTTTCCTACTAGTATCAAGTGATAAGATCATATCGATATCATTGGTGCTTAGACTTTACTTTTAATATTCTTGTATTGTTCATGCATTCAGCTGTGTTATCTGTAAAATACGTATTTGACAGGATAGTCAAGACACATTTGCAGAGAGCTAGTTTGAGAAATGGGATAGGTTATAAGAGAGTTATTTTTAACACTAAGAATACTAAGAAATAATATCCCACTGAGAACACTGTGGATAGTGTAATGGAGAGTGTACCCTTCAACTTTCTTCAGTACCGAGTGCTTGGGCCTGTATGTGCTGTTTGAGTAAAAACTGTGGATACTGCTCAATTCACATAGTTTTCCCCAGCATCTAAGCTGCACACCAGACTTTCTTGGCGCCAGAAAGTGCCTCATCTCTTCCAAAGAGAAATTATCCAGGAGAGGTGAGATCAAGCATCTTCTGTAGGTTTCCAATTTTCTCTATACAGAGATACAGAGAAAGCCTGGACTGCTGTCCTAAACCAGATACTAAAACTGCATACTTTTAACATCAGATAAATATGGCAGCATTGGAACTTAGTTTCAATACTCAGCCTTAGTTTTGCCATTCAGTCTCCCTGAAGGCTCCAATTAGTGATTGCAGTATTTTTTAGTGTTTATTGTTAATAAATTGAAATTTATTTCCTCATTTTTTTTGTGAAAATAAAACCAGTTTTCTACCACTGAATCCCAAATAGTTAAGAAATGTAAGTTCTGTGTATATTTATGCCTATGTACTTGGAAGGAGACTTGAAAGGAGAAAGCATTTTGAGGGTGTATGAATGATGTACTTTTCTCAAGGAGACCAAATTCAGCACCTCAGTTGTGAGAGCTGCAGTGCTGGTGAAGTCAGTGTGCTGAAATGTAAAGGAGGTACCAAATTTTAAAGAGACCCAACCATCAGCAGGTTTTACTGGGCTTAGGATTCAAAATCCTCTTCATAAATTTGTGTCTTGTATTAGCTACTTGAATAACAGGATGTTAGAAGGCCTATAGCAACAGTGGTTTAACAGTTTCAGTTTTCTTATGTCTTGGAACAGACTTGGAAGCTTTCTGGCTGTGAGTCATGTTTTAATTCATTTTACCTAAAGTAAACCTGCCTTTAATAATGTTGCTATATTCAGGAGGCTTAGAGCTGCTGATTCAAAGTTTTAAGTGGACGTTTTATTTCATTTTTGGTAATAGTTGTCAAATACTGTATGTTCTGACTATGTCTAGTTACTCCACAAAAAACCTGCATGTGTTTCATTTGGTTTAATACTACTGCCTGATATGCTTTTACAGCATTTAAACATTTTAAATAAATGCAGTGGCATTTAGCTTATATGCATATACAAATTCAAATAAAAGTTGAATTGACTTATAATCCTTTTGTATTTTCATTTGGTTGCCCCTATTTTTTTCTCTTTCTCATTATGTTCAAACTGCAACTGCTTATATTCATCACCATCTCAGCTTCTGTCTACTTAGTCTTTCTTCTATAGGAAAGCAGTTGTTTTCCATTCTAAACATATAACCAAACAGACTCAATATAATTTTCTTCACTTCAGTTATGATGTATGACTATTTTGTATCCTAATTCCATCTTTTCAGTCTTGATATCATATAATACTTTGTGCTAAGGATCTAGCAGTAGCATTTTTTCTTAAATGTCAAAATTTAAGGTGAATTCAAATAGGCAGTGAACAAGGATATCCATCACAATAAATTGTGATTGTTTACTTCACATCTTCTTCTATTGTCCTTGTTCTTTAGGACAATAAAAAGTCACAAAAGTGTGAAATGGTGTTCTGAGAATTTGTTCTGTCAGTGTCATCTTCAGAACTTTACTGTTAACTTTCTTGCTGTTAATTTACTCTTGTCTTCTCTGACATTGGTATGTCTATCGCAAAACAACAAAAACAAAACCAGAAAAAATGGCTAAATATAAAAATTAGAAGGAGCAGCTTCTAAAATTGGCTTACTAAATTATCTATTTTATGAAACAGTCATAGACTACCTAAATAAATTGAACCAAGAAAGCTAGGAGCTCTTTCACCTGATTTCAGGTAATAGTTAAAAACAAATCAGTAAAACAAATGTTGTAATTGAGTTTGTCCGATTCAGTTTTAAGTGTTATTTAAATATGGAATTATAACAAAAGATGCAATTATTTTTTTATTATTCTGCGTTCCTAATATATGATGAATGGTGCTGTAATACATAGGACAACAAATATGTTGTCTCTTGATGAGTAATTTTGTTTAGAGGGACAAATTAGTATGTAGCTATCTGATATCTTTGAACATGCTGAAATAAAAGCACCTAAGTATACGAAAAACTATTTTAGCTACAATAAGTGAACTGGAAATTTGTTAAGAATAGAATTTGCAAGAATTGTGATTCCAAGTGCTTGAAATGGCAGCAAAATAATTATTGGATTTACATACAGCATTTTTTTCAAGGGGAGGGTGAGTGTAGTCCATTGCTACTTGCGTAGAGTGTCCTCCTGTGGTTGTGTCTATACTAGCCTCAAAGAATATAACTATTTAGAGAAGATTTTCCCATATCCTCTCTCTGTCCAAATGGGCCCACGCGTGGACTGTATGGATGCTCTCCACAGGTCACAGATGAAATCCAGCATGTTTAACATTTCATCAAAGGCTAATAAGTGGCTTAAGCCGCTGGACAGTTAACCCAAATACTTTCTATTCAATGTTGTTGCCTGACCATTTCCTATTGAAAATATATCCTTTACTTTCATATGTTACATAACTCTGAGAGGCTTCATGCATTTTGGAACCATTTAATGCCAGGGACACCTTTATTATATATATATAATATATATATAAAGTGGGGAAATTTAAGCAATGCAACTGAATCTCATATCCATTAGGAGCAAGAGCACAGAAAAAAACAGAAGCAATTCTGTATCATCTTCATGATTTCCAGCTTCTGTGCTGAGTCATTACCGAAGTACCCCTCAGAAAAAGCTAAAGAAACTTTCCATCTATAACTTTTGGGTTCCTTCACAAACACAAATTTTCAGCTAACTGGCTGTTTCCATTCTCTCCTTTTCTTTCCATGTTACCCGAAAAAGCCTTTAGACAGAGGAACAGGCTGAGTCTGTCTCTAGGAACATACCAAGTGAATTTCACAGGGATTATGTATCTATCAAAACACAAAAGAGACTTTTTGCAGCCTGAATTTTACTTTTTTCACATTTTGAGCAAGATATAAATATGCAATTATTTTTCTACACTGTTTCATTATTGCCTGTGAATAAGACTTGTTTACTATCTATTTGAATCTCATCTATTTTTTTGTGTGTATAGGGGATTTTTTTAAAACACTGGAGGGCTAGATAAGAAAAGCTAATGGTAAGTGCTGACATGAAGCAGAAGAAAAAGCAGTTCCTTTTACCATAGAGGAGTTATCCACGGCTCTGTTGGCACTGCGTGGAGCTAACAAACTTTCAGAAAATAGAATGCTAGTTTTGTTCTTTGAAGAAAATACCAAATTGCAATTAAGCAAACACAAAAATAACTATGCATTGTCCAGTTCACAGGTTCCTTATGTTGTTCCTTATATACCTAAGCATGTCATTATTGACTACTTCTTGTTAACCACTAGTAATGATTGATGCTAACTATTGTAAACATAATTTGTCATCATATTTCTAATTTTCCTCTCTGATGGTTTAATTGACCCATCCTTTCTAATAGATTTCCAAAACCTCATTTATAAATTTTTATTAAATATTATCTCATTTGAGATAGTTTTTTGTTTCCGGAAGATTATATAAAGTATTGGTATGAAAATGCTTTAATCAATGAAAAAAATTATTTTATGGACAAGCAGAATCATGCAACTGATTTTAATTCCTTGAAAACATGTTCTGTTTATTTTAAATAACATATGAGGTCTGTTTTGTTACTGCAAGAACATTATTTAATAGAATTATGAAATATAATTAAATACAATTAACTTTTAAAATGCAAGTCCTCTAAAATACACTGGTGTATTTGCAGCTGCATGCCAGGATTCACTGGAAAGAACTGTGAGGAAGTAATTGACTACTGCAGGCTGCTCAGCATCAACTGTCTGAATGAAGGATTGTGTCTTAATATAATTGGAGGATTCACTGTAAGTAATTTAATACATGTTAAACTAATTCAGTGCTCCAAAGTATAAAAGCTCAGACAAGCAGAACTTGAAACACATTCATTAAGAGACAAGAGGGACATACATTTATGTGTTTGTTATTTATTTAAATCAATAACACAAGGACAATTCACTTGGGTAGTATGGATTTTTGCATTACTTTTCTACTGAAACCGCGTTTTGTGCTATATCAAGTAAGAGAACTGGAGATAATTTTTATAGTAAAAAGGATATATAACTAATTGTGGTCCAGTGTTATTATCCACATAGATGATGATCACAGCTATATTGCAGCCTCTAAAAATACGTTGCTTGAATGGAGTATTTCTGTTGCCTTTTTTTAACCAGAACCAAATTAATAATTTAAATATAAGAACATTTAAACTTAATACAAATGTAAAAGTTTGGTGACAAAAATGCAATGCAGTGAGGTTGTTTCCAAGTGGCAATTTGAAAAAATGCAATTCTGCTTGGTTTAACTCTCAAAATAGCTCCTGAAAATGTTGATCAAGATCCATCATGTATCAAGATTCTTCTGGCTGTAGCTTGTCAAAAGAGAGAAAATAATAGTTTCTCCAACAGTAGTAACTGGAAATAATTTGAAGGTTGCTCTAAACAACCACTTGCTCTGCAAATAACAGGAGACTATCACAGAATCACAGAATGGTTGAGGCTGGAAAGTACCTCTGAACATCTTGCCAACCACCCTGCACAAGCAGGGCCACCTATAGTCATTTTTGTAGTCCTAAACCAGTTACCTGTTTGGGTGTTCAGACAAAATGTATTAGGATTACTGTTACTCCATGCTTCAGGGAGTAGGAAGAGTAGTCTGCTCTGTAAGGGAAGGAGACAAGGGTGACAGCAAGGTCATCAGGGACAAGAGACACAACCCCTCAATACCCACAAGAACACAGCAGATCCAGACATTGAGCCAAAAGTCCAGTGATCACCAGAGAAGTACTTAGTGACGAAGCAGGTTTGCGGTCAAGCTGAGTAGTCATGTCAACAGGTCAGAATCAGCAAGGTACAAAGCTGGATAGAAGCATACTGACAAACTAGCTCAGGAAAAGATCTAGTGTAAAGGCCTGATCTTAAATGCAGCTCATGAGTAAATGAATGAAAACGTGGACATCTCGTAGACGGGTTCTATTTTCACAATAGAATGATCCAAGGTGACCGTGCTGGGCTGCATCAGAGCTGATCTTGGACACAGACAGATAAACCCAGCAGAGAGGGGAAAAAGGGAGAGCCTCTCTGCACGGGAGCCTGCAGAGAAAGATTATTATAGGCTGGTCAGGCCAATTAGAGCCTGTTGATGTATTCAAGTTCCTGACAGTTTCTCTGAATATTCCTTGTATGTAATTATTCATTCAGTCCAAATATCATTGCCTTTCTCACGGTCACAAAAGCTCCAACACTTTTTACCTGTCTCCTGGTGTTTGCTCAGGTTCCTTGAGTCTTATCGGATCTGAAAACTCTATACACAAGTGACCAAGGATTGTTTCTCTTATTTGCTTATGGGAACAGAAGGAAAAGAAACTCCCAGTAATTTTTTTACAGTTGAAGAGCCCATATTTTTACACCTAAATCTGTGTGCACAATCTAAGTAAGATGTTGTTGTGGTCATTTCAAGTGTCACTAAGAATAAAATTCATACCACTGTTGACTGCATCACAGTCTCCCTGTTGCTGCGTCTTATACTGTCCCTTAGTCTCTGACCTTAATTACCAGGAACAACTATTTAGGTAGACCTGTTACTTATTCAAATACCTGCACTTCCACAGGTATGTCATCAGCTCTATAACAGGTCTGTAACAAGAATTTTAACTAAGAGCATTATAAAGTTAGTGAAGTAAGTGTATCACATGTAAATGATACTTTCGGAAATTAATGAATACTGTATTACTGAAAGAAATAAGTATGTTGTATCTGCTAAATTCTTAATTCTGATGAAAATTCTTTAAAAATTTGTTTTAAGAACATTTTTAATACTATCTATAAATATATATATTAAGTAGATCAATAGTATATAAATGTGGTTTAGCATAAATTCTGAGGTAATTTGAAAAATATTGCATATCAGAGTTTTTTGCCAATAGAATGCTAAAACTTCCATGCGTAGAAAAACATAATTCTCGCTTTGTTACATAAGCTATATATAATGTACCCACAGAAGAATAAAGTAGATGGCAAGGAATCCTCTCTGAGAATTTGTGTCTCAAAGCTGTTGACAGCAGATGAAACGTACAGAAATACTGAGACCAGTTCTGGGCTTAAATAAAAAGGGTTCTTAAATAAAAGTGTTCACGAAAAGATATACTGATTTACAAACTGTTTGTGTCTCCCAGATAATTGAACTACATGATAGATCCAAAACAGAAATATTGCTTTTAGCTGTTTTTAGCTACTTATGTTATGCCTACTTATATCAAGCAAGAGCAAAAATTACAGTATAACAATTAGAACACAAAAGTGATATAATCAATCGGTGAGGACAATGTTGCAGTGGGTTGACCTTGGCTGGACACCAGGTGCCCACTAAGCTGCTTTTTTACTCCCCTCCTCAGCAGCAAGGGGAAGGGGACAGAAAATAAGACGTAAAAAAACCTCATGAGTCCAGATAAAGGCAATTTAATAAAGCAAAGGCTGCACACAGAAACAAAGGAAAACCAAAGATTTATTCCCAGCAGCGGGCGATGTCCAGCCACTTTCTGGAAAGTAGGCCTTTAGTACACACAGCATTTGCCCTGGAAAACAAACATCACAATAATGAATGCCCCCCTACTTTAGCTATTATTGCTGGTATGGACTATCCCTTTGGTCAGTTTGGGTCAGATGTCCTAGCAATGTCCCCTCCCAAGATCTTGCCTACCTCAAGCCTACTGTTGAGGGGAGAATGTTGTAGAGACAGCCTCAATGCTGTGCGAGCACTGCTCAGCAGCAGCCAAAACGCTGGTGTGTTATCAACACCCTTCTAGATGCCAAGACAAAGCACAGCAATAGGGGGGCTGCTGTGGGTTAAATCCATCTCAGACAGACCCAATACAAATGTGTGTGACATATGCAGACATCAAAGTGAACACTAATCAAACACAAAAAGATTAAACCCCAAAATTTTAGCAAAGCAAACAAAAATTGGGTACCAAGTTTTTCCATAGTTACTACCATTTACTGTTAGACACAAAAAAATTAGCTGTATAACAGTAAATGTTTTCATCAAATAATTCTCAAAAATACACTTCTGTAACCAGAATAAGATGTGATGCTTTCTTAGCAGACACTGAATTAGGCTTTACAGTGGAGCTAAATGAATTGGCACAGCAAAGGGTGGATATTTTTTATTTAAACTTTGATGTCTACAGGAGTGAACGGTATGGTGTGGTATAGTGTCTTTTAGAAAACTAGTATGACTGGCCTTTGGAACTGAAAAATAAAACTGAGCAGACAAAGGGAGGAAAGCATGAAGAGCTCAATACAAATTACTGGAATTTTTGTTGTAAATATACATTACAGGGAACAAGAGTTGAAAATCATTGCATTTTTCCTTGACAGTCAGTCTGTGGTGTGGTGCCTTTATTTGGAACATAAGCAGTTTTACATCAGTTGTAGTTTAACTCCTCTTTGAAGATATAAACAACTATGGATTCTGCCCAGCCATTTTTATTGGGTTTTTTTTTTTGCTTCTCCTAGTTGTAACTTTCGTGATCGTAATTCATTTTTTCCCCATAGAAAATTTGTATTTTTAGTATTATCAGAAAATCAAACATTGATGAGTAATTTGAGAATTCCAGCTGAAAAAAAAATTGGCTGTTAGATTTTTTTTTTTACAAAAGCATATTCAGAAGTACTGAAACACTCAATCAATTTCAAAAAAAAAAATTAAAAAAGAGAGAAACCAAACCCACAACAAAATAATTTTTAAAAAATCAAGGTGTTGAATCTTCAAATCTAATTTAAAAAACTATTTTTGTTTTGAAATTCATCTCTAGTTTAGTTTCAGAATAGTAAATACTTAGAATTGAAACAATATAGGGTTTTTGTTTTCAGTATTGTTGTAAGTTATTGGTTCAAGGAATTGATCAGTAATTAGTATTAATTATGAGTAATTGTAATATTAATAGTTACTCTGCATACGTGAATTATATTCAGTAATTTACTATATGTTTCTAAAATTAACGCTGTCTCTATTAAGAAATCCATCTGACTAATGTGTATTAACTTTATGCTTGATAATAATGCTTAGTTACAGGAAGCATTTACTGATGATGCCATTGTGTCAGATAAACATGGGAATTTTTACTTCTTAGGAAATGAAATTTGTCCTTGCATTTCATATTCTAATATTTATTTTTTTACTATTTCAATTTTCATTTTTCATATTTCAGAGTACAGCTGTAGTAGTGACAAATAATTTCCTTTGTTATTTCCTCTTGCCCATCATCCTGGGAACCAAAGTGATGACGTAGATATTGAGATAGGATTTTTCAATACAAAAATATCGTGCAGTTGCATAGTTAATTCTAGTTATCATAGCTTAAGGAAAACAGTTCACATCAGACAAGGTAGATTTAATGAGATGACCTAATGGATAACAATGGAGAAATATTTTCTGCTGCAATCCACCCATTATGCAAAATAAATCATTTAATGGAGCAAGATCAATTCTAAGAAAAAAAAAAAAAAGGATCTTGGTGGATATAGCAAATCAAATGTATTGAAACAGGAAAGTTGAAGTTGCATGCTCTGCTTTTGTATAGCACATACCAGAAGAAGCAGAAAATACCACAGTTTGTGTAACTAGGTGTGCATGTTACAGCCAACTGCCAAGATAACTGTAAAAGAACTAGATTTCTGTCTAAGATAAATTTTGCATTTTTTTTTTTATTAGAAAAAGTATCAATTGATTAAAATGTTATTACTATATTATTTGGCCTAGGGGTTTGGAGATCTGTGAAGCAGTCATTTTAATTTTAAAATTTTACTCAGATTTATTTGTAAACCATATTAAACTAACTAAAAACTGAGTGAATAGTTAAAGAGGAAAAAAATTATAAAGTGGGAATTATTGTCCCCTATGATTGTTTTTAATGGACCTCATGGCAATTTGGTTTTGGACAAGTGATTCATAGTAGTAGAAAATACAAAATTCTTTCGGTTGAAATGTGCAGATGACCACAGAAAATGGTAGTGTAGTTAATAATAAGCAAATCTGATCAGGATTTCTTGGTAGGCTATACTACTTAGGAAAAAATGTATTCTAATAGAGGCAAATGCAAGGCTGTAGGCCCAGGAAAAAGAATGTGAGTTACGCATAAGTGACTGTTTCCTGATAGTCAGCGACAAAGACGACAGCTTTGAGCTGAAGGTAGATATTAAATTTGACACCAAGCTCTTGATGAAAGCAGAAAGACAATCCCTGTAGTTGTAAATTGAACGCTTATATACAGAAGCATTTTTAAGTGGTCATATATCTGTGGCTATCAGTGGAGGGTACATCATAGGCAGTTCTGTCATATAAATCGTTTTAGCAAGCTGAAAAACTGGAAAACTTTATTAACAATGAGTTTTAAGGAAAAAAACCACCAACTTTAAAACTATATTCTCAAACACGTGCAAATACACAAAGTGAAGCCAGTCCATGGACTATCAGTTTTCTTCAGAAGAAAAGCAAAGGCACAGTTGTATTAAAAATATTTAACTCTGGGTCCCAAAAAATGTTGAAGCCACATTAGCAAGGAACTGCTAAAGTATTGTGCATAGAACTGTGCAGCTGCTGCTTCTATGCACTACTGACTATACCAGGAGCATTTTCAAAAGTTGTTAGGTAATCAAAGATGGTGTAAAGCAGTGTAATGGCACTTTTCCATTAAATCAACAAGACCAAGACATTACGTTTCATGAGGATCTACTACTGTGGGGTCCAAAACCCCAAATTCCCCGAGAAGGCTGGAAAAGTTACCGTGGATTGCTTCTAGTAGTCAATGCCATAGACTCACTCCACTGATACTAAAAGGTTGGGAAAAAGTTATATTTCCCAGAGTTGTCATAAACAGTCAAAACATTTACAAAATCACACTTTATTTGGGTGTTTACTTTGTTAGCTAGTTTCTAAAAAACAGATAATATTGCAGCCTCGCCTCAGTTTAAAAATATGGATATAATTTGAAGAAGTCATTTCAACAGGTGGCAAATAGAACATTTGAACATTACAGATCTTCCTCTTTCAAAAATACTGCTATGTAAAATTCCATCATTTAGTATTGATTTGTCAATTATTGCAAGAACACTGCAATTGAATTTCTCCTTTTTTGCAGCTACAATTTTGGAATAATTTTTTAAATCTGTTAATCACTGTCAAACTTCTGAAGAAAATATATTATAGCTTATTTTTCTTTGATACCCATCACCTAGGAAAATTATTAATTAATACTGTCCTGATTTGGCAACATTATCCTAAATGCCTCTGCCTACTCAGTATTAGAAGACAGGGTCCACTGTTTTAAGGACAAATTTGAATTATAACAGGTTTAACATAAACTATATTTGTATGAACCAATTGCAGATTCCAGCAGAAGTTTATTCAATAAAACTATTCAGCTGCATTATTTTGACAGTATGATAGCCTAATTCTTAAAAACATTTTTTAAAAAATCTGCCAGAGAAACACATTTCAATAGACATTTCTATTCTCATGGTAGTTTTTATTTTCTAAAGTGGATTTTATAAATGAAAAGTCAGCATTCTTAATTTGCAGTTGATGATAGTATTTCCTCAGTGCTTTTAATCTCAGTGTCTGAAGTAATTTATGGTTATAGATATATGTTATCCTTATCTTTTCGTGAAGATGGGGAAAGATGAACTGTTCCCAAAGGACAGCTGAAAGGGAAGAAAGAGCCGTTGTTTCTTTCATGCTGATCATACTGCTGCCACATACTAACACCTGGGGGAATGCGGTGATTTGGGTAGAGTTGTCCCAGTGAATTAGACTGGCTCTAGCAACGACTCTTGCACAAGGAGACTGGGCAGTAAAAACAGGTAAAGAGGGGGCACAAACAAGGAATCAACTGGAGACTGTAAAGGTCCTAAGGGGGAATCAGGTATCTAACTATCTTTTTATCCACAGCAAGTGGCTTATATCGAAGCAAAAGAATGATCCCTGCTTAAGATGCCCTGCTTTTTTCCTGAAACATTAGTATTAAAGTTAAAAAAAATAAATAAAAAAATTATCAAACTGATACTGAAAAAGAAAATTTAAGCAATTTAGTGTGAATTTTGAGGATAACAGAACTGTCAATTATCAAATTTTTGAAGATGAGCAGTTTCTGAAATGCATAATTGGGAAAACCAAGAGTATGAAGACTGTCAGCGTTCTGGCATACAAGCTGTCTTTACCCTCTAGGGAGAAACAAGTGATTGTGTTCTTTGGTTTCAGTTGAATTACACAGAATTTACAAAATTCTGTGAATTGCACAGGCCAGTTGTGACAACCTAAGAAATGCATTGAAGCAAAAGAAGGTGCAGCCCTACAGCATTTGCAAGCAGGAGATTTGGAATAGCTACACACTCTCTCCTGTTTCTGCTCTGCCACATACTTCTTATGCAAGGGCATGCAGATTATAAATGCATTCAACTTTTTGCAGGGTGTAAAAAATGCTCATTTATAACATTTTTTTTTTCCTGACAGTTCCATGCTATGTTACGAGTAGCTATCTTTCAACTTATACTGTCTGCATAGTGTGTCCAAATCTATTTTGTCAATATGCCTTTCTCCCATCATCCTGACATCCTGACAAACCACTGATTCGTGCAAAGCTGTGTGCTTACAGCTAACAGAGGAATTGGGTTATACGGGTACAAAACCTGAAACTGAAGGATGAAATGAAAGCAATGCCATTGTAAGGTCCATTACCGTTTACATGCACTGCACTTGAGACAAGGACTAAGCAAATCATACATACTGCCTGAATAGCAGGGCTGTTTTGGCAAGTAAATAAACACGAGAGCAGCATTAAAGAAAGAGACAACAATCTGCGTTATCTTTAGGAGTTTTACAATTGCACCTACTGTTGGTCATGCAAACGAAAAATATATAAATTTTCTTTTAGAAACTGTACTGACACTTAAATGTGAAATTTTATGTTGTAATCATTGTCAATGGATGTCCTGGTGCCTTCCAAAAGAGCAGCAGGAATTACTGCTGATTTCTGGCTAGTCTTCATGGAGTGCAGTGGAAGTAAATTGGGCTGTTAAGGGGGAGTGAAGCTAAGCAAAAGGAAGTAATGTTTTTAACTTCTGTAAGTAAGTTGCAGAATATGTGTTCTATAAACATCAGGTGTTTGCATGTGCCTGGCGAATACTGATTAATAAAAACTTGTATATATAAACCAGAACCAAACCAGAAAACACCTAATTGCATACCAACATGCATATCTTTCAGGTAATTACTCCCCAGACACTCATTTTTTTCTTTCTTATGTGGATTTGCATTTAATAGTGTATATCAAATAGTATTATCCACTGCAACAGGGTAGAAAAATTAATATAGTAGAAAAGGTAGGTGTCTAAAATCTTGCTATGCAGATGGCTCTGTGGCTGTTCATCTTATATTCTTTTGATCCTCTTTCTCAAAACCATATATCAAAACCATCGCTGTTATATTGGGAGTTTTATGGTGAGACTGAGACAGTTCAATAACAAAGAATAAACTAAGACAGTATGTGTTCGATTATGTAAAACTGTGAGTACACATGAATAATCATGTTCTCTCTTAAAGCAAAAGAGGCTTACCTAGTAATATAAAGAACTGTCCTCACCATTGACAACATATTCCTTCTTGGGGGCATGAGGGAGAGAGGAGAAAGGAGGGACCCTCTCTTTCTTCTGTGATTTTTCCCCATGTCTTCAAGCTGGTACATGGTACACGTTCAACAGAACTTGTGCAGAAATTACAATCAAGCGGACAAAGCTCAAAGTTTCATCCCTAACCAGATGAAGTTTTCCCTTGCGGGTGCAGAACCAGGCCCATCAGCCATCTGTCAGGCTGGGAATCAATCTGCTTCTTTCCCAAAGAGTGGCAAGAGGTGCCAAGCCCCGCGGTCCTGCATCAGCCTTTGCACAAACTCTGCTGCCACCGCTCCCCTCTGCCGCTTTGCGAGTTCTTCCCCGAGGAGCACTCTCAGTCCTAATGCTCTTTGATAACACTTTATCCCCAGAAGTCTTTATAACCCAGAAGTAAAGCATTTGTATGCGGAATTAGCAATAATCTCTAGAATTGAGCTACATCAGTCACACTGCTTAGACCTCGCAGCCCTAAGAAGGCCTCAGACTTATTCTCAGGAAAGCCATTTGTATTTATTGCATGAGAAATAAATTCTAGATGAAGTATCCAAAATGAAGAGGAAGTACAGCTGAGAGAAAACATTACCTTGTTTAAAAAATATAGTTCTTTCAAAAAAACCCCACACTAGGGCTCTTTTAAAGCCCTCTGCACTGTATCAATCAACATTTGTTTTCTGGGTATAAAAAAGCCATAAAGAAACAAACATTTAATATGTCTGGCATACTATATATTAAAGCAGTTGGTTGGAGTGATAAAATTGTTATGAATATTTATAACATCACTACTAAGCAATGCTAGAAGCAATGAAAATTGGCACTGCAAAATCTACTGCTCTCAGATGCAACTTTTATACTTATGTACGACATATAAAACAGATTATTGTCATTTTCCTTTTTTAAAAAATCTAGTCTTTCCTACTGTTTTCTCCCCATGGACTTTCTGAGCAATACAGTTTCGTCTTTGTGAAGCAACTTTGCCACCATCATTAATTCTACTGATGTCTCTACTGTATTTGTCCTTCCAGCTGACTGTTCAAACAGCAGTAGTTCAAAGTCAGATACTTCCATTAGGGGCTAGTTTTGCACAAGTTAATTAGTCCATTTTCTTCTGCGCAGTAGCAGTAATTCTACAGAAGAGTTCACATAAATTTTAAAATGTCTTATACAGTTTTGTGGTTCCTCAGTATTTAATTTGAACTTTATCAGAGCAACTTTTTAATGCTTTTCTCACGCTATTGAAATAAACAGCATCAAAGCACCCTGGGTACATTTCATATGTGCTGTTAAGTATCTCTGAGCAGCACAGAAGTTAATGAACAGTAGAATTTCTCACATAATAAGTTAAATATCTTGCTTCCCAGAAATCAATTTAAATGAAAAATGTTTAGTTAAAGCTCTGATAATGTAATACCTTTGCATTTCTTTATACAACATATCTTAATTGATCTACTAGAATAGAATATAATATAAATACAGAGTAAAATACATTAGAAATAATCAATAAGAATGTTTTGATTTTTTTCTAAGTGAAACTTCTATGAGAAGATGGCATAGTAATTTTAACCCATTGTCAGTAAAGTGAACAAAAGCATGTCAGCAAAAATAATGAAAAAGAAAACACACAAAGTCAGTAAATATTACAGTGAAAGACATACTACATGATCAGTATGAACCATTTTCTTTTTATTCATGAAATGTAATGCCCTTTCTATGAATCATGTGAAGAGGAAAAATAATTAGATAATTTTGAGATTATGAAAGAGGCAAATAATATAAATTTTAGACTACAGGAATGGAAAGATAAAAATACCTCACAAATTTCAAGAAGGGAAAAATAATATTAAGAAAATAGTGTTCAAACTAGAACAGTAGCGGTATTTCTTATTACTTTGGGACTATGAAAAAGTTTCTGTGTCAAAGACTATACAACCCACGGTTCAGATGCTTCAATTTTATATGGAAAGAGATGAAACATATAAAGGATGATGAAAACCTGGACCAGGGTGGAATGTCATGTTCGTTAAAACAGGACCATATGCAAACATAAGTGTTTTTCAGTGAAGAACTATAATTTTCACTGCATATTGGGGAGCCAGAATTCATGTTCATAAAAGTTTAATGTGTTGGATACTAAATAGCTGCAATGTTAATAACCACAGCTTTAAGAAATTCTTTATTAAGTAATCTTTCAATAAGCAAGGGTCCTAAACTAATATGTTATTGTCTAATATAGTAGATAGGCAATTCAAGCACTAAAGAGAAGACAAGCAAAGAGAAGAGAAAAGATTATTTTTATCTGGTATGAAGAATTTTTCCAGCTAGAGGCATATTTTATTGTCTTTAGATAAGATTTTTAGTCTGTTTCCATCAATATGTATCAACAGACACAAATTGATACAAGAGATGTTCCTACATGATATAAGGGAAAATGTTTTTTTTAACTGTGCAGTCAGTCAGACTTGGACTTTCAAAGCTCAGCTGAATAACGTTCCTAGCAACCTGGTTTGATCTCGTAGTTGACCATGCTTTGAGCAGGAGATATTAATAGCAACCTCCTGATGTTGCTTCCCCCCTGTGTTATTCTACGTACCATAATGTACACTAAATAACAAATAAGGTGATCTACAAACAGCAAAACAGAGCAACTTACAGATGACCTGTTCAATTTTAATGTTTTCAATGACATAATGCCGTTATTAAATAATATGTTCTTATTGCACAATATAAGGTTCTTTTTTAAAATATTCATGTGATTCATAAATATTATTTTTCCATTTCCCTTGCCACTGCATGTGTTGACTTCTTTTATCCCCAACGCTTGAGTCAAAACTTCACTGATATTTTCCGTCATAAAACCGTTGTGCAACAGTGGAGTACACTGGTATTTAAATGGGAGCTTTACTACGATGGGAAAGGTACCATTTATAAATGCAGCTTTATCAACTATTCCCCATAGTTACCTACTTCGGGTAAGTAACACATAGAATCATAGAATATCTCAAGTTGGAAGGGATCCATAAGAATCATAAGTCCAACTGCCTGCTCCTTGCAGGACTACCTAAAACTAAGTCATATGACTGAGAGCGTTGCCCAGAGGCTTCTTGAACTCTGACAGCCTTGGTGACTGACCATCCTCTCATGAAACACTTTTTCCTAATAATATATAGCAAAGTACATGGAAAATGTATTGAATACATTCCAGTGTCAACTAGCTCAAGCTCATAGTTAAGTCTCTAAATGTTTGAGGATTTTTTTCTGTAGCTACATTTTCATTGGTAGTAAACAACCATAAATGTGCAATGTTGTATCAGATTACGAGATATCAGTGCCCTATAGTCTCTCCCGCTTGAATAAGGTGTACAACCAAAACATTAAACAGTCATCAAAATGATAGGTTGTAACCCAAATTCCCTTGTTAACCTTGACACTTCAGCTGAATACATCTAAAACCATTAGGCAGCTGTGCAAAATTAAAAATTAAGTTTTTATCTGGAATTTTTTGTTTTATGAGTTTCCTTTTCCAGTGTTGACACTGGCTGTTCAGGATCACCAAACATTTTTAATATCTTAACAGAATCACAAAAAGCCTCCACAAAACCACAAAACATTTGCATGAATAATTATTTTTTTTAATGAAGCAATGAATCACATGGCAACAACTACCCCCAAAACAGAAGTAACAAGTAGAGTGAAAGCAGCATCTAATGTTTCTTTTATGTTGGTTGCATAAACCAACTAAAACAACAGTTTTAGTTGAATAATTCTCACGTTGAAAAATAATTGCACTGATTTTCCAAATAACACTTCCTGATGATTGAATGTTCTTCAGCCAACAGGAATTAAACTGTATTCCAGAGTAGTAAAGAATCATAATAATAGGCATGCTGAATGAAAACTGGAAAACTCCAGCTTTGGTTATTCACAGTTACGAGCAAATTAAGCAAATGAACAAAAAAAGCTTTTGTAGCATGAGATCATAAGAAATAGAAAAATGAAGCAGTGGTTGTGTCTTTCAAAATTTCAACTTCTTTTACATTCTCATGACTTAACTAATTGGTTGCTTTTGGGGAAAAAGAAAACAGGCCCTGGGCCCTAGAGTCCTAAGAATAATCAATAACCTGAGAAAGAAATCTGGAATGAATTTTACTACTGCACTGCTTCACTTTTATTAAGACCATAGGCTAAATTTTCACTGCAAATAGAACAAAAGCTACCTTTCCTAGCAGCTGAATCATGATGATTAGTAGCAGAAAGGTGAACTCCTCCCCTGCCAGTCCCCATATTTTATGATTTTGTAACAAAACAGCACTATATAAGACCATTGCACCTTCACACATTTCTGCTTTCTGTGTGAATGCTGTTTGTTCACCCCCACACCTTGCAGAGAAAAGTATGAATTTAATAATATGGAACTAACAACTTTGTGTAACATTGAAATAAGTTATTTTCCCATATCTCCTGACAAAGTCCAAGGAATGGCCAAGCTGGCTGAGTTTGAACAATTTAAAAAACAACAACAACAAACTAGTTAAAATCAAGCCTGTGCTCTAGTTTAAACCACTTTTCAAGGATACAGAAATTCCCTAAATCTCCTCTTTTCTGCCTTTACCTACCTAATAAGGACCCACCCCCTTGAGATAAGGAGTGTGGCTGTAGAAAGATTCCATAAAAGTTCAGCCAGCTAACTCAGCAGTGTGTATTTCTGAAGTACCAGGCTTATAATAACATTCTTTAACCTGTTTATTAATGCCAGTAGGATCAGACACACATTCTCCGTGTGCTGTATAAATTTTGTGGTATCTTCAGCAGCTGTTTCCAGTACTGCACAATAAGTTTCTAGTACATGCTACAGTTTTCTGATTTCTTTCTTCCTCTACTACCAAACCCTCAAAAAAATGCACATTACTAATTTCCCTTTCTAGGATATAATTGAATTTTAATAAATTTCATTATTTTATAAAGTCTGATGAAAAGAGAGGTGGTACCTGCTTGAGCTATGCAGAAATCAAGTTCATCGTCCCCCTCCCTAAATGAGACATGCATGGCTAGAATTCTACTCCATCAGAGGGCAGAGGAATACTTGTCACTATAAAAAAGTAGTTCATTTTCCCCTCATATGTCCACCTGAAAAATTAAAGAATGCCATCACTATTAAAACCAATTAATTAATTCAAGTTATGACATTTTTCTGCCCGGATGCCTAATAGTTTTAACTGAAGTCAGGAATTTGTATAAATGAATATATCGTATTAGAGATGATGTACCTCATCTCCTAATATCACTGGATGTGAACCAGTGGCACAAGCTCTGGCCCAAGTTTAGAGTCATGAACCTCTCATAACATCTGTTGATATGAGAGGTTAAACCCCAGTGGAATAGTAGCCTCACTTACTGGTTTTTACAATTGCTATATATCTATATGCACATATTTGTTATATGTCATAAAAGAAGGCTCATTCTAATAAAAATTCTGGATCATCTGAGGTCTAGAGAGAGAGAGAGAAGAACGGGAAAATAAGTGACTTTTCTTGCTAGAGTACTCCCTCGAAAGAACTCTAGGCTTCCTAAAAGAAGTTTGAAAAATCTGCAGAACTAGACTGTCACCTGAGAGACCTCCACTGAAAAAACTGGCCTCTTCTGTACACTGCCTAAACTGCACTGCCAAATCATGAAAGAAAATCCATTCTGGACTATGCCTGCCAGAGCAGCTGAAGAGGTGTAGGAGTTACTATCATCACAGTAGACGGGATACTACAGCTATAGTAGCAGAAAGCTCAGCCTCCTCTGTGCGTCCCTTGGCAACTCAGACCTGGGACCAAATGAGTAACAGAGATCAGCTACTTCAGCAGCCATCAAGAACCAACAGGGCAATAACGGCTCATACAACACAAGCGGGATGCAAGAAACCGAATATCTCCACTTATGTGCTTTGCCAGCTCCAATGTACTCTGAGATAACGTTGCTAAAGGAGAGGCCTAACTAGAGCATTTTCACTGAACCCTTGCAGTCTGTGAATTGGGAGACGAAACCGGGTGTTCCCACACCAACATCACTTAAGAGCTATAAAAATGCAATTTCTGCCCTTGGAGTTTCCAGACCTCTAATGGTGTGGAATACGTTAGGTGGGATATCCACATGGCAAAGCAATGTACTGCCACAACTGTACAGCTCCAGGAGTTTCAACCAACACGTGTTGCAGTAGTATTTGATATAAATGAGGAAGCAGACTTTAAAAACCTTTCAGTAAATATTTCTACCGTTCCTTTTGCTTTTTTTTTTTTTAGAATAATTTGCAAGAGAGTAATGTAATGCTTGAAAAAAATGTTCATGTTGTGCAATGACACATATAGTAAGTTAGGACTTTATGCTAAAAAATCATTCTGATACCCTGCTATATTGTATAGGCTAATGAATCAATGTTGTAAACTTTTAATTCTTTATCCATTCCAGGCATGGCAGAATTTATTGACAGCTATGGAATTATCCTCATTTAAATTTTTGTACAGTGCTTGAAGGCAAAAGAACATAACCTTCTCTTTCACAAAAAGACACGTATTCTAACTGGAAGCAGGACATGATTAATAAGATCTCCCCAAATAAGTCCTTCAATCCAGTTCATTAAGTAGCAACATGTTTGTTACCTGTGAATTAAATTTCTTTACATTCTTTGCAGTTATATTTTCAGTTTGAGTAACTTGTACAGTTTCACTTAGGCACACATTTTAAATGCAAAAAAGTTGTAAGATTTTTTTCCCCCAATATTAAGCTAAGGTTTTTATTTTCTTCATTTTAAAAATGTTCACAGCTGCACCAACATAGAAAAATAATACTGCTCCCTTTTTGTCGTTTGGCCAAACCCCATGTGCTGAGTTCTTTAAATCTTTTGTCATAAACCAGTCACTCAAGTTTCTAATATTGAGAATATTTGTAGGAAAACCTAAGAAAATAAACAATGGTAAGAGTGTGCACATCACTATATTTGTGTAATGAGGAAAAAAAAAAGGAAGAAAATCTGGAAAGGAGAAGCAACAAAGAGAATATGTCGGACAAAACAAAAACTGAAAGCACTTTGATCTCTAAATTTTGGGTTGGGTTGGAGTTTTCTCCATATATTTTAAAAGTAGCAGAGTAACCTACAGACTCATAGAATTATAGAATGGTTTGGGTCAAAAGGGACCTTAAAGATCATCTAGTTCCAAGCCATGGGCAGGGACACCTCCCACTAGAGCAGGTTGCTCAAAGTCCCATCCAGCCTGGCCTTGAACACTTCCAGGAACAGAGCATCCACAACTTCTCTCTGTCTTTTCTCTAAACACATGAACTTCTTCATTTTGCAAGTCATCTTACCAGGCAACTGAAAACTGAGAAGAAAAAGAAATAAAAAGGTTATTATACCACTTTTCAATAAACAGTATTCTGTTGGGGTGATTTCGATTCAGCCTGAAGAGATGACTTAATGTTGGTGGAAAATGCTGTCTTAAGCATCCCTGACACTTGTCCTTTAATTATCCTCCAAACAATTCAGATATAATCTGCAAATAGTGATTTAATTCCTGAATGCTGTCTTGCAAGTAATACATTTCACCCCAGGTGCAGAAAAGCCACTTTGCTAGATAAAAAGTAAATGTAGTTTCCACAACTCAGTCTCTGGCATTTTTTTCCCACTCTGAGAACAGATTTTTTAAGTGAACATATATCCACCAGGAAGAGGGTTAAACTTAAATGAACTTGTTTGAAGAAGCTCTTTCTTGCAGAATAGACTTTAAATGGATACTTAAAGAAAGAAAATACTGGTTAAACAGTTTTAATATTGTTAATAGTAATGTTTAGTGACTGAGCAGACAGGAGGTTGTCTAATTAATGAGAATTTCCAAATAAATACTGCCCTTGTGAAAAGGCATTATAAAGGAGAAGCTATCCTATAAACTCAATTTTTATAGGTACAACGGCAGAAAAAAAGGAGACCAAGGATAATTGTAAGTCCACTGCTAAATGAGATGGCACCATCAACATTACAAGTGTTGATACATTTCAGTATGTGATATATGAAGAAAGGTTGAAGGATCTGTGTTTGTTTAGCCTTGAAAACAGCAAGCTGAATGGGGACATAATTATTTTCTTCATCTCCCAATTGGGTGATCATAGACAAGATGGAGCCAAACTTTTCTCAGAGTGCACAGCAATAGAGCACCCACCTCTGCCCCTTTGGTGGTCACACTGCGCACACACTCATGTAAAATGCTTATACATGGTACATGGCTGCAGTCTCACACTGCTCTGAAATACTTTTATGCTACTGTTGACTATACTGCTTTATTCCCCTTATAATTTGATTCAAGGGGAATCAAATCAATTATATCCTGATCAGGGCACTTTTAACTTATAAGTTTCTTAAGAGTCTTCTGGGAAGTTAATATAATCTTGTATTCCAATGGAATATTTTCAGTGTGATATTTTTGTTTGTTTGCTTATGGTTATAAACAGTGTCTTCCACTTTTAATGGTGTGTCTTTGTCCTTGGAGGATATTGAAGTCAAAAGACTCTGCCAACATGTTTCTGTCATACAATGCTTAGTAATAATTCTATCATAATAATGGAATAATAATGTTACATATTTGTTCCTATGTTTTAGATCCAGCTTTGTGAAAATGAAACTATTTGTCCAATGAGTCATTGTCCCAAAAGACATGTAATGTGTGAAGACTACTGAATATATCTCCAGATAATAATATATACTCCAGAAAATAATTTTTAAATAATGAAACAGCTCTAGCCTTGTACTTAAACACTTCCTTAGACAGCTTCAAATCTTCCTGTTTCCTCTGAAAAAAAAAAATTCTTATTTATTTTAGTTAACAGATGGGGTCAGAATGTATAACAGAAGCTCTATATTATGGTTTCTCATTACCGGTTTGCCACTGTCTGTCTTACAGGCTGTGTTAGCATCACTGTTTGGTTTTTACCTCACCTCCAGGCCTTTTAAATTCCTTTTTCACACTCAGTTCTTCTTTTCCTGCAGGCATCTCCATCCATCACAGCCAGTAATTATCTTTGCCGTTTCCTCCTACTCTGTGTCCTCTTTTCCCACACTTTTTCACCAGACATGGTGAATGAGCTTTGCTTTTCTCAACTGTTTTATCATCTGCAAATACAGGCATGAAGAATAGTCTCAGCTGGATGCAACATTGCATTCTAACATGCTTTCAATAGTAAAACACAAGACCCAAAGAAATTTCTGCAAACTTTCACATTGCATTTTCATTTTGTGTTTTCTTTCTTATTGTTTTTTGTTTGTGTGTGTGTTTGTTATATATAGTGCCTCTGTGCACCCGGATGGACAGGAGAATTTTGCCAATTTGCTGAAAATGCATGTTTAATTTATCCAAATATTTGTTCTAATGGAGCAACTTGCATCGATAAGAGCCAACTGAGAGAACAACCTTTGTTTCAGTGTTTGTGTCCTCATGATTTTACAGGTAAGGAATATACAAATAATGTAGAAGTTTGTAGTTTCATTTCCTTTTAAATATTCAATTATTCAATGCTGAATTTTCAAAAATAAGGAATAGAGAAGTGTTTGGAGGGGTAATCACATCTCTTTGAATTTTCTGCTCAGATGCCTACAAAATCTAAATCAAACTTCAGGTAACTTTTGAAGCTTCATCATGAAGGTTATAGTAAGAAAAGGCCTAGAAGAGGCTTCAGCTTCAGTTTAAGAGACTGTTTGACTACATTTAGAAGTTCTACATGAGAGTTAGATGTCTGCTTTCTCATTATAGTCCCTGGAGATCTAATTAATGAAAGCAATGAAGCCCAGGGAGTTTATTAGTTTGTATAGCCTGTATTTGTTCAGATAACCTTAGTGATTTTTCTCACAGTTGAATCCTACCTCCTATTTTAATTTCTTGGTAAGCCACCAATGATTTATGCAACTTAATTTGGGGTGGGACTAAGTCATTCACTTTACTTGACTTCAGAAGTCTAAAGTAACGTAAGACCTAGTAAACAAGTCTTCAAGGCTCTGTGTATCATCGACGATTAAGTGTTTTCAAAGAGGTGTTAAGATCACCTTGTTAGATATCAGTCAGGGGTTGGAACACTCTCTTCAGGAGTGGTTACTAGAAAAATAGCCTATATTAACCACTTTGGTTTTTAGCTGGCAAGAAAAATTATTTATAATTTTTCCTCCAGCCTTAGCCTTTAAAAATAAGATTATTCAAGTTGGGATTCTACAATCATTTACTAATCTTTGATTAGAGAGGGCACTGAAAGAGAAGCATAGAATGTGACTTACTTCAGTTTTAGGTAACATTAAAGAAACAGATATTAGTTATATGTATACCAATTTAAAGATAAATTCCAAAAAGATTAACGGAACTTTAAAAATAACCCATTGAAAGATAGAAACTTAATATTTACTACCAAAAAAAAAATAAAAATTAAATTAATCTAAAGAAATGCTATTAATTCACAGAGGAAATGGGCTTTAAATCTAGTGACACTGGAAAAGAAATCCTGGACTATTCAGCTCTCTTCACTTCCACCTTATCACCTGTATGATTCTCTTTTTTCAGTCTAATCTTGGGTTATTTTTTTTATTGGTGTGACAACCAAAATTATGGATTTGTTAATAAAAGTAATGTTTCACTGCAATACTTCAAGGCTTTTGAGATAATAGTAAGGTCTCATAATCATGAAACAGAAGTCTGACAGGTTATAGTAAATGGCAAGAAATGTATGCAGTTAATACAATTTAACCTTACTAAACACTGAGTTATGGCTGAGTTCAAGTGGAACTGACTTCAGGGATATCTTACTATAAGGTCAAGATTATTTCCTTTGTTAGATGTCATTGTAAGAGATTTTCTATGTTCTAATAGATTTATTATTTTTTTTACTTCTTTGTATTTTTAAATAAGTTACTCTTTCACTCCATAGCATTTTTCATTTTTACCTGTTCACTGTTTCATTTATGTGTCTGGGAAGAGAGAGAGGGAAGAACAATGCAGTGGCAATTTTGGCATGTTTCCTTGACTCTGAATTAAAGAGCATCTGCAACGAGAAAGGCTATTGCAGTTTCGCATCTAATTGTTCTTAATTATGTTTATAAATTATAAACACTACAGCTGTAGCCTTTGCATTAACATTTAAATCATATTTGGAGTAGACTTATGTTAGAGAAAATGAGGTATGACGTGATGTAACATTCTCAGCTGTGAAAAGCAGAACTTTGATTTTAAAAGTAATGAAAACATTTCATTTTGCTTTCATACTCTTTAGTGAAGAAAGAGTGGAGAAGCCTAGCCTATATACATAAATGCATTTTTAAACTGCATTTCTTATTTCTGTTTACATGTAAAACACATTTTTGATAACTGACAGAAAAATATCCATGTGACTCTTTTAAATGCTCAAAGGAAAGAATAAAAAGATTACTAAATAGAGGGGTTTTCTTGAATAGATTTCATGACTTCTGAGCTTTTGATTACCTTCTACAGGTAATCCTTATTTTGCTTTTCCTTTTTCTCTTTTCTGAAAGTGGATAAAAACCTCTGTACCTACAACAGTGCAGGTAACATGGCTTATGACATTGAAATGAAACAATTCATGTCAGCAGTTTCTCAGGTTTTGCACAGTAGACCAATTGTCCTTGAAGAAGCTTCCTCTAATTAATTACTATCTTTCCTTGCGTGTAGAGCAATCATATCTGCAGGAATTGATTGGGCATGTTAGACATTTCATTTAGTTGGTAGAAAAGTCCTTTAATTAAAATAATTTTACTGCTGCTAAAATGAACTGCAGCCCAAGAAAACTCACCAACTAGAATTTAAAGTTCTATTTCAATTACATACGTTTTCCTCATCTTCAAACTTTCTTTTTAGAAGACTCACTAAGTTCAGTCACAGATTTATCCACAGTTTATTTTTTCTCTTTCTCTCTGTTTTATTGAGCTGAGACAGGGCTGCTAATTTCTACAGGTACATGGGAAATGAATATAAACATATTTGGATGAAGCTTAGTCAGGGCAAAAGACAAATGATTTTAGCCAGGGCATGGGTCCTTACAAAGATCTCTTATCTAAAAAGATACCAAGCTGGAATGCATGAAAACACAATGGTTCCTCTCCATCTGGAGCATTCCACTCTACTAATTGAGATTAAAGGAGAGAGAAGTATGTAATCCAAAAATAAAAGAAATACATTAAACCATGCCAGCATAATATTTAATTTGAAGCAGACAGACAAACTGTAGGACACCAAGTAAAGGCTAATGTCTGAAGTTGTACCTTACCTGTGGGAACCCCAGGCAGACCGTAACCTACAGCAGTTTAAATCAACAATTTTTCTGAGTCTTGATTCCACAAGAAATAATAAGACTACTGAATTTTTCATGCTGGATATACCTTTTTTTTTCTTTGGCATACAGCAATTTAATGAAAAGCCAAAAAACTGTGAAAATGTTCTACCTGATATTTCAAAGAGAAATATAATGTCAGTATTTAAGTTCTGACTGCTTTTAAAATGGAAGAAAATGTTCTCAATTCATAAGGATATTTATGAATATGTTCTTATTTCTTAGTATTTCAGTTTCCAGTTTAAGTCATGTACAGTGAATACATTTGAATATATGAATAAGAAGGAATTTTGAAATAATTATTGTCCATCAGAATAACTATATATTACATGGTTAACTTAAAGATGCTGTAGTTTGTTAAGAAGAGTATATAGTATCAATGTCTATGGATTTCTAAGTAAATATTTGGGAAAAGTTTTCAACTGAAGGAGAAGCTTAAAAATGTGCCCTTAAACTTGACACATAAAATACTCTCACTGACTGAGAACTCCAAAAATTACTTTCACCCACTTCTATCAATTTTTTTTTGTTTTTAAGAAAAGTACAAAACCCTTGACCTTTTACCTTCTGGGACTATTAGACCAGCACTCCAACCAGAGTGGTGCTGTACATCACTGACTGAATAATTTAAAAGTAGCAAAGTTTGAGGGACATAGTGGGAGTGTTTCCTAAACACAATGTGTTCACATGGAAGTCTGACCTCAAAGTCAGGTGCACGCAAACCAAACTACTTGCTTTGCCGTTTTCTTCTCCTGTTTTCCAATTCCTACCGGCCTTCCATGGCTCATTTTATTAAGGCAAACAACTCCCAAATTTACTCTAGAGAAGTTTCCAGCATTCTGCTTATTTTCTTTAGCTTGTCTGTCTCTTCTGGCTTTACATCTATCAATGTCTATTCTTTCCTTGTTTACTCATTCAGGGTAAAACCTAAAAGGAATCTAAGATCTTTTCTCCATGGATAGTTTAATAAGTTTCTCATAGAGAACATCAGTGCATTATTCATTCTCATTACCCAACATATAAATCTGCTGTAAGAGACAAGGGAAACTAGGAACTTGCAGCTTTCTTTAAGCATCCAGAGAGACAGATGGAGAGACAGTGTACATTCAAATAGCTGTATATCACACCAAAAAAACCCATCAAATCATCAATGTGAAACAGGAGGGAACTATGACTTTTATGTAAATTCAGTCAAAAAGCCTTCAGAACAAGTTGTTTGAAGTGGTCTAAAAAGTTGATGATGTATAATAGCCATAGAGACCTTTTTTCTGCTTCTCAGCTGAGCCTGTGTTGATTAGCTCAACCGAATACAGGGCTTCACATCTTACCTAGATACAAAAATTGTCAACACCACTATAAAATCACCTATCACATTAATGGGTTTAAAACATGACAAGGTGTGTAGTGTAAATATAGCATGTTTAAAAATGGAAAATGCACTGGAGAGATGAACAAGACTAACATGTAGACCTGCTGACAGTTTTCTTTATACAGCTGATCTTTGTAGCTCTATTTTATTTCTTTAAAAAGTCTTAGTCTTACACCTTTTAGGTCCTGAAGTCTTTCTATACGGTGGAAGCATTCAAGTTGAGACTTAGTGTTTCTGAAGAAATTGTCATGAATGAAACTATGTAGAAAACACCATTAAGCAAAATGGTTACCTGTTTTACCACATTCAAGTAAACCAACTACAGTTGTTTGTACCAACCTGAACATCAACTATCCTCTTTAAAGTATGGTAATCATGCTTAATCACTTATTGCTCACTTTTTCTCAGACACAATGTATCTCCATTGAAGCTAGAATCATGTTTAAATATTAACTAAATCTTGAAGGCTTTCTGATGCTATTTCTCAATAATAACTCTAACTCTCAAGCTCTGTAGTCAGTAGTTACCCCTTCTAAAAAAAAAAGAAACACCACAACCCCCCCCAAAAAACCCCCCAAAAACACCCAAACCCTATTCTGATGAAATACTATAGAAAATACTACAATATGACAGCCTGCAAGCATACTTTTATCTTTGTTATTGATATCTGTTACTGATGTATATTTTTCCTGTGATATAAGCAGTCTTTATAGGCACTATTATAGGCACTATCCATGTTCTTTTTAATCTTTATTACATTGGAAACTTACATTCAGCAACAACTTCCACAACTTCTATACTTTGGTCTTCACTCTGGGACTGTCTCTCAGAATAGCTCAGGTTTACTTTTTGTTGCTTTCATTTCTGTTTCCTAAGACATATCTCACTTTTAAAACATTTTCCTGTAAAATATTTATCCTTTTAAAATCTATTTTTATTATACCTTTCTCCTCACTATTTGCCACCAATTTAGTGTGAATAAAATATGTGAATAAAGCTTTGTTTGATCTACTTTCCACATCATTAATAACATTAAATAACATTAGAACTAACAGCAATCTTTGTGGCACCTCCCAAATTTGGGCTGCCATCCCAGTACACTGACATCTCTCTTTATGCCAGGTTTATAATCCATCTCATCCCGTTTTCAATCCAGAATCCATGTAGCTAAATAATTAGAGCTATTTTGCCAAGGAATTTTTATAAAACTTAAAACCACCATCTTTCTGGAACTCCAAATTCTAGAAAGATTCATGTCTTTTATTGCAAATTATTCTTCTTCTTGGCCAATAGAAATCAGGGAATAGAGTATGTTAGGAGCAGAAAATTTGATTGTGCAACTACGGATGGCGGATTTCATGCCCACAATAGCCTGCTGTTGGCCATATCATGATTCCTCTATGGACAGTGGACAATACCTTGATTCTATGCATTCTTTAGGCAACCCCAAGCAATGTTTCATCAAGAGGTGTCCCTTACTGGGCTGTATGATCTCTGGTACCTTAAGAACAATCTGTACAATGCTGCACAAGGACGTGTAGCCAAATATTTCAGTACAGCAAAATACTATTTCTAAACAAGAGTTAACTTTATTTCACCTGGCTTGGTGAAGAAAGTATAGCATATAGAGAGAAATGAATAGAATATGGATTCATTTGTATGAGAGAAGGATCTATGAGGGTGATACTGATTCCAGAAGTAGACTAGAGCACAGAAGTTAAAGGGAGACTGATTGATAGTATATGGGAGTAAAAAGTATAAAAGTGTCTGACGTACTGTGAAATCAACAGCAAATTCTGTCATCATCTAGCACAGTCTGTAATCTTTTGACATTCTTCTGAGTAAGGGAGTACCATTATCCTTTTCTCATAGAGGGGGCATTGATATATAGAGAGATTAAAACCCTAATTAGCTTTGGGTAATTTTAGGCAGCCCCAGCTGCAGATTGAAAATGCCTAATGAATCCAGGAGCTAAAATTACTTGTATGCTAACATTAAAAAAAATCTGTCTAGTCAAAAGATCTTTGATGGATAAGCCTGTGTTTGATCTGCTTCCATTGCAAGAAAGCTAAATGTAAGCTCTTGTTTGATGGGGTTTCAAATATAAAGTATAGCTGATCTCTCTGAGAACATAGCATGCTTTTATTACATTTTTTCCTGACTTTTTATGCCAGGGTGTGGAGTAAGTGCACTGAAATACGCATATATGAATGAAAATGATCTATCAATATATTTATACTAGAAATGAAGCAAACAAACAAACAAACAGACCCCCTCTTAACTATTAAAGGTATCAGTCTTTCTGATTCCCAAATGTGAGGAAAAAATCTCAGCTAAAGTGGAAGTTAATCAGCTTTTATATTGAATTTAAGTGGCATGACTACATACATGATCAGGCCAGGGGGGGAATGTGTTCAATGCAGCATATGCAATTTTACTGTTGTTCTAGGAATGAAAGTCTAAATGTTTGGATGTTTTCATCTTGTTAAAAGCTATTTTTCCTTTAACCTGATCTGTGCTGGAACTGAATATTATTCAGTCTCTCAGGCATGCTTGAAGTTATTCTAGGAAATTTTTTTAAAGGGAGGGAAAGAGAGAGAGAAATGTTTGCATTGACACTGCAAAGTAAGCAAGAATAAGAGTCAAGGTAAATGTTTTCTTGCTGATCTTAGCTGGATTGTTTCTTTGCTAAAGACCTTCATGTAGAGGTTACCAGCCAGCCAACCATATGAAAACTCCCTTTCCATTTCTATGCTTAGCAAAGTAGATTCGCTTAAATTTGAGAACAGTACTCTCATAGCATTTTATCTACCTTTGCAAACACAGTTGTTTATGCTTTCTTAAAAATAATTAAAATAACTTAGTTTTTATGAATACCATTGATGGCCTAATTTCAACAATGTAAAAGTTGGGCAGTGCACCTTCTTAAATAGATTTACCCTATATGTGATTTGAGATGGCTGAATATGTTCTCCTGAATGTCTTATGAGAACTCAAATGTAAGTGAAAAAATATTAATATTCTTTTGAGATTTTTATGGTGAGACAAAAAATTATAAAGCAGAGACAATTTTGGCAAATGGGGAAATGTGAAAAACTGCAAAACTAAATTTATTTTTTTTTTAATTGGAAATGTGTATAATTTTCTATCACCTGTAATGATTTTTATTGAGCTCCTCTGAGGGCTCAGGCAAACCAGTCATTATTTTAAAAATCTGAAGGTTTTATGAACTACCCTACTACACTATCTATCTGGGCTCATAGCAAGGGTAGAGGAAGAATGATGAGATCCAGAGCAGGTATACAGCTAAAGAAGAGACACAGCTAGGAGAGTTACAGGTTTGCGATAGCTGTTGGTATAGCTGTGAGCACACTGCCTTCCTGCAAGACCCAATTCTTTGCTCTTCTTGTCAACACTGAAATTAATCCAATAAGTATCCATACAGAAATACCAGTGCTCTACTAGTTGCTTCTTCGTCATCTGGCTCCGGTAGGTGGACCACCTTCATGTCTCTTGGAGAGGTTCTGTGCAATGGTTAGGGGATCCAGAGGGCAGAGGAACCTGCAAGGGTGGTGATGCTCATTCTGGAATGTTGCCTCACTCTATGAGTAGCTCTGTGAGTGATTGTTCTGGAATTCTTTGTATTTCACATAATATGATTGACTGATTCCGTTCAGACAAAGAGGAATTTAAAAGAAAGTGAAAGGGGATAAAACTAGAGGAAATTTCTCTGTTCCAGACATGAGAAATGTTTTGCATATTCTTCTAATATCCTGTGAGGTTTTATTATGAGAAAGATTTTTTTACTGAGACATATGAAGGGCACTTTGGCAACAAAACAAACAAATGAACAACACCCCCACAAGAGAGTAAGAGACTATTTGAAAGAGAGGTCTTTCAGACTTTGCCAGGGGCTAAATCTTTAAGGCCAGATTTCCAGCTAAATCCTGAAGGCATCTAAAAGAAAGGACAGATAATCTATTAGGTGGTCAAAAGTCAAATTGTATGTTCCAGAATAATGAGGTAATTTAAAAGCCAAGGTTAATAAAATACATCTCAAACAAATTTAAAGACATTCTGTAAAAAGTACCTCAGCTAAAAGACCTTGTGCTAAAACAACAGTTACAAAGGAACTTTCAGGAAGGACTATTCCTAAGAGTTCTTGAATGGTGCATTTCATTTAAACCAGGAGAAGGTGAAATTTTAACTACATATTTAACATTTGAGAATCTGTGCCCATGTTTATAGTTCATGCAACAGTAGATGATGGGGCTTAGTCATCAGCTGGTTATGACCAGCGGAAGTCTTTTTGATCTTTTCAAAAAGTTTTAAATCTGGCTCCATGCAAGTAAGAAGATGTTAGCTGGTACAATTTGAGAATTAGCACACTAATACTCACTTGAACTGGAAAATGTTTGTAATAAAGTTTGGATCTCCTTAGTCCATGAAGCTGGCACAGTATTTAGTGAATATGTGTTTCATTTTGGCTACTCTCATTTATTGGGACACATGTGTCTCTATGTTAAAAAGCTTATGTTGTTTTCGTAAGAGGAGAAATAGCTTTCTGGAACACCGGTCTTCTGTATGGTGCCTAATATCTTTCATCTAATCAGATTCAGCAAATGGTACATTCCAGTCTCAGAACTGTTTCCTCCAACCTCAGAAAATTCTTGTTTTTCAGGAGCTAATGGAAACTATTCCCTTTAGATATTAATTAGAAAAACTACGCCATTAGAAAATTATTAATATCACATTTTTCTTGGGTTTACCTTCTACAATCCCTTCCTCTCAGAAGAACAACTCTCCTTCACAGAAATTTCTGAAAAAAAGAACATACTAAAATGGAGATACAAGCAATTTTGGAACTCAAGTGAGTGAGAAACTGTTGTAAATCTGCACATTTTAACAAAAATAATATTCATTAATTATTTTCCAAATATCACTGTAGATAACTGACTATATCCTTGTCCTGGGTCTGGCGGGGATAGGGTTAATTCTCCCCAGGACCTAGCAGGGACACAGGTATCCCATCCCCTGTGGGCCATGCCCAGGGGCACCCCGGACTGCCAGGGAAGGGGAGGGATGGGAAGTTGTGAGGGAGATGAGGAAGGGACCCCCCGGGGGAGCAAAGCAGTCGGGAGTGGTGGTATTGTAATGGTGGTTGTATGTTCCTCTGTCAGTGTTGGTGGTGGTGTTGTTTTCTTGCTCCCTTTGCTGTTCTGTTAAATTGCCTTTGTCTCAACCCATGGGTTTTGCCTTTTTCCTCTGATTTGATTTTCCCCTCAGGGCTGTGGCGCTGGTGGGGGCTCCGGTCTGCTCGAGGGGCTGCCCCGTGGTCCTTTGTTGCAGTCTGAGGCCAAACCACGACAATCCTGAAGGCAGCTGCCATTTCAGATGGCTGTATCATTCATTCAATGAATGAACTAATTCAGTATGATATATCTTTAGCAATCTAAAAGTAAATAATTTAGTCTGAACGGGTTTTTTTAGATTCCATCAGTAGTCAGCAGAGATTATCCAGTTGTAAGCATCCTCAACCCATCTATGGTAGAAATCTCCTGAACAATGGGACGAATTATACATTCCTGTTTTTCAAATTTAGCTATAGACAACTTTTTTTTTTTTAATCAGTATAGAATTTTATTTTGTTCTAAGACGACTGAAAAACTACTTATATTGATCATACCTAAAACTTCATTTTAATATTTATGATAACTGACTTATTAAAGACAGATTTTCCATGTAACATATAACAATTTTCAAATTCTAATGTAAAAACCAAGTCATTTAAATTTAAATTTAAATTCAACTGCCTGAGTTACAGTCAGGCAGATGCTTTTAACATCTACATGTGCAAATTGTCAGATCAAGTCTTTATTTCTGCTTTTTTAAAATTCTTTTCTCATTCACTGAAACTACTTTTCTTTGAAAAGCACAAAGATTAATTACTATACCTAGAATTCTTGAAGAATGCATTTACCGCACAGTTCCACACAACTTCAAATGAAAATGAGGGAATATTCAGAATCTGTGAAAACCTATTTTCCAACTTCTAATGAGTCCAATAAAGATTATTAAAAGTGGATTTATTGTCTTTCAAAGTAATTAAATCTAAAGTTTCTGGGAATGGAACCATCATAAATCATGACTTAAAAACTCAATCCAGGAAGCTCTTAGAGTGCCTAGATGACAACTTCCTGCGACAAGAAATTAACAGCCCTACTCGAGGAAATGCATTGTTGGATCTGTTGATCACAAATGCAAGTGAAATCATCAGGGATGTCAAAATTGAAGGTAGCCTAGGCTGCAGTGATCATGCCCTAGTGCAGTTCACTGTCCTAAGGAGTTTGAAGCTCACCAGAAGCACAGTTAGGACTCTAAATTTCAAGAAAGCAAACTTCCAGCTTTTCAAGGAGTTAGTAAATAGGACCCCATGGGAAACGGNCTATAGAGCACAAAAGATCTCAATCCCCACATGTAGGAAAATGGGCAAGGAGGGCAAGAGACCACCATGGTTGAGCCAAGACCTGCTGGTCAAACTAAGGGGCAAGATGGGGCTACACAGGAAATGGAAGAAGGGACAGGCATCCTGGGAAGAGTATAGGGATGCTGCCAAGATGTGTAGGAATGAGGTCAGGAAGGCCTAGGCACAGCTAGAACTGAACTTGGCAAGGGATGTAAAGAAAAATAAGAAAGGCTTCTACAGGTATGTTAACCAGAAAAGGAAGGTTAAAGAAAATGTACCCCCCCTGATGTGCAACAGTGGGGAACTTGTATCAACAGACGAGGAGAAGGCAGAAGTTCTCAATGACTTCTTTGCCTCAGTCTTCACTGGCAACCCCCTTCCTCCTAGCTCTTGTGTCGATGGCAAAAAAGTTGGAGACCAGGGTGCCAAAGTCCCTCCCACTGTAAGTGAAGACAAGGTACGAGATCAACTCAGGAGCCTGAAGATATACAAGTCCATGGGACCTGATGAGACACATCCCAGGGTCCTGAAGGAACTAGCTGATGTAGTTGCCAAGCCACTTTCCATGATATTTGAAAAATCATGGCAGTCAGGTGAAGTCCCTGCAGACTGGAAGAAGGGGAACATCACACCCATTTTTAAAAAGGGTAGAAAGGAGGACCCTGGGAACTACTGACCCGTCAGTCTCACCTCTGTGCCTGGGAAGATCATGGAACAGATCC